>CAJQZJ010034192.1:282112-342517 GCA_907164525.1 Lophiomys imhausi | reverse complement strand
TTAAAAACCCACCGCGGTCCTCCCTCTTTTTTTGGTCGTTTGTCCGTTCCGCGGCCCGGGCGGGGGGGGGGGGGGGGGGGGGGGGGGGGGCTGCTCGTGTGTTTCCACCAGCACTGTTCTGATCCCCAAAAGACTCTCCACCTAAGAAGATCCCTCTTCTCGTGTCCTATCACCATCCACCCCAGCACCATCCGGGGCCAGATGGCCTCACCCTTTGGAATAAGGAGAACCGGACTTGGCACCATCCTGCTTGCACGGTGTTTCCTCCTGGCTGACTTTCCAAACTGCGTGGGTGGAATGAGGCCCCAGGCTTCCACCAGGCACTCCCATCCATGCAGGCAGCAGCGTCTTAGGCAGGGAAGGGCCATAAGTGTCCCTGCTCAGCTCTCTGGGCCCCACTGTCTCCCCAGAGCTCACAGTAGCAGGACCGTTCTTAGGTAAGAAGGAAGGAGGACTGGGTGTTAGGGTGGCTGGTACTGTCAAAAGGCCTGCCATTTCCTTAGTGTGGGATTAGGTGCATCATCCAGACACAGTGGGAGGCGTGTGCAGAGACAGACGAAGGCTGCTGCTTCTCTGAGGACCTGCCGTTTACACTGGGCTGAGAAGTGGGCATCACTCCATCAAATCCTGCATATCTGGGCACCATGGGCAGTGTGCTATCCAACTTGAGTTGCACATTAGGGTTTCCTCCTCTTCCTGCCTTTAGCAAGCTCAGCCGACAGTGCTGGGTTTCTGGGACTTGCTTACATCCCAGTGAGATTGCTGAGACTCTGAAGGAGCCCTTGGGGTCTCATGATGGTGAGGCCTGAACTAGGACCTAGCCAGGTCTTTGCGATTTGCTGGTGAAATCAATCTTAATTGAGCACTGTATGTTCCAAGCACTGAACGGTTCAAGTTCAGGTACAGCTGTGCCCTGGAGGCTCCCATCTGTGGAAGCCACTGTGTGGTGTTTCCTGCAGGGACCCATTTGGGTGGGTTATTTCCCTGGTGCAATGGCTGCTACCTACACACATTTGTATATTCATTCACAGCTTAGACACACACACACACAATAAAGCCATGACTCATGGTTTCTTAGGTACTCCTATGGCAGTGACAATGTGGTACAAGCCCCAAAGATTCAGGTGGCACACAAGAGTTAGGCAGTTTATATCTAGGTGATAAAGGCCCAGGGTCAGGGGCTCCCCGGGCAACCCTGGCTCTGTAGCTCTGACCCTGGGCCCTTCTTGATGAGCCTGCAGTCTATGCCATGAAAGACTTCCCTTTTACAGGACTAGGGAGCTGGAAAGGAGTTATTAAGACACAGAGGGTCTACAGTGCGGTCCTAATGTCCAACCAGAGGCCTGAGCTGGCCTCAGTCAGACCCTTCCTTGAACCCAGTCAGTCTCACCAGGGGTTATACAGGCCCCAGGTACTATCCAGAGACATCTGTGGCCATTATATGTGGAAAGTAGAGGCCAGGGATGCGGTACAGTGTCAGCATTGCTGACATTTTTCCTTTAATGGCTTAGGAAAATGAGTCATGGAAAGGGTCACTGCTCCTGGTCTAAGGCCAGGAGGTGGGGTAATAGGGCTGTTTAGAGTTGGCTCTTAGGCTAGGAAACTAGAAGAGGAGTGAGTAGGGCTTTTAACATAATATTACCCTCTGTGAATGCAGGGCTCCTCCCCTTACTGCCATCTTCCCTGCCTGTAGGTGGGGCTACTTGGCCAGATGCCATACAATGGTTCCATGGGCATGGCCAACCTCTGACATCACTTGTGGCTGGGCAGAGAGGCAGGGAGTGGCCGGGAAATCGGGCAGCAGATTTTGTTGCCTTTGGCACCACCTTCACTATTGGTTTGCTAGGTGAGCCATAACAAAGCACCGCAAAGCTGGACCACTTAAACAACAGAAATGTATTTTCTCATAGGTGTTAGAGGCTAGAAGGCTGAGGTCTAGTTGTTACAGGGGTGTTTTCTTCTGAGTCCTCCTGAATCTGTGAATGGCTATACAATAACTACTCTTGGATTAAATGTCTCCTGTGTGTCTGTCATATACTCTAGTTCCTATGGAATGCTAATTATCCTGCCTTAGAATCCATCCTGCTGTCTTCATTTCAACTTCTTTAAATACAGTCACTCTCTCAGACCATGGGGCTTAAGACTTCAACGTAAGAACGGGGCACGTGACACAATTCGGTCCACAATGCCACCATTACCTGCCATCTGCTTCTTCTGGTCTCCTAGGTTATGTAGACTGTACCTCCCATGCCAATATCCAGCAGTGAGTCAGCTCTATCTTGGTAGAAACAAAAGCATCAGACCTTCATTGTTTTCATCTGGGAAACTGATAGCCTTAGGTACTTTGCCCAGAGTCTGCTTGCAAGAGGGTCCCTCCTACCAGCAAAGTTAGAGCCTAGAAAGCAGAGTTAGACGAAAGTCCTGAGCCCGGGGGATGCCCTCCCCTCTCCCTCAACAGGCAGGTGGCTGTGACACACAGCTGCTTCAGTCACTGGCCAGAAGGGCAACATGCTGAGGAAGGAGGTGGTGCTACCTAGGGGCCTGGTTGGTCCAAGGTTCAGGTGGCAGTGAGAGTCAGGGAATCCTGGTGAGGCACACATCAGGTGAAGAGCAAGCAACAGCAGACCTTTTCCTGCATCAGGAACCTGGCTGGCTGGGCAGTAGGTTCTGCTATAGCCCGGCCCAGCCCTCCTGGAGCTACGCTTGGGCTTCCTATGTGGTATGACCACCTCAGGTGAGAGCCTCCTTTTGCTTGCTTGTGTGGATCTGAGGCAGCCACTCCTTGGTCCCACACACAAGCCAAGAAGGGGAGGAGGTCCCTCACCCTAGTCACCGTGAAAATTCCCATTTCCTAGTCTGTGGGGGTAAAGGGTGGCCTTTGACTGGACGACCCTCTAGATTTTAGTGACTAGTGACCACGAGTGAATGGTTAAGTGGATACCAGGACTCTTGGTACCTCCCTCTTCCTCCCTGGTGGACCATATGGGGGGTGCTTTGTCCTCATCTGATGTTTCTGCTTCTGTCCTGCAGGGTGAGCTGGATTTGGAAAAGGGCTTGGAGATGAGAAAGTGGGTTTTGTCTGGAATCCTGGCCAGCGAGGAGACGTACCTGAGCCATTTGGAAGCACTGTTGTTGGTAAGCATGCCCAGCTGGGATTCACCCCATCCCTCATTTTAGACAGCCGGACTTCTTTCTCTAGGGGCCAGGAGATGCTGATTGACTACCTCAGTTGCCAAACTTTCCCTTTCTTTTAATTTTTCCTTTTCTCCTTGGGATTTGAAAATGATACAGTTGGGATAGAGCTCAGTGGTAGAGCACTTGTCTGTCCAGCATCCCCAAGATCTTACCTGGGCCTTATCAAAAACAAAAAAACAAAACAAAACAAAAAACCAACCTTTAGCATAGGAATGGGGGGCATGACACAATTCAGTCCCCAATGCCATCATAACCTGGCATCAGCTCACACGGTCCTCCAGGTTATGCAGGCCATGCCCCCTACGTTAATTTCCAGCAGTGTGTCTGCTCTCTCCTGGTAGAAACAAAGGCAGCAAGAGCTTCATTGTTTTCATCTGGGAAGTTGACAGGCTTAGGTGCTTGGGTGTTGCATAACCACCTCAGAGCACCTAGCAAATGGTAGGCCCTCTCCTCTTGCCTTGCCACTTCACCTGTGCTGTCCTCTAGCCCATGAAGCCTCTGAAAGCTGCCGCCACCACCTCTCAGCCTGTGCTGACCAGCCAGCAGATCGAGACCATTTTCTTCAAAGTGCCTGAGCTCTACGAGATCCACAAAGAGTTCTATGATGGGCTGTTCCCCCGTGTGCAGCAGTGGAGCCACGAGCAGCGTGTAGGTGACCTGTTCCAGAAGCTGGTGAGTGACCCCGACACGCTGCCACTTATGGCTGTGGCCATAGCTGGGAAAGTTCTAGGTCTGTCCCTTGGGCATGTATCACAAGAAGACACCAAGGAGATGGTAAGAAGGAGAGCCTGGGGTGTGTCTCACTGCATTTGGTGCCAAAGGGCAGTCCACTGGGGCGGAGAGGCAGAGGGACACAAGGCCAGCCCAGCTGGAGTCCAGTGAGTGTGGTGTCCTATTCTTGGCTCCCTACAGTTTTGCTTGGGGTTTCCAGTGTCCACACAGATCAAGATGCCTTTAGGACCAAAATGGTTTTGCTGCCCAGCACAGCCAGACTTGGGCTCCTAGTGAAGAATAGAGTGTTGCCTGGGCAGGTGATTACAGATGACAGCACAGTGGGGCTTGGTCACAAGTCAGCCTGTGTACCGCAGGTTTCTCCTCTGCATATTGACCTAACCAAGCATGTACTAAAGATTTAAACAATACAATGTAACTACTATTTACATAGTGATTACCTTGGATTAGGCCCAGAGGTGATATAAAGAGTGTGAGTCTGGGTCAGTGGTACATACCTGTGGTTTCAGCTGCTTGGGAAGCCAAAGCAATAAGATCCCTTGAGCCCAGGAGTTTAGGGTACCAACCTAGGCCAGCATAGTAAATAAGAGAAGGGAGGGAGGGTGTGAAACTAGGAATCTCCACAAAGAAGCATGGATCAAGGGACAGCCACATGCTGTTTGGAAGTCTGGCTCCTACAGAGCTGGGTCCCACTGTGATAGGAAGGGGCAAAAGGTGTGAACAAGGGGCACGCACCATCTTACCAGCACTGAGGCTGCCCTATAAGGCAGGTACTGTTTTCAAAGCTATTCAGCAAGGAAGGAGGATTAATATGCCCCTCATTTATATTTCCCATAAAAGAGTACATTTGCCTGCCATGAGGGGCCATAAAGCCAAAGGACAAGAGGTGTTAGCAGAAGAAGGGTTTCTAAAAGTCCTCAGTAGATCAGAACTGAGAATCTGACAGATGCCTGTGGGAACACTTTTCAGGTTTCCAGAGACGAAGAGGGTAGTAAGTACAGGGTAGGAACAGGGAAGGAGAGGGTTGCTGGAAGAAGTGTCCAGCAGAGAAGTTACCCCATCCTAGAAGAGCCACAGGAAGTCAGTGCTGGCCCTGGTCTGTTCTGAAGATGGCTGATCCCAGTTCCTAGTTACACACACACATTCTCCCTCATGCAGAAAATGAGCCCCTCACAGTTAACAGTGGTCCAAGGCAAAAGGACTCACACACACACACATACCTTAGTGGGCTATCCATACACCCAGATGGTTGTAGCCTCACCATGGCTATGTTGAGACAGAGAAGTGTGACAAAACTTCCTGGGGAGACATAACTCTCTCACCCCCCCCCCCCCCCCCGTCTCTCACACTTTTGGTTACCACCAAAGTCCAGCTTAGTGAACCAATGAGTTTTATTGGAGTTACTTACAAGAGTATGGGTGAGAGGTTACTGACAGGAGCAGAAATGACTCAGGGACAGCTACATCACTAAAGCTTATCCAGCATGGGTGACGGCTCACAAAAGCTGAGAATCTGGAACATGCTGCACAGCCTGCAGGCAGCTCAGCAGGTTGGAGAGCATCCTTTTCAGATGCCTCAGTTGAACTAAACCTCTTCCAGGCAGCTTAGTAGTTTCCGCTTCTTCCAGGCAGGCTGGTCTGGTCTCAGAGAGTCCTTGCAGCTTGACTTGTCTAAAAGAAACTCTCAGCCTTTATTGTTTATGTTGGCAGAAGGGTCCTACCTAGGGAATCTGGTCAGTTTCAGGGACTTCCTGAGGCTATTTTGAGTAGTTTACCTTCCTACTTCTGGAGCTTCCCTGAAGAATGGAATGTTTTAATCTTAAGAAAACTGCTACGCTGCAGTGGCTTCTCTGTTGGCTCTCCTTCCCTCTCTGCTGCCCTGGGCCTCAGACACATTGGAGCTAAGGCCTGGAGACAAATGTAACACTTACTTGGTTCATGTTTTCTCCCCTTAGGGTCCTTCTCTCTCAGCCACAGTACAGGAAGCTGGATTTGGTTCAGTGCACCCCATCTTTGGAGTCCCTTCTCCCTTTCTCTTCATTCCCTGTGTCAATAATTTTAAACCTTGCAGAGCAGACTCAGAAAAGTGAAGAATCGTGCTGTTGGGAGAAACCACACCCAGCACTCTCCCTAGAATAATATTCTGAAACCACTCAGGAGCTTTTCTTTCCCAAAGTCTTCTAAAACTAGTAAATGGCTGGAAACTCCAGAGAGTTGTTTTTGCTTTCCATGGTGTTCTCCATCTGCCCCCATGTGTGAGATGCTGCCGGGCAAAGTTGATTGCCGGTCAGTCTGTTGAGCCTTTCATGGGTTTTTAACCTGGGCTGAATGCTGGGGGACTCCCCAGGACAGACAGACATGGTCCTAACCCTGCCCTTTCAGACTGCATCACCCCTAGGATTCCAGGACCCAAGGGGTTCCATGTACCCGCTCCAACTTTGGTACCTCCTAGAGCCCTAGACGAAGGCCCTGTCCTGTTCACCTTCAGTGCATGGGGTGTGGTCTCTGGTTGAAATCCTCTCTCCCCATCCCTCTCTGGCTCAGGATCCGGTCCTGGCCAGCGTCATGGGTATTTGTCTATGGTGGCTCCTTCTACCTATATCAGCTCCTCAGACCAACATTTTCTGAAGGATACAGGTTGCTCTGAGCTTGTCAAATGTCTCCTTGGGCCTTTCTGATAAAGAATGACCACAGTAGGGATCTGTGTACATCATAGGGCATCCTGTCTAGATATTGACAGTCTCCATTTGTGCCGTTATTATACAGCTCCAGTTCTTGGTTACCAAAAATGTAAGGATCATTTTTTTTTTTTTTTTTTAGAATTTCTCATGTCTAAAAGAAGTAAGCCCTTTAGGCAAGAGGAAAGAAATGTGAAAGCAATGAAAGTGGTCTTCTACTGAAATGTTCGAGACTCTGCACAGCCCTTTTTCTCCCTTGAGAGGCTGCCATGATCCTTTGGCATCTGAGAGGCCCTCACTCAGTGGCCTGCAAAAGGGGGCGGGGATGAGGGGGGAGAAAAGGCAGTGTTCTGGGTCCAACGGGTTGGTCAGTGAAGGACAGCCTGGAACTGAAAGATGCAGCAGTTTCTCTGGGGTGATTAGACGTGTAAGAGCTGAGCAGGGTGTCTTCCAAGCCCTTTTCTTTCTTTCCTCAGACACCCCATACCTTCTGTGAAAGCCCAGCCAATCCAAGGGCACCTGGTTTTCTCTAGCATCTGGGATTGTCATCCCTGGAAATCAGAGAGCCCATATAAATGCAAGTGCCCATGGAAATGAAATGTATGCTCAACACAGAGAGAGCAAATGCATCAGGCTTCTAGCTCCCGGGCAGCTGCTATGGGAGGCTTAGACCTAGCCAGCATGTCTGCCCTGTGTCTGCATTGCTGTTCCACATGAAGACTAGGGTTTTTTTTGTTTTTTGTTTTGTTTTGTTTTCTTTCTTTCCTCACTGCCCCAAAATGACGTGAGACCCAGAGATGACTTTGGTGCTGCCACACACCCCTTCCACCTTCCCATAGAAATTGTGGCTTAGTGTGTATCTGAGTGGAAGCTCAGTATGGGAACCCTCTGTTAATGTCTTTAATTGAATAAAGAACAAACAAAATGCCTCTCACCTTTCGGCTGGCAGGCCTTCCACCTGAGGTGTGTAAGAGCCGGGTGCCCCTGTGAGGTCTAGCAAGGGCAGCTAGGAGTGACAGCTCCTCTTTCCAGTCAGCCAGGCTACACGTTCCTTACCTGCTTGACAGGATCAGATATGAACACAGCACCGTGGGTACCAGGGTCATTGGACCACGGCCAGGGTGATCTCCTCTTGTCTCACCTGCGTAGGAGCATTTATCTGAATTCTCACCTCAAGTTGAAGATGCTGCTCACGGCACCCTTTATGCAAGTGTGGTGGGAGGAATAAGGAGCTCTAAACGGAGCCATTACCTGTCCAGGGCTATGACTCATTCTCGGCATGTCATTTTAGGAGAGGGAGTCATGAGTGGGGAGGTGAAGCAGGTCGGAGGGAATAGCACAGAGGAGCCAAGGTTTCTGCAACCCGATTGCTGTCTGCTGGGCCTGTTTCCCCCCCCCCCCCCCAGAGCTATGCACAAGAACCCAATCCTCAGACAGGTGGGGAACAACGACCAGTCAGATCCCACGTCTGTCTCATCCTCCCCTCCTTCCTCTCTGCAGGCCAGCCAGCTGGGTGTGTACCGGGCCTTTGTGGATAACTACGGAGTGGCTATGGAAACCGCAGAGAAGTGCTGTCAGGCCAACACTCAATTTGCAGAAATATCCGAGGTAAAGTTTGAGTGCCGTGACGCCACTGGGGGCGCAGGCCAGAGTATGGCCGACTCCCACCCATATCCTCCCACTCCCTCCTTGGGTTTTGGGCTGGTTGTTGGGAGAACAAAGTGTAGCAAATTAAAATCAGCTGGGTATGAACCCCAGCCCTGACTCCGAGTTTGCTGGGTCAGCCCCATCGCAGGACACTGTCCTGATTCAATAGGAGCCACCCCCACGTTACTATTACCCAAGGGCCAGGGCCTGGCTCCAGAAGCTCACTGATGTCTTAATCTGTTTTACATTGCTATTACAAACTGTTCGGGACTGTGCACTTTGTAAAGAATAGAAATGTATCCGGCTATGGTTTGGAGACTGAGAAGCTTGACATCACAGTATGGCACATGTCAGGACAGAGCAAGCAGGCAAACTCAGTGAAGGTCTGCCCTCATGACCTCATCTAATCCCAGCTCTCAAAGACCTCAGCTTCAAACATAGTGAACATGTGCAATAGGAGTTTATGTTCCCAGGGCCCTGACTTTTGGAGGACACGTTCGAATGTCAGCAGCTGTGTTCCCTGAGCACTCCCTTATCTTGTCTGTCATCATTATAATTCTACCTCTGTGTCCTACCATGGGCGTCTTAGTTGGGGTTTCTATCGCTATGAAGAGACACCATGACCATGGCAACTTTTTTTTTTTTGGTTTTTTCGAGACAGGGTTTCTCTGAATATCTCTGGCTGTCCTGGACTCGCTTTGTAGACCAGGCTGGCCTCGAACTCACAAAGATCCGCCTGCCTCTGCCTCCCAAGTGCTGGGATTAAAGGCGTGCGCCACCACCGCCCGGCATCCATGGCAACTTTTATTAAGAAAAACATTTCATTGGGGGCTGGGTTACAGTTCAGAGGTTTAGTCCATTATCATCATGACAGGAATCACGGCGTCATGCAGGCAGACATGGTGGTGGAGAGGTAGCTGAGAGTTCTACATCTGAATCCACAGGTGACAAGAAAAGAGAGAGAGACTGGGCCTGGCTTGAGCATCTGAAACCTTAAAACCCACTCCCGGTGACACACTGCCTCCAACAAGCCCACATCTCCTTATAGTGCCGCTCCCTATGAGCCTGTGAGGGCCATTTTTTTTTTTTTTCAAACCACCACAATAGGAGTCCTATATCTATCTACTCTACACCCCTGTCACTAGAGGCTGTGAGGGAGCCATCTGCTTTGTGGCTTTCCTGTCAATAACTTTGAGTACCAGGTTGCTTTGTCTGTAGACCCCCAACCACTCAAGGAAAGCTCCCAGCTGTTTCACCCTGGTCCCAAGGGTCTATTGTCTCCTTATTTGCATTTAACCTTGATGGACTGAAACTCAAACGATAGAGTATTGTGAGCCTCTGGGCCTTAAAAGAGCCCATCAGATACAGAGAACACGAATAGGATACTTGGGCTGCCTGCCAAGTCAGGATTAAAGCCCAGTATCACCCCAGGTCTCTATCTCTCTACCCCACACAGGGGTTTGTCTCCCTTCCCTATCATATCTCTGCAATGTCAGTGTGACACTTTTCTGTGCTGGGGGCTTGTTATCACTGTCACCTTTGTACAGTTTCCACTCCTCAGCACTCTAACTGACTTCCCTTTCTTCCATCAAACAAGAATTCTGGAAGGAAAGATCTCCATGCAGAAAGGTAGTGTTAGAAAGGAAAATGTAGGGCCTGGAAGGCAACTCATAGGTAAGAACACTTACACAAGCGTGAGACCCTGAGTTTAAAAACCTATCACCTACACAAAAGCCAGACAAGGCCACGTGTGCCTGTAATCTCAGTGATAAAAGGCAGAGGTGGGAGCTTGCTGACCTGCCAGCCTAGCCAACTAAAAGGGAGAGCTTCGTGTTCCGAGAGAGACCCTCCCTTAAGGGAATACAGTGGTGACCAACAGAGGAAGGCACTCAACATTCTCCTTTGCCCCCCCCCCATGTATGTACATGAGAGATTAGGTCAAGACCAGTTTGACATCAGCAGTAGCACTAGGGGAAACATATATATACACACACATACACGAAAAAAGGAGGAGAAATATAAACAAAACACACAGGATGAATCAGGTTCCTCTTGCTGAGAGAAAACCTTTGACTGCCATACCTGATCTGTGTTCCAGGGCCTTTGTACCATCTTAGCATATATCACATGGTCTAGACATATGTGGCCTTGGCTCCGATCACCTCCCGTGATAATAGCTTGTGCTGCCTTACACTGTTCTTCCCAAACCTATGAAGTGCCCCACTCCTTGCCAGCCATTCTTAACCTCAAGTGTGCAGTCTTTTCTTTCCTTATCCCTTTTCATTAAATTAACTGCTTCCTATACCCTTATGAGCTTCAATTTGTGCAGAATCCCAAGTGACCATGACAGATAAAAGGTTGGATTCTTGAACAACAAGCTGTAGTTAACTGGCCAAGTTTGAGTATACCCAGACAGGATTGTACCCACGAAGGAGGCTGCGTTGGAACCTGGGATGGGGTTGACAGGGTCCTACTGACCGCTGCAGTAGGAATCTGAGCCAAGAATGGGGTGCAGGGAGTAGACCAGGGGCGCTCTCTGAATCTTGGTTATCCTTGTACCATCTGAGTAACATTTATGATGTTCTCCATCTGTGTTTCAAAAATGCCCTAGGGAAGTGGGAGCTGCCTAAAGAGAACAAAGTGGAGTCCAAGGAAGAGGAAACAGCAGACCGTGTAGTTGTTGGGGTAGCATGGGACTGGGTCCTGGGGCTCTCAGTGCTCATGCATGGGGCTCTGTGTAGGGTCACCCACAAGTACAGGGGAGATAATGGTCTTAAGCTCTTTCCCAGAGCCAGTTGTGAGAGAGACATGTGAGCTAGTATCCAGTTAGACCAGAGATGTCCATCCATCTGGCTTCTGTCAGATTCTAGCTGTCCAAATAATAAATGAGTTAGATAAAAAACTTTTGGAGTCAGGTTTATGGGGAAACGTGCGATTAAATTCTTAAGAAATCTTGAGGCAGGACACCTTATGCCTTATACTGTCCAGGAAAATGTGGGGTTTGGGCCATTCCCATGCTCCCATGGGCTCAGCTTCTTGCAGTCTCTTGTTTAGTTTTTATACTTCCTTACATCCTTTGAGAACTGCCGAGTAAGATATAGGTAGGAACAACTACTGTAGGGGCTGTTAACCTCTGAGGAAAGATACCCAAGTGCACAGCAGGCTTTGGCCCTGGTGAGCTAGGGAATACTATCTTCCAGTCCCAAGACATTACTTGAAGCACAGGAGATTAGGAGGGTGATCCCAGAGGCGCTTCCTGTTCCTGGGCTGGGTATGCATTTGTTCCGGAGCTTAATGTCAGGATACTGGCAGCTGCCTCCCAGTGAGGGTTTGGCTTCACAGGGATGCTTTAACGTCATTTCTCCATGTCTGACGGAACGGGACCATGTCTCTGATGTCATTCCACTAGCAATGCTTGCTTTCGGTCTTAGTACTTCATTTTATAGTAAAGCAGTGCATTATATAGCAAGTATGCATGTGCATTTCCATTCACGAGACTTGCTAAAGGTAAAACATGATTTTTCTATCTGGTGGTGGCCCACCCCTACCCCCTGCACTGGCTATCACCAAAGGTGAGTGAGGACCCTTCTGAATGACCAATCGCTTGAATGCTGTTAGGCTGCTCTGAGTAAACGCTCTGCCCATGCAGAATTCTCCATTTCAGAGCCTCATCTGTGGGTCATTTTGTTCCCAAAGGAGCATTCGGTAGGAGGATGGCTTGTTACTGTACCTGTAGACAGAGATCAGGGATGTTGCTTGGGGTAGACACCCAGGACAAAGAATTTCTCTCCCCTGAATGCCTGTGGTGCTGAGGTTGAGAAGCCTTGTCCTAAGGCACCATCTAGAGGGCAGTGGTTCTCAACCTTCCTAATATAGTTCCTCATGTTGTGGTGACTCCCAGCCATGAAATTATTTCATTGCTACATCATCACTGTAATTTTGCTACTGTTATGAATTGTAATACAAATATCTCTGTTTCCCAGTGGTCTTAGGTGACCCTTGTGAAAGGGTCATTGGGCTTCCAAGGGGGCCCCCACAAGTTGAGAATTGAGAACCACTGGTCTAGGAGGCACCATTGCTCAACCCATGTTTTCGTTTGGCAGCTCAGAGTGCCCCCGACACTCGCTCCACATAGGGTTCTCTGTGGGGAGAAATGAGTAAACTTTCTGTTCGGGGGGGCCCCATCCAAGCTGCTTCTGCCATTCCACGTGAGCACGTGCTCTTCTCTCCACAGAACCTGAGAGCCAGAAGTAACAAGGACGCCAAGGACTCTGCCACGAAGAACTCTTTGGAAAGTGAGTCGTCCGTCCCCGTCCCCCGTCCTCCCCCCCCCCCACCCCCCGCAGAGGGTCCTTTGGGATGGCAACCACTTCCAGCAGAGGAGAGCGTTGCTGGAAAGACAGACGCTCATTGGTTCACCGCTTTTATCCTCCCAGTTATGGAGTTCGAATAGTGAGAGGGAAGAGGAGCAAAGACCAGCTCTGGTCATGGCAGGGCAGCAAGGATGCGATCAAGACAAGTTGGTAGCTGACTGTAACACTAGGGAAACGTTGCAAGGGTTACCAGGTTCCACAGGCTTCCAGGCTCATTGTGGGGCTATGAAGGGGGCTTGCTCAAAAGCCTGATGACCTGAGTTTGAGCCCCGTGACCCACATGGCAGAAGGAGAGGACCAATTCTCAAAAGTTACCCTCTAGATTCCAGATGCAAACACTCATGCCTGCTGTCCAGTGCACACGCATGAATATGCACAGACATAATAGGTCAATCTATGTGTTTAAAAACATACTGAGGGGCTGGAGAAGTGGTTTATCAGTTAGAACCCCTAACAGCTCTTTCAGAGGACCCAGGTTCAGTTCCCAGCACCCACACGGAAGCTCACATGAATACAGCATAAAAAAATAATCGCATAATAAATATCACATATTAAAGTCTCATTGTGAAGACCAGCGAAGTGCCACATACCTATGATCTCAACATTCAGGGGACATTTAGGACAAACATATGTTTGTGGCTGGCCTGGGATGCATAGTGAGACCCTGTCTGAAAATAAATCCACACATTGCTGTGCCTGGTGCAGGGACACACAGCTACAGTCTGAAATGCTAAGGAAGCTGAAATGGAGGATTGTATGTTTGGGGCTAGTCTGGGCAAAGGAGAGCCTCTCCTTAAAATACTCTTTATTTTTTTTTATTTTATTATTATTATTATTTTTTTTTTGGTTTTTCGAGACAGGGTTTCTCTGTGTAACAGCTCTGGCTGTCCTGGTCTCACTTTTGTAGACCAGGCTGGCCTCGAACTCACAGAGATCCACCTGTCTCTGCCTCCCAAGTGCTGGAATTAAAGGCGTGCGCCACCACCGCCTGGCAATTAAAATATACTCTTTAAATTTTTTTTTCTTTTAGTTTTATGTGTGAGTTTTTCCTGAATGTATGTATGTGTGCCTAGCACCCACAGAGGTGAGAAATTAGCCACTGAGCCAGCTCTCCAGCCCCCAAGTACTGCTAGTAGCTATTATGATTTGCTGTTGTTGCTGTTAAACACTCAGTGTGTGTCTGTGTGTGGGTATGTATGGGTATGTGCATGTGACTGTGGTTTTGCCCATGGAGGCCAGAGGCAGTGGATCCCCCTCGAGCTGGAGTCACAGGTGGTTGTGTGCCACCCATTTGGGTGCTGGGATCTGAACTTGTATTCTCTGGAAGAGCAAGAAGTGCACTTAACAACTGAGCCCATCTACAGTCCCCCAAAATAATACTTCTTAAAATTATTTTATTTTTAATTATGTACATATGTGTGTTGGGGGAGGAGAATGTGCATGTCGGATCCCCTGAAACTGGAGTTACAGGTGGTTGTGAGCTTCTCAATGTGGGCGTCGGGAACCAAACCCAGGTCCTCTGAAAGAACAGCATTGCACTCTTAGCTGCTGAGCCACCATCCCTTCACCCTCCTAAAATACCTTTCAAGAGTATCATCACATTGTCTCCACTGGCCCTGAAAGGGCGATAGTATTTTCTCTTCTTTTATAGGTATTATTTTAGTTGCTGCTGCTGCAACGGGGTAGCACCAGTGAGGTATTTTAAAATTTTTATTTCATCGATTTTTGAGACAGGGTCGCCGCACACGATAGTGCAGACTTGCCCGGAACTCCCCGCGCTCCTCCTGACTCAGCCTCCCATGTGGCGGGATCACTGATAGAAGCCACCACTCATACTTTAACCGCAAACTCTAATAAAATAATAATAAAGGTTCATTTGGTCTGGGGCTGTAGCTGGGTGGTGTAATGCTTTCTTAACCATATACAACCCCTATGCTTAATCTCAAGTAACACACCCAAGCACACACAAGTAAAGGTTTGTTTAGCTCACAGCCCTAATGGGTGAGAAGTTCAAGGTCAGGCAGCTGCATCCAGTAAGGTCACTCTTGCCGAAAGGGACTCTGCAGTGTCCCAAGGCAGCACCACACAGCAAGGCAAGCAAGTGTGCCAGAGAGTTCAAACCAACAACAAAAGCTACTTCTTGATAATCCATGAATAGGTGTATTCATTCACAGGGGCAGAGCCCAGTCACGTTTCAGAGGGAACACATATCAGCTAATAGACAGCAGATAACAACACAAGTGCGTTAGCACATAGAGTGCCTGGGCAGAACCCAAGCAGGCAAGGGGTGAATCCTGGGACCAAGAGTTTAGCCACTGCACCAATCAAAAAGCAGTGGGTTTCTTCTTGCTTAGATTGTTAGGCTGTTGTGAATAGTTCAGCTAGTGTGAAAAGTTAGGCTGGTGCAAAGAAGAGTTGGGCTGGTGTGAAGAGGGTTTAGGCTCATATGAAGAGGAGTCGGGCTACTGTGAATCGTTAGGGTGGTGTGAATATTTAAGCTGGTGTGAACACTGAGGCTGTGAACAGTTAGGCTGGTGTGAAGAGGAGTTAGGTTCCTCTGAAGAGGAATTAGGCTACTGTGAGGAGTTAGGCTGGGGTGAGGAGGAGTTAGGCTGGTGTGAACAGTTACATTCACTCATAAGGAACCATGGACATAGTTCTTCTATTCCCAGAGCTCACCCCGTAGTGCTTCTGAGCCCCAGTTTCCCTTATCTATAAAATGGAGACAACTGTATGTCCTGCAGCGGTCATGAAAGTTAGGAAGTTAAGAAGTGTGCTTGTTGGGGCTGGAGAGATGGCTCAGCGGTTAAGAGCACTGGCTGTTCTTCCAAAGGACCTGGGTTCAACTCCCAGCACCCACATGGCAGTTCACAGCTGTCTATAATTGCTGGGTGTGGCAGTGCATGCCTTTAATCCCAGCACTGGGGAGGCAGAGGCAGGTGGATCTCTTCAAGTTCAAGGCCAACCTGGTCTACAGAGTGACTCCAGGACAGCCAGGGCTACACAGAGAAACCCTGTCTCCAAAAAAAAAGTGTGCTTGTCATTTGTTAGGAAGACCTTAAGTGTCTGTGCTCTTGTGAACTATGCTCATCACTGTGTGGAAGTAAAGATGGCCAAGGCTGGCCTGGGTATCCCAAATGAGTTCCCATCCCAGAGTACCCACCAGTTCAAGAGCTGTATTTGCAACCCAGTTGGCTTCTGTCCTTCTCAGATCCAGGCCTCTAAAACTTGTCCAGCTGTGGGCTTTTGGAGCCACATCCTGGTCTGCTGGTCTGCTGTGGGGTAGGATTGGGGCCCTCAGCTTCCTCCTTGACAATCCCAGGCAGTGGCACATCTGTACTGAGCCTTTCCAGTGTCACGGGTCTGATCAACAGCTCAGATCTCAAAGCCCGTAGTATGGCTGACAGGGCCCCAGGTTTGCACTCATGGCCCAGCAGAAGGGGAGGTAGCACTGCACTTCCTCTTGGCCTTACAACACCAGTGGACAGGCAAGCATTTTGTTTTCTCCAAGTTTGGTTATAATCTCTCCCTGTCTGTTTCTCCACAGCTCTGCTGTACAAACCTGTGGACCGCGTGACGAGGAGCACACTAGTCCTTCACGTGAGTCCCATTGTAGAGCACTGCAGCTGCCTCCCAAGTTGGCCTCAGTCCTCTCTCTGTCCTCAGGCCAGCTAGGGAAGGGCTCCTTCCCTTGGCTCTCCTATTTTAAGGTTAATGCTGGTCTTTTCCCCACCTCTCACCTGTGGCCAGCTGTTCCGTTGCCACATACTTTTATTGAGAATGCAGGACTTCCCTGGAGGTTGCTGGGGGACAGAAGGGGTGTCTTCAGGTGCCCTCACTGGGACAGATGGAGGCAGTATCCTACCACACATGGGCAGGGGTCTGTAAGTGGAATCTGCCGTTGCATGGCAGTGAAGTGTGTGAACTGAGGCTTCTTGGAACACAGGCAGGGTTGGGGCGGTAGGCTGGTATTGCCTCCCAGCCTTGGGGGTATGGTGCATCGGGAGACCCACTACCAAACAAAGCCAGAAAATAGAAACAACGGCAGTCTTGCTCCCGGAGAAACCCTGTTAGTAGTATTCACACTCACAAACTCCAGATAAATATTTTTTAAATATATAACCAATTCACAAGAACTTATGGTGTTTCCTTCTCTTGTTCCCCTCCCACTAATGAGTCCCTGCTTACACAAGAGGGCTTGTGTGTGAGCTGACACTTGTGAACATTTTTTTTAATTACTCAAAAAGTGTCACACTGTAAGTGTTCACACCATTTTTTTCCCGTTAATAGCATGTATGGAGATTATTATTTCATTTTGGCCCAGGCAGCTTTGCCTCATTTTTTTAAGCTATATAGTATTCCGTTGTGCATCAGGGTTTGCTCTGTAGTCTAAGCTGACCTTGAACTCAGGGTTCCTCTCCTCAGCTGCTTAAGTACTTACAGTCCCATGCCACCATACCCTACTTGATTATTCTTTGTCATGCTCTGATTGAGTTTTTTTTTTTTTTTTTTTTTTTGGTTTTTCGAGACAAGGTTTCTCTGTGTAGCCCTGGCTGTCCTGGACTCACTTTATAGACCAGGCTGGCCTCGAACTCACAAAGATCCACCTCCCTCTGCCTCCCAAGTGCTGGGATTAAAGGCGTGCGCCACCACCGCCCGGCCTGATTGAGTTTTTAGATGGGGCTGGAGAGATGGCTCAGCGGTTCAGAGTGTGTACTGTTCTTCCAAAGGACCTTAAGTTTGATTCTTCACACCCACGTTGGGTGACTCACCATCACCTGTAACTCCAGTTCCAAGGGGATCTGATACCTCTGAGCTCTGTGGGCAGGAGCCATCAGGGTGACAGATCTTGAAGCAACCAGTCACATTCACAGTCAAGAGCAGAGAGAGGATGAATGTGTATGTGATGTGGACAGCTGGCTGTCCCCACTCTTACACAATTCATAATGCCCTGACTAGGGAATGGTGCCATCCATGGTGGACAAGTCTTCCCATCTAATCAAGATAATTCCCCATGGGTATGCCTATAAGCCATCTTGGTCTAGAAACTCCTCATGAAGTCTTTCTTTGTAGATAATCCTAGCATTATGAAATAGAACTTCAGAGGTTCTGACCAGGTAGCCTGTCCATTTGACTCTCTGCGATACTGCCATGGGCCTATGGTTGTGATTGGTCACCAGACATCAGTGCAACAAAGCATCCTGGTAGAGAAAACAGAGCTTCCTAGGAGTGGTGGGAGGAGAGGCAGTCCTATCCATCTCTCCAGGTTCTCTCTGTATTTAGGATTAGGAGTTGAAGGGGTTTTGTTTCTCTGAATCATGGAGCATCTCACCATGGACAGGAACAAAATTGCCCTTGTGGTATATAAATTATTAATATTTCTGTCTTGGTTGGAAGAAGGGCTGAGGCTCTCATCTGAAGGAAGGGGAGTCTGGAGAAGCCAGAACTTTCTCCTAGCCTGGTATAATAGTCCTGGAGTTCTGGGGCATGATTTGTTCTGTCCTTAAGGATACCGGCATCAGTGACCAAAGGCATTTGATTGTCACAGCTGAGGACGAGAGGACATTATAGGCATCTACTGCATGCAGGGGCCAGCATGGTACCAGATGCCCTGTGCTGCACATGACAGTCCTTTCTGTTCCACTGTGACAAAGCATTTTTCTAACACCAAGGAACAGAAACCCCGCCCGAGGTCTTTGTAATGATAGCTCCTCCTTACTGGGCTTATGGGCATGCCACGGGGACTGGGGCCTGCTTCTGAGATGGAGTTCACCCAAGAGCTTTGAGAGCATGGGCCTGCAGATCTGAATTGCACTCAGTGTGACTGTGTGGTTTTTCACAGTGGTCTGTGCCAACCCTACCCTGACTAACGCTGGTCTTCCCACCTGGGGCAGGACTTGCTAAAGCACACTCCGCCCAGCCATCCCGACCATTCCCTGCTGCAGGACGCTCTCCGCATCTCACAGAACTTCCTGTCCAGCATCAATGAGGAGATCACACCCCGTCGTCAGTCCATGACAGTAAAAAAGGGAGAGGTGAGTGTGGCTGGTCGGGGGACGCAGGGCAGCCTCAGTCTCGGGCCCAGAGAGCCACTTGTTGGTCCTTAACAGATGGCTCAGCACAGCACGGGACATGGGTTGACTCTGCAGGGTACAGCGTAGCCACGTGTGCAGAAACATCAGTGTAAAGTCGAAAGGGCGATCCTGTACTGCCACGGCCACTGTCATCAGCCTCCGTTACTGTCCCTCACTCAGCCACTTTTCTTTTTCTCTTCCCGTTGAGTTATGCCTGGAATATCCCTCACTGTCTTCCTCATACTCCGCCAGCTCAGGACCCCACCTGAAGCAACAGCGGACAGGAGAATAACATTTTGTTTGCCTCGAACCTGCCACATCCTCCTGGTAGTCTTTTCTTGAAAAAGCTGTGAACACTAGATGTAAGGGTTTAAACATAGGACAAAGAGAAGGGATCCACAGTTTGGGGCTGTGAGTCTGGCTAAAGGAGTTGATGTCTTTATCCCAGAAACTTCACTCTCCTCTTCTTCCCCTGTGCCATCCACTGATGGTGGCTCTCTTTCTGTGTGTCGTCTCGAAGCAGCCCTTGGCCTGTGCTCCTGCCACCCTTTGAAGGAGGAGCCCAGGGACATTGCCAGGCACATATACCTTTTCAGTTGGGTGGCCTCTGGTGCGTTCAGCAGAGGTACAGGGCAGGGAGCTGGAATCCGACGTGAGCACCCTTTGTCAGAGGTGGTGTTAGAGTAGGGGAGCAGCTTCCCTATAGTCCCTGGGGTCTTGTGCACAGACAGAAGCTGTCAGACCTAGGCAGGACGTGGAAAGGCTGCACCACTGACTGGTTTCCTCTGAAAACCACTTCTTCCTCTTCTGGCTCACGTGCCAGGTGCTTGGTGACTTTTCTTTCCTCCTTCAGTGTAGCGGCAGGCCACTCTGGGACCTTGTCCTCCATGTGCTTTTCTGGGAATTCCTGCCCTGCATGTTGAGTTGAAAGTACTTACTTGGCCACAGTCCAGCTGGGCTTAATTATGAATGAGGCGCCTGGTCACGGTTCTCTTGGTGGGCTTGATCCAGGAGGAGCTGGGGAAGAAGGGGAAGCTGTCCTTTCGTTCCATTCGCCAGACTTGTCCAGGCTCTGGAACAAAGCCAACTCTGGCTCCATCCCAGTATCATGAGGTCTGCCCTGAGCGCTCCAGCACTTACAGTTTCCCCCTTCTAGACCTTTTTGTCTCTACAATTGGAGAGCGGCACAATTCATCTCCCCTGGCCTCGAAGTGGTATGATTTAGGGAAAGAACAGTAAACGACAGTAAATGAAGGTCTCTAGCTTTACTAGCTAGTAACCCCTGAGGAGAAGTGTTGAATTGAACAGTTTCCCACCGGATTGTTCAGTAGCCAGCACCTGCGGGACCTGGGAAGCAGGTCTCATCTGGAGGAGCAGTGGGCCTTGCCTCTGGTCCTCACTTAAGGCCAATGGATAAGAACAAAGCCTGTGGCTTTCCCATCAGTAGTCCATTGTATCTAACTGGGTGTGGGATCTGTGTCGGCCAAGAGCCCATGTAATGCCTACGGAAGTCACCCGTCCCACGTGGTGCTTTTTCTCTACTGCCGACTGTTCATTTATGAGAACTTGACCTGAGAAGCAAGAGCTTGAACCCCTTTTCCTTTGGCCCTAAATATGGGACCAAGTACACCCCTGTATCCTGCCCACTGTTTAGGATTCCCTTAAAATAAATATTTAGAGCCTTCAAATCAGCTGCCTTGGGGACTGAGGAGAACGAGATGTCACCTGGTAGTTAGCAGCTAAGCCTGTGTTCCTGTCACAGGTCTGGAGCATTAGGGCAGAGTGCTTTATGAAGGTAGGAGCTTCTACCTGCAGAGGAGTCGATTTGGGGCTACCTGAGCTGCTAGAGGGAGAGAGGACTAGCCTTATAGGCTCGGAAACTTTGCAATTCTGACTCACACCCCTTCATCGAGCACTGTCTCTCAGTGCCTTGGGGCCTACTAAGCTAGGAT
This sequence comes from Lophiomys imhausi, assembly GCA_907164525.1. Lineage (NCBI taxonomy): Eukaryota > Metazoa > Chordata > Mammalia > Rodentia > Muridae > Lophiomys > Lophiomys imhausi. The sequence goes on along the minus strand of CAJQZJ010034192.1, from coordinate 321,867 downwards.
GACTGGCAGGTGCCTATCACCAGTCATTTGCACCCCTCATCCCCAGACATGTTGGATCTTCAGCATCCTAAATATCCTTCCAACGACATGGTACTTGATGCTGCAGGAGAGGTACCAGAAGGGCAACCTTCCAACCCCGCGTTGATCCTCACCCACTGCTTGCCTGTGACATGAGTCTCTAAGGACAGTGACCCCCTCCACCTGGCTGTGAAGCCAGAAGAGTTTTGTGACCTCTCATATATAGTCTGAAGAAGAATCGGTGACGTGGAGACACCTTCTGTGTTGAAGACGGTGGAGGGCACCCTTCATGTCACCTGCCACGAAAAAACCTAGAAGCCTCCCAGGGGGTTGAGGCAGGGCATTGTGGAGAGTCCCAGCTGTGAGCCCAGGGCAGGACCTGATCACTAGTTTTTCTGCTGTGATCTCTTCCTGCTTTTTCAGCTGAGTCTCCCAGCTCCAGTGCTGGCCCTTTTTTGGAAGTGTCTAGGCAGCTTTAAAGGTCCAAGCTGAACAGTGGCCAGCAGCCACCCTGGCAGGCTAGACTCCTTGCCCCAACACAGCAGGAACTATATAGGAGTGGGAGCTACCCAGGATGGGGAGTCGGGGCACCCCTCTCAGCTTCTGCGTCAAAGGAACTTGCAGACACGTTTTCCTTCCAGGCCCTAGTCCTGTGAACCGGTGGGTGGGTGCACACTTATTTAGCTGAATTAACTTCACAGTTAGATAACCAGGTCCCTGCTGCTGGGTAATTTCCTCCAAGCCGTTGTTGCCTGTCTGCTTTGAGCTCTGCGCCCGCCGTGTGCTGCTAGGCCTTGCAAGAAGAATGCTGCAAGAGTATCGGATGATCCCAATTCTCTGCCTGGGATCCTAGAGGGCCCTTGTGGAGAAAGGTGGGCAAAGGATTCTGTAGGTGCTGTAAGAAGAAATTGTGCCTGAGGGATAGTACTACAGAAGGCCTACACGGTGGAGCTCAGGGAGAGAAGAACACCAGGCTTTCCTGCTAATGATTGAAGAGTTGGAGACTAAGGATATACTTGTCTCTCATGCTTGAAACCTGTATGTACTCCATTCCAGCAACACGCACACACACTACAGTTGTAGTTGTTGAATAACTACAGCTAGACAAGCCAAACCCATTTGCAAGAGGTGTTAAGGTGAGGGTGGTAAGCAGAGGTGAGAGAAGGGTGAGGCCCCCCCCCAACTCCACCAGCACTGAATAGTGGGCAGTGTTTGCTTAACATCATGGTGAGGGTGGGCGTGGACCACAGAGCCCACAGCCCCATCAGAAGGCTCAGAACTTTTAAGTGGAGCACAATATCAAAATACTCACGGGCCCTGGATTCAGTCCTCAGCACCCACAAAAGCCTCAGCAAGTGGTGTCCAGTAGCCCCTGTGGGGGGAAAAATTGCCACCCCAGATCTTTTTCCTCCTTGTTTTACTTTTTCTGGAGGAATGGAACCCAGAGCCTTTTATGTGCTAGGCAAGCACTTTGTCACTGAGTTATAGTTCAGCCCCTGCCCATCCCCCATCTGATTTGTAACGAGACTAAGACAGATGAAGTAAATACGCCGCATCAAGAGGAAAGAGGTTGTGTACATTAAGCCCATAGCGATGTGCTTCTAAATTTGGTTTCCCAAAGGAGGCCCTGGATGGTCTAGTTCCCAAACAATGCCAGGCGACAGGCAGTGAAAGTGGAGGGGATCTCGGATCTCTTCACTCCCAGGGTGCCTGACCATGTTGGCTACTTAAGGAGGCAGTGGTGCCCCTTCCAGCTGATATTTCCTACCTGAATGTAGAGGAGCTCCCAGACAGTGCCCCCCACCTCAAAAGACATATGCCTATCTTCCTCCACTGTCCGCCTCACAACATGGGGACACAGATACCCGCTTAGGGACTCCTGCCAACACACAGGGACATGTACACATGTAGAAACCAGGACCCATACATAGGGACATGCCCGCATCACGGGACCACACCCCATTTCCTTATGTACACACACTTGCCACTTCAGCAAGACTTTCCTGAGTTACAGACTCTTTGGACCTGGGTCCAGCAAGTCTGTCTGTTCCTTCAGTTGTGTCTTAGGGCAGGGTTGGGGCAGGGCTTGCACTGGGTGAGACTTAGAGTCAACATTTCTTTCTGACTGCCTGGCTTCATTTAGCTTTTAGCACACTCTCGAGGCAGTTAGCAGAGGTGGCTCAGCCTTGACTGCCATTGCTGAGCATCCTGTGCTTCTGGACCTATAGCCAGGCTGATGGGCACTTCTGAGGGTGGTGTCTCCTGGGCAGACAGACTGAGCCTGATGCCATGTGAGCTGGCCCAGCCAGACATCACTGACCAGAGTCTACACAGAAGCCACGATTCCAGGAAGAGAATGGAGGCCACACGGGATGATTTTGCAGCGCAGGTGTCTTAGCTAATAGTCAGAGGGACAAGGCAGGGCCTTGAGGCTCTCCTCAGCCATTTCCTTATCACAGATTCATCTCTGGATTATCTCCAGGACCTGTCTCTCCCCTTCCCTGCAGCTCTTTCCCAGGGGCAGAAGAGGTGGGGGTGGGGGGAGAAGTGAGACGTCTCAGCCCCTCCCCACACTGCAGAGCTTCTAGCGAGGCTTAGAGCAGCATTGAGCGCAGGCCTAGCTGACCTCCTGAGCTGTAGAGAAGACATCTGCCCTGAAGTCAGGAGTCTTGACTATAGAGCAGGACAAGATTGCTGCCTGCCTTCAGACTCTGTCCTCCAGGCCTGGGACAGTCCTCATCCTATAGGACTGGACCTGCCCTCTCTCTTCTTATTGCCGTCTTCACCGTCTGACCCCTTCATTCTCTTGAGTCTAGACCTCCCTTCCTGGATGGGCTGATGTTATGTTTGGGACCCCGCCCGTTGTCCCGAGACCAGGTAGCCCTCCTCCCTGGCTGTTGGTTGTCCTGTTTGGAGCTGCCCATGTCCTGGGGCTCAGAAGCCAGATCCCATGCTCACGGGGACAGCTCTGGTGTTCCAGTCAGCAACTTACTTACACACTCCTGGAATAGCTGTCATAGACCTGGGGGCCAGGGCTGGTGGGGCCGGCTGGGAAGTACTGAAGGGCCCCCGTGACAAAGCTGGAGAGAGGTGTTAAGTGACTGTTCAGATATCAAAAATACTTGCCCAGACGAAGCTAAATCTGCCTCTTGGAATCCCTTAATCCTGCATGAGGTTGGGAGAGCTTTCAGTGCAAGCAAGGGGACTCAGTCTGGGCATTACTGACCCACAGCATCTAGGTTGATCTTAGGCTGCCCTCTGTTGGTTATTGCAAGAAGTTCAGTCACTTTGTATAGAGGAAAGACTGCCACCTGGTGGTCTGGGGACCCACTTCTGTGTCCTTTCTGAAGAAGCAGCCATGTAGTCATTCTCTGAAGACTAGAAATTCTGACGCCTCAGTCTCTAGAATCTACCCTCCAGTTCCACTCTGGCATTTCTTCAGATATATACACTATTGGGTTGGGGAGATGGCTCAGCTGTTAAAGGCTAGGCCCACAGCCCAAAAGGCAAATGTATATACACTGTTTCTTGAATCTTGTGGTTACTATCACCCAGAAAGCCTTCTGCCCTGTGGAGGTGTGTGTGAGAGATTGAGAGAGTCATGGTCTTAACATGCTGGTAGCCTGTCCTTCCACATATGGACACCAGCCCCTAGAAAATATTTGGGATATTTGGGGCTGGAGAGATGGCTCAGCGGTTAAGAGCACTGACTGCTCTTCCAGAGGACCTGAGTTCAATTCCCAGCAACCACATGGTGGCTCACCACCATCCATAATGAAATCTGATACCCTCTTCTGGCCTGCAGGTATACCTGCAGACAGAACACTGTATACATAATAAATAAAATCTTAAAAGAAAAGAAAACATTTGGCTGTCTTGTGCAAGCAGTCAGGTGGCCGTCATCAGCTGAGCTGCTCGTGATGGTGACATGTGGCCCTCTGTGCCAGGGGACGTCAGGGGCCCTGTCCAGGCTGCACCATATTCTAACTATTATCCCTGCCGATTATGGGAAGTAGGGTTGATAGAGATGGAAACTGTAGGCCCAGGGGGACCCGTTCACTCTACGGCCCCACTCCACTGTGATACGGGTAGGGAGCACCCCTGCTCCTTGGGGTATGGGGGCGCTTCTGCACCTCAAGCTGGGGTAAACAGTGGGTCTTCATGCACTTTGTTGTAAACATCTGTCCTGCAGATCCTTCCCAGGCAGTATGGAGAGCCATCACCCATTAGAAAGCCTTCCTGAAGCCAGGAGCCACTGTAGGCTTGTGACCCTGTGACCAATGAGTACACCTCTTGCTGGCAGTGCTGCCTTGGGGTGGCCTTTCTGGGGCCATTTTCTTTTTCCTTTTTTTTTTTTTGGTTTTTCGAGACAGTTTCTCTGTGTATCTCTGGCTATCCTAGACTCAGTTTGTAGACCAGGCTGACCTCGAAATCACAGAGGTCTGCCTGCCTCTGCCTCCGAGTGCTGGGATTAAAGGCGTGCGCTACTACGCCCAGCTTTGGGGCCATTTTCTTATCTTTGAATTGGGCATGGGAGTCACTCACAGTAGCAGGATCTCATCCTGTCTCTGTCCTCCTCTGTGTGGGCACATCACCTAAAACCCACATGAGAGTCTGGCATTGTTTGAGTAAGTTAATTGACTCGTTGTGCCTGCCTAGCAACTTCCTGAGCTGTGCAAGTGGGTTGGCCTGTCCCTTGTCCCTGAGGCCCCTTGGCTCTCAGATGGACTGTTGAGGTGCAGAAGGCATATTCCTTTCCTTGTTCTAGGCCCCACCCAGCCATCACCCATGTCACACATCCTGTGCTGCCCACCTGTGTTGCTTTGTTCTTTGGCAACAGGTGTCTGGGGAGGGGTCAGAGATGGGGTCCAGACATGGACCCACAGCTTCTTGAAGCCTTCACCATTAGAACCCAGCCCATGTCCCCAGGACTGCCTCTTCTCACAGAGTTCCTGGGCCCATCTTCTCCCTACTGAAAGGCAGCTCAGTCAGTCCCTGGAATACTGTGTGTGCCTGGGGACAGTCACTTGACAGGAGCAACCCTTCTATATGGCTGACGTCAGGCTGGGACCTCAGATAGACATTGGCCACCCCAAACTGATGTCCGTCTCTGCCCTATTCTCTGGTGTTCTCCTGTGGGCCACACATCTAGGAGGGACTTGGAATAATTGGCTGAACAAAAGCAATCCCAGCAGCACCATCTATTAGCAGGCAAATAAGGTAATAAATAGAACACTTTAGAAAGTGAATGTAGAGGGAGTGAAAAATACCCCAGAGGAAAGAGGTTTCTAGAAGGTTTCCTTGCTCCTGCTGAGCCCCCAAGGGCCCAGGCCCCACCTCCCCACCACCCTGACTTGCGCCCTGTCCTCGCTGTGCCCACAGCACCGGCAGCTGCTGAAGGACAGCTTCATGGTGGAGCTGGTGGAGGGTGCCCGCAAGCTCCGTCACATCTTCCTGTTCACTGACCTGCTCCTTTGCGCCAAGCTGAAGAAGCAGAGTGGAGGGTAAGTGACATGGGCCACACCCTCACCACAGTGCTTTGGGAGGGTGAGTTTCCGACAGACATGAATAACAATGTGGCCAAACCACCCCACACATGCTCTGTACATTGTTTACACCTGGAATGGATGCCAGGCTCCAAGTCAGGGTTGTCACTAACCGTCTGGAGGTGTCATAGGGCAGGGCCAGTCACTTGTCTTTGCCTCCTGTGATGAGGGACAAACAAGGTTATGACTCCTGTGTTGTTGGAGGAAGGTCATAAATCATCTTAGAAGAGCGAGTGTCTAAGGCTGCAGGGCTGGGGCAGGAGGCCTCCCCTGTCAGGAGCAATCACTAAGAGGTCTCTGTACTTTTGTCTTCCCGAGCTGTGTGGCCTTCTAAGTTTTCCACACACCACCACTGCCGCCACCACCAGTAAATTGCCCAGAACACACACACATACACCACTACCACCTGTAAATTGCCCAGAATATATCAGGTCGGAATGGAGCCAAGGCAGTCATGTTAGAACAGACCAGAACACGGTGGGATCCTCTATGCTTATCTACTGACTTTGTGAAAATGAACTTAATCCATCCACTCACATGGGAGCCTCCACTCCCTGTCCATCAAGTGAAATGATTATAACAGGTAGATCACAGCCTCTCAGACTCTATGGCTCTGAGCTTCAGTCCCAGCCTTTCCAAAACCAGGGCTGCCAGTGTGTGATGTCAACCTCAGCCTAGCCTCTCACATGAAATGTGCAGAGTTTTAACTCAGGTAAAGGGCCCAGCCGCAGACCTATGGCTCCCTGAGTCTCAAAAGCAGTGATGTTAGCAAAGGAAAGTAGTTGGTCTGTTAATGTTCTCTTTCCTCTCTGCCCCAGCAAAACCCAGCAATATGACTGTAAATGGTACATTCCACTCACGGACCTCAGCTTCCAGATGCTGGATGAATTGGAGGCACTACCCAACATCCCTCTGGTGCCGGATGAGGAACTGGATGCCTTGAAGATAAAAATCTCCCAAATCAAGAGTGACATCCAACGAGAGAAGGTGTGACTGTCTGGGAGAGCGTGTGCCAGGTTCCGAGTGGCCTGAGTACTTGTAGCAGGCCCTCATGTGCTAACCAGTCAGGTGCTTTTCTGGCCCCACAGCTTGTCTCCAGGATCTCCTGGGCTTCCCCTGAGAGTTCTCAGCTCCTAGGGTGCTGTGCTTCTGGCTCTAGCTGGACCCTGGCTATTTTGAGAGCCTCCAACTTAAATTTGAGTTCTCATACCAAAGTAACTAGCAACCCAGCCATGATAGGAAATGAGGCCTGCTGGCAGTGATGTTCACAGAGTGCCTATCATAGGGTACTTACCTTGCCTGTAAAACCGCTTGATGTCCAGTTTGCCCAGCTTGTGATCAGAGACCCTTGCACAGAGGGCTTGTTTTCTCTTGGAGGTGTCCTGTGGCTCCTTTGTGACCCGTGTCCAATTTTAAGCCTGCCTCGCTGTCACTCAGATGTTAGAAGCCCAACCTTGTACCTTCCCTTTCCTATCTTCTCATCCTTTCCTCTGCCCCATCCTTGCATCCCAGGAAAACCTAGCTCATGTTTTTCTCATGGAGGATGTAAATTTAACATACTTCCACAATAGGAAACAATCTGGGAGATGATTACTCTCAGATCCTGGGCAAGAAAGGCACACAGGGATGGGAGGACTGTTTTCCCTCTACCCCCCAAGTCACACCAAGTGGAAATGCAAAGTCAGGCAGAGAACGTGCACACATGGGACGACTAATCGTATTTCTCCTGCTTTTCTTTTCCAAGAGACAAGGTCTCGCTGGGTTGTCCAGGCTAGTATCCTGGGCTGAAAAACAATCCTCTCACCCCAGCCTCCCCCAAATTTGAAACTTCAGATGTGTGCCATTTCACCTTGTAGAGCTAGCAGTTTATAGGGAGTGGGGTACAGATTGATTTAAGTTTAATGCAAGTACTTGAATGATATGCATAAGAGGAGCTGGAAACACAGGGAGCCTGGACTCCTAGGTGGGAGAGGGTGTGGCCTTGTGCTGTATTACCTCCAAGTCCTTGCCTCTGGAGCTTTTGGAGTTCACCATGCTGATGCTCATGTAGTGTCCATGTGGTGTTGTGGCAGGGAGACATGCTTAACTACTGAGCGGACTCCTGCTTAGGTTGTTGAGGACTCAGGGCAGTCTAGGATACGAGGCTGGAGAGTCTGGCCCCTCCAGCTGCTTTGGATTACAGGTACCCGGGTTTTGTTGTTGTTGTTTTCTGGAGAACTTTTAGAAGGTGTAAAGACTGAGAATGAGCCCTTAAAAGTCTAGGGTTAGTCCAGGCCAGCAAAGGGGCCTGGCATTAGTCACAAACAAGTTGTATCATCAGAAGACTAGCCTTAGCTTAGGGACACTCCCTGGATCCCTGGTGAAGCGGATGCAGCAGGGAAGGGGCTCCTCTTCAGCCTGTGTGCCCCGCTTCCTAGATCCCCACACAGCAAACTTAGCACATTAACGTGTAGGTAAGCCCATAGCTTCAGACAGGAGAGACCCAAGACAACAATGTTAGGTCATTTATTCATGGCCTCTGTAATAGAGTGTCCCCAAACAGAACCAGAGCTAAGTCCTCCAGACCACTAGGCCCTGCTGCCTGCTGATGGGTGTTTCCATCCCACATCTTACCCTTCAACTGGGAATTGGGGCACTGGCTTATGAGAGGCCACAGTCTTCTTTCCAGAGTATAGTGGCTTCAGGAAGGTTCCACACAGCTCAGGACAGTGAGTGGGTTTTCTGATCAGACCATGGGAATGTTCATCTTAATGTACTAGGACCTTCTCTGCCTCAGTCAACATCCCAGGGGCCTAATGTTAAATGTGACCAGGACAGGGAACAAGTAAAAGGTCCCCTAGGTCCCAGTAGCTCCTGAATATTGTCCAGATCTTGAAAAGCTGAAGACCTCTCATCTTCTTTTATGAGAAGGCCTAATTCCTTCAGGAAGGGCTCAGCAAGCACAACCCTAGTTTGTTCTGGGCCTCAGCCCCAAGGAAAGGCTGCTCATATCTTCTAATGGCCACCAGCAACAGCTGACAAGGGCCCTGGGCTGTCCTGAGCAGACAGATGGGATTTCTGTGTTCCATGAGCCTGGGGTTAAGGGTGGGGAGCAGGTGGCATTGGTTCCAGACGAAAAGGCAAGACTGTTCTCTCCCGGCAGAGAGCAAACAAGGGCAGCAAGGTCCTGGAGAGGCTGAGGAAGAAGCTGTCAGAGCAAGAATCACTGCTGCTGTTAATGTCCCCCAGCATGGCCTTCAGGGTACACAGTCGCAATGGCAAGGTGAGTGCCAGCTGCAGGCCAGACTCACCCAGCTGCCTCTTGTCTCCAGCTCACGTACAACAGCAGCCATCCTCCTCATCCCAGGAGAGACCGGCGCAGCGTGTCACGTGCAGGCACACATCCCTGTGATGGAGCTTCCGGGTCTAGTCTCTGTAGCAGCTGACTCAGCTCCTGCAGCAGCTGGGAAGTGGCAGGGCTCTAGGGAGGGAACAGAATAGACAGCATGCAGGTTTTTGCAGATGTGACCTTGAGTACAGGAAGTCTCTGGGGATCTCCAGGGTCCTTGACATTCTCTCCGGTCTGGTTCCTGGTGCCATCTGTAGCCTGGGCCACTCTGTCCTCAGCGTCATATGTACCGTGAACGCATAGGACGATTTGTCCCTTAGCACAAGGCAGAGAGAGCAGCTGACAGACCTTGTAGAGCCTTGTCTCTGTCTTGTCCTCTTATTGCTTGGCTGCAGAGCTAGGATTGCCATCAGCCCTCACCTTAAAGAACTACCTCAGAACCCCTCCATGCTTCTAAGCTGCACCCCCTCTGCTAGAGCCATCCCCTGGCCCAGGCATTTCAGGGAAGGCTGATGCTGGATAGAAGCCCATACTGTGTTTAGGTTCCACTGCCCAAAGTACAAGGGTGTGTGTGCATCTGACTCTGCCCGGTCGATGATTCAGCTGGAGTGGAGATAACCGGGGTACCCTCTTCTTTTCTTCACTCACCGCAGAGCTACACATTCCTTATTTCCTCTGACTATGAGCGAGCCGAGTGGAGAGAAAGCATCCGGGAGCAACAGAAGAAATGTGAGTGGCCCCTGCACCCAGAGAACATGGCCTTCAGCCGTCAGGGCTAGATGGATTCTCTGTGGGCAGTTCTCGATGCTCTAACTCTTCTCTCCTCCCTTTCCCTTGTTTCTCTCCTCTGCTCTTCTTTTCAGAGGGGCTTTAGACCCTGGAGAAATGGTTATGGGCCTCACCTCAGTCAGCGAGCAACATGAGAGGAACCTCCCCACCCCATTATGCTCTCCCACCCATCCTGCCCTTTGATCTTCCCCTCAGACTCCTTCCTCTAGAATGTCCCAAATCCCTCATCTTTGCTGGTGTTTCTTCCATCTGCTCTCCTCTGTTCTACCCTTCTCTCTGTCCCAACCAGGCCTTTATGGCACAATCCCCAGTGGGCCTCCCCTGTTCACCAGCTACTACCCTGGGGCTCCTTTGCCCTCCCCCTGCAGATAGTGATGCAGAAGGAGCCTTTGGCTGGACTCACCTAAGAAACCATACTGTGTTGGCCCACTCTCTTCCACCTGACTCTCCTCAGGACAAGATACATAACCCTCACTGGAATGACCCCTTCCTTCTCTAGACATTTTCCCTCTTAGTGGCTTTTTTCTTCTCTGGAATTGCAAGCTACTCTCTAGGTCCTGGGACAGTGTTAGGAATAGAATGGTAGACTGCACCCCAAGTTCTTGGGCTGTCTCAGCCAAAAACTGGGTCCTCAGAGGCCTACTCGTTCCATGGTGAGAGATCAGCTCCTTTTGAAGCTGGAGTTTGGGTTCAGTTTCTGCAGATGCAGCTGGGGGCTCTGCAGCCATCTTGAGATCCTATCTCTAAGGCTCATCGTTTATGCCTTTGCTAAGACCACCTCTTCCTTTCAGTGCTTCTGTGGCCTGGGAGAGACTAAGGGGCTCCTGCCAGGGTTTGTGTCCCAGGGATTCTTGGTTTAACATGGGATCCACACCATTTCCAGTAGGACAGCGTCTGTCACTGATCAGAGTTGTGCCCAGAAGTGAAACCCCTTTTGTTCACCTGACAGACACAAGCCCACATTAGAAGAGTAGAGGGCAGAAGCATGTTGCAGGATATTTGATCATCTTGTAAACCTCAAGATTGTGAAGTGTAAAAACCTGTTTCTAATTGCCTTTTGGCTCAGCCTTTGCTCCTAGAGCTCTCTGTTTACTGTAAACAAATACTTGTGGTGTGGCTCAGCCCTAGCACACACCTTCAATCCAAGAGCCAAATAAAGTAACCTTAGGTCAAGAGGCGGAGCAAGCAGCCAGCTGACAGGGATGGACATAAGTAAACAGAAAGGAGGGACACTGGGCTGCAGGGTATTTAAGACAGCGTGGAGACGGAGAAAGGTCTTTTTCCTTCTGAGATGTCAGCTGAGTAAGAAAGTCAGTTGGGTGAGCTAGCAGGAGTGTTTCTTTTTTTTCTTCTAGGATATCAGTGGAGTAGGAAGGTCAGCTGGGTGCTTTCTCTGCCTCTCTGAACTAGCAGGTTTTCACCCCTGCATCTGGCTCCTGAGTCTTAATTAGTAAAATCGAACGATTGGGTTTTAGTTTTTTTAAAAACAACAGAGGCACACTGGTATCTGTCCCGAAGAGACCTACCAGGAAGATGCATCCAAAGCTGTCCTGTCATACTGAAACCTGGCTTATGATACTGTACTTAGACGGCAAGTCAGTGCATGTGAACATGAGTTTGTAAAGCAGTATTGACAATCCTCTCAGGAGCCCTGGGGCCTGGGCTCTCCAGGACCTCACCTTGCTCTGCTGCTAAACCAGCTTTTTTCCTAGGAGCCATCAAGCCCCAGTGGGGGCCTTGCTAATCTCCTTCCCCCCAGTTATCCTGTATTGTGAGGGTCACATGTGAGGGCCAGCACAGACTGACCTGTCCCCATACCTGCTCCTCCCCCTCAGGTTTCAAAAGTTTCTCTCTAACATCTGTGGAGCTACAAATGCTGACCAACTCGTGTGTAAAACTTCAGACCGTTCACCACATTCCACTGACCATCAACAAAGAAGGTAAGGCTGGGCTCCCTGGCATCAGGCTAATCTGTTAGGAGCAGTTTCCCTCCTTGTTGCTTTTGTCCCTCGTCATAAGTCTTGTGACAGACCAGTCAGTACAGTGGATGTAGACCCTGGATAAAGCTTTGAGTCATGCCAAGTTTTGTAATGTAAGATTCCAAACACAGAATCCGCAGTGGGCACATACTTGTCTGTGATACCACCTTGCCCAGTGCACCATCAACCAGTCACTGTAGCTTCCCGTCCTGGTGAGGCAGAAGGTTTAATTCTTTGGTCTCTTCACACAGATGATGAGTCTTCTGGACTCTATGGCTTCCTGAACGTCATCATCCACTCAGCCACCGGGTTTAAGCAGAGTTCAAGTAAGTAGCTTAGGGAGGGCAATTGGACCCTGTGAGTAAATTTGAATTAAGTAGAGAGGCATGGGCAACCCAGGGAAACCATTCAGGTGTCCACCAAGCCATTCAGGTGTCCACCAAGCCATTCAGGTGCCATTCTCTGAGGGACCCTGCTGGTTGGAGCCTGCTGGGAATGGGATTATTTTCTCTGCTTTTTCCCATATCTGTCTCAGATCCTGCATGCAGATGACCTGCCACCTGCCAGCAGGTCTTTTCCTTATTAGGCCCGGAAGGTGTGCCCAAAGCCAGACAGCAGCAAGATCCCAGAGAGCCTAAGCTCCAATGCAGGGAACTGTAGGCAGGCCCTCAGCAGAGGATACTTAGCTGTTGAGGTGAGGGGCTAGATAACACCCCTTTCTCTCCCAGCTAGCTGCTCTGTCTGAGGGTGACCAAACTATAGCTGTACTAATCTTCTAGCATAGCTCCTCTCCCCAGCTCTTAGGTCCATGGTACAAGGGTGAGGGGCAAGAACAGTTTTGACCCTTTCCACAGTTGCTGCAGAACAAGACCCCTCAACAAGTTATGGAATGGATCTGATAGGGGAACTGTGTGTACACTGTGCAAGGAACTCTTAAAACCAAGCACTAGGAAAATACAGTTAAATTTTTTTTTGCCAGGTGTGGTCGTGCACACCTTTAATCCCAGCACTCAGGAGGCAGAGGAAGGCAGATCTCTGTGAGTTTGAGGCCAGGCTGATCTACAGAGTTTCAGGATAGCCAGGGCTACACAGAGAAACCCTTTCTCAAAGAAAAAAATTTTTTTAATGAGTAGTGTATTAATTAGATGGCTTAATAGGTAGGAGAGGTACCCATGCAGCCGGGCCACCTAAGTTTGGTCCCTGGAACCCACAAAGAAAGGACAGAACCTACTCCTAGAAATTGTCTTCTGACTTGGCGTACGTGCACTGTGAGCCCACAGAGGTACCAGCTCACACACATCATACACACAACACACATACATACAGGTATGCTCTCTCATGCAACTCACACACACCACACACACACAGACAGGTATGCTCACACACACACACCCTGTTAATGATGGTGATGGTGATGGTGATAGCATTTGTTTAAATGTGGAAAGGATTTGGATAGACACCTCACCAAAGAAATGCACATACCTAGTGAATACATGGAAAAATGCTTGTCCTGTTAGGAAAATGAGAGTTAAACAGCCTCGAGACCCTGCATCAGTGATGCTCACAATGTGGTGCACGCTGAGGCTGGAAGTAGAGCTCAGTGGTACAGCCCCTCGCTGCCATGAATGGGACCCTGAGCTCCAACCCCAACACCTTAAGACAAAAGAAACATTGAACAGTATCAACTATGTGAGAACAGGGGGAAAACAGGAGCATTGTATGATGCATATGACGATGTCACGTGGTTCAGCCATCCTGGAAAACATTGCAGGTATTTTGTTTGGTGCTGGTAACTAAACCCAGGGCCTGGTGCATCTGAACACGAGCTCTGCCACTGAGGTTCGCTCCCAATGCACAGTTCCTTACAAGGCGAAACAAACCTCCCATTCATGTAGTCCACACCAATGGCACCTTTAAGTACTCACTTTAGAGAAATTAAAACATCTGTCTGCATGAAGTCTTAGGCAGACATAATGTGGCACCCATAGGATGATAGGATGACCCATAAAAAAGGAATGATCTAGCTGCTGATAGATGAGACAACTTTGGATGAACATAAAAACACACTGAAGGAGCTGGGCGTGGTGGTGCACACCTTTAATCCCAGCACTCGGGAGGCAGAGCCAGGCGGATCTCTGTGAGTTCAAGGCCAGCTTGGTCTACAAAGTGAGTCCAGGACAGCCAAGGATACACAGAGAAACCCTGTCTCAAAACACTAATAAATAAATAAAATTAATTAATTAATTAATAAAAGGATGTAGAATAGAACTTGAATGGCCTCTTTCCCAGTTCCTCTCTGAAACCTAATGAGGTGGGCCTCTACTATCCAAATTTCTCTAGGTCTTCTGGTCCTCCAAAGTCATACCAGAATGGCTCATTAAACTGTGTTCACAGCATTCAAAGACATTTCTAACCCAAAGTTCCAGACTCTTCCACATTCCTCCAACAAACCAGTTCCAAAGTCCTAGAACCACAATCCAATTTATCACAGCAACACCCCCACCCCTAGTACCAAGTTCTTGTATTAGTTACTCTTGTTGTTGTGACAGAGATCCCAACAAAGGCAGCAGACAGTCCCTCAGAGTGGGGAAGTCATGAAGACAAGAGCTTGAGGCAGTTGGTCACAGTTGTATCCAGTCAGGAAGCAGAGAGAGATGAATGCTTACTCTAGCTCGCTTTCTCATTGTAGTCAGCCTGTTGAATGGTATCACCCACATCTAGGGTGGGCCTTTGCATCTTAATTAACAACTTAGATAAGCTCTCACAGTGATTTGTTTGTAGAAGAGTGTAAATCCAGTCAAGTTGGCAAGATTAGCCATATGGATGTTCCATGAACATCTTCCACCCTTGCCTGGCCTACCCCACCCACCCACCCAGGGCTCATCCAGTAATAGGCAGATGATGCCCCAGCTGCCTTTCCAAGTCTGACTTACCTCTGCTGGCCTCCCATGGAACTTTTCAATCTGATGTCTTACTTTTTTTTCGAGACAGGGTTTCTCTTTGGTGGCCCTGGCTGTCCTGGATTCACTCTGTAGACCAGGCTGGCCTTGAACTCACAGAGATCCTCCTGCCTCTCTCTGCCTTCCGAGCGCTGGGATCAAAGGCGTGTGCCTCTGTGCCTGACTTGATGTCTTACTGTTTAAACTTAACATTCCCAAGCCAAACCTCATCACTTTCAGCCTCTGTTCCATTTGTGACCCCTTGCCAGATGCCATTCTCCACCCGTGTCTCAATTTGTGATTGGGACAATTAATTTGGATTCTTGACACAGTCACTGATAGCTGTCCTATACCACAGGACACCCTATTGTCCCCTTGCCCTATCTGTCAAATGTCATTATGCATCCTGGCACTTCTTTATCATCTTAGTCTGTGTGCCTCTAGGTCTTTGACTTGGCCTCCCCAGTCCTCACCCCCAGTCCTCCCCCACTCCTCATAAATGCAGAACTCCCACCCGTCATTTACCACTTACAATTGGCCAGATCACACACACAGCCAGACAAGTGCCCTCCTTCTCTTCCTGTGCCCCGCACTGATGTGGAACTTCCTATGCACTAACTCTGTCCCTGGAGAAATTCCTGTTAGGGTCTGCTCAGACCATAGGAGCTTCCCCTGGTCTCCAGTTTCCAGTTTTAGTTACTCCTGGGATAGGGGACGTCTGCTGTGGCCTCTCCTTGTAGTATGGTGCTCATCCCCCACCCCCCCACCCCCGGCTTCCAGTGCCACATTTCCCTTCCTCCCTGCATACCTGACATAGGTTCCCTGTCTCTAAAGGGGTTTTAGCAGATTGCTGAGTGATGTGGAAGTGGATATTTTTAGAAGTCCCATTTCCCAGCTCCTCTGTCAGGGCCAAGGGTATTATTACGTGAGGGGCTGGGGTTTGTGCCAGCCACTGTTGGGGTTATTTTACAAAGGAGAGACCTTTTTTTTCCCCCTGATTCTGTGAATAACACTTGCTCTTAAGAAGAGGTTGGCGGGGCTGGAGAGATGGCTCAGTGGTTAAGAGCACTGACTGCTCTTCCAGAGGACCTGGGTTTGATTCTCAGCACCCACCTGGCAGCTCACAACTGTCTGTAACTTCTGTCCCAGAGGATCTGACACCCTCACACAGACATACATGCAGTCAAACACCAAGTACATAAAATGAGAATAAATAAATAAATAAATAAATAAAAAGAAGAAGAAGAAGAAGAGATTGGCAATGTGGAGATGTCGTTACCCTGTCTCTCCCTCACAGATCTGTACTGCACCCTGGAGGTCGATTCCTTTGGGTATTTTGTGAATAAAGCAAAGACAAGAGTCTACAGGGACACGACTGAGCCAAACTGGAATGAGGTGAGGAGCCTGCTTCCACCAGGATGTTTTCCACAGATCTTAATCTCCAGGGGCTCCTTAAGGGCTTCCCCGAAGGAAAGCCGCACTGTTGCCAGCATTCCTGGAATCTCCTAGAGGTTGGAGGGGAGGGGAAGGTGTGTGGTAGAGCCAAGAGATTTTTATCTCTGCATCCCTGAGAGTCTTACCCACCCACTCCCAGCATGGAGAAGTGACCTGTTTTTCCAGAGAAGTGTTTGAAAAAGAATACTTTAAAAGGATTTTTGAATCCTGCAATAGCGTATTGTAATGTTGTTAGGTTTCCGTTTTCATTTTTCCTCAGAAGCTGTAATGAGCTCCTCTGGCTATTCTGGTTTCCAGAGTCCTTACGTAGGCCTGGCTCCCTGGACCTCCCTGATTGTTTCCAAGGGTCCTATGTTTTTGTCTTGAGGTACTAGGTTTATGTAGTCTGTTGTCTGTACTCCCAAAAACATTAAACCTGAGGGGCATATTGCACAGGGGCCAGAGTGCATGAAGATCTCAGACCTATAAGTTGCCACTTGTGGTCTCTGCAGTCGCCGTCACACTAAAGAATCTTGATTTAGTGGGCACAAATAGAGAAGCCAAGCTACAGAGCTGCCTCCCATCCCTTGCCCACCAAGGAGCGAACCGTGAAACACCAGGCAGCTTGGTCTGGGCTACCTTGGTCATGTGTCTAGGGCTTTGACTATGGGACCAGATGCCAGGTCTTGCCACATAACGTCTCCTCATCGTCTATCATCATCATACGTGTGGTCTAAATAAGACGAGGCCACAAAGGGCCCAGTAGTTACCTCTCTGGACATCTCAGCACAAAGAGCCAAACATAAGCTATGCTCCTGGCAGGAGGAAAGACTTCTCAGTCAGTGATAGAGTCTCGCAGTCCCAGGACATGGGAGGTAGAGGCAGGAGAATTGCCTAGCTTTCAAGACTACATAGTGAATAACAGGCCAGCTCCATCTTTTTGTAAAAAGCCCCATGAGACCCATTGTAGGAGGCTTCTCAGAAAATAAGGGGACTGGGGGATTGTGTCCCCCTCACACACACACAGAGGCAACAAAGATGGATTCTAGGTAGGATGCAAAAGGGTCAGGTAGGAGTCCTCATTCTGCTCTAGGGGAGGCCTGGGAGGTCTAGGTCACCTAGTGTGTACATGCAGGTCACCTGGAGAATTCACATACTCCTGACACATCTTCTCAGAAATAGCTGCCCAACCAGAGCCGCGCATGCTCAACCAGAGACATGTATGCATAAGCATGGCTGGAAAATACAGAGTCCACCGGAGGCTGACAAGATTGGTAGAGGAGCAAGTTAACTCCACATTAAGCAGCAGACAAAAGTCAGAGGACCATTCCAAAGCCTTCTGTGTGAACCTTCCATGGATTAGGGTTTTTTTTTTTTTTTTTGAGACAGGGTTTCTCTGTGTAGCCCTGGCTCTCCTGGACTCACGTTGTAGACCAGGCTGGCCTCAAACTCACAAAGATCCACCTGTCTCTGCCTCCCAAGTGCTGGGATTAAAGGCATGCGCCACCACTGCCCGGCTGGATTAGGTTTTTTTAAAAGTAGAATTTACTGAAGCCACGGCTTGCACTTGCTGAACACTGAACTGTACCCTAGCCCTGATTTCGTTCTTTAGTCTTAGGTTCCCAGAAGAGTTAAAGAGAAAGGGCAGAAACTCCCATATACTCCCCACTGTTGCTTCACTTAATTTACCTGCATCACCCAGAGGTGGTGTTAGATGTACTCTCTGTGGACTCTCACAAATAAATGATGACGTGTCTTCCATTATAGTACTACCCAGAGTAGCTTCACTGCCCTAAAAATGAACTCACCTCACAGGCCATTACCACTCAAAGTTAACAAACATCTGTCTCTAACAGTCACCCACTGTCATTGGTGTCAAGACTGCCCTTTGGAAACAGATGCTGGCACACCAAGTTCGAATTAGAATAGGCTTGAGAGGTTTGAAAAGCTTCCAGAAACATCTGGTCCGAGAACCACGGTGTATTGACCGTGATGCCCACAAGTCCCAGGACCAAGTAAGGCAGCTGGAGTACCATTTGTTGTTGAGCCATGCTTCAGACATGACGTTGAATTGCCGCACGCTTGGTTGGACCTGTCTGTTCATAGGTAACTTTCTTCCTTTTGGGGAGCCACAGGAGTTTGAGATAGAGCTCGAAGGCTCCCAGACCCTGAGGATACTATGCTATGAGAAGTGTTACAACAAAATGAAGATTGTAAAGGAGGATGGCGAGAGTGCAGACAAGCTCATGGGGAAAGGACAGGTCCAGGTAAGCCGGCTCTGCCCCACCCCGCCCTGTCTGGGTGCTCCATGGCCTGTCCCTTGTGAGGCTGCTGAGACAGCCCAACTCGGGATGGAGTGGATAGCCAGCCCTGTCATGGGTCTGTCCTTTCTCTCTCGGCCTGTTATATCCTATCTTGTTCCCACAGATTTTTTTTCATTGAACTTGTCCTTGCAGCTGAAGCTGTAGTTTCTTCCATGGCTCTCGCAGCCCACAGGCAGATGGTTAGGTGGTGCCCTGGGCTAAAATTGATTATGAAACCATCTCTCTTGGGAAAATTAGGAGTTCCAGAGCCTACTCATTTTCTGTCCCGGGTATAGACTCAGTTTCCAGCTGCTCTCCTGAACAGGGTGCACACAGGTCCCCTGGAGTTAGCATTAGAGCCCCCAGGAAAGCCAAGAGAATGTGTCCATACAGGCCCAGCACAGGGTTCCCAGTTCAGGAAGCCCCAGAAACATCAGCAGTGCTCGTTTCCTCCTGGAAGACAGGAGCTGACAGTCCCTGCTGTGTGTTTCTCCTGGCTTTGCCCAACAGCTCTACAGGAGTGGGTAGAAGAGATGCTGGATGGCACCAAGCTGTGCTACACACACCTGTGCACACACTCTGACAATTAGAGGCCAGCCTGGACTACATAGAGAAATCCTGTTTCAAAAAAAAAAAAAAAGTTCCAATATCTGTTTTTCTTGTAGTACAACATCTTTCTAGGGGTATTTATTTATTTTACATGTGAGCACAGAGTACCACAGCATGCGTGTAGAGGTCATGAGACATCTCCTTCCACCTTGAAGTAGGATCTCTTGTTTTCTTCTGCTCGGCTGAGTATTCCAGATTAGCTGGGCTTCCAGGAAATTCTCCTGTCTCCTCTCTCAACATCTTTTATAGAACATCTTACTATGTGCAGCCCAGCCACTTCTATCTGACCTCCTCATGCCTGTCTTGGGTGCTGTGCCCCACCGCCTAGACTTCCTATCTTTTTTTTTTTTGTTTTTGTTTTTTCGAGACAGGGTTTCTCTGTGTAACAGCCCTGGCTGTCCTGGACTCACTTTGTAGACCAGGCTGGCCTCGAACTCACAGAGATCCTCCTGCCTCTGCCTCCCGAGTGCTGGGATTAAAGGCGTGCACCACCACCACCCGGCGACTTCCTATCTTTGTATGAGAGCACTAATAAGAGAAATGGCATCCCGGACACCTGTAGAAGCACAGTACACATTCGCAAGCACCAGCTTCCTTCCCTAGGGACAGGAAGTAAAATTCACCTTGTGATAAAACAGAGTGCCAGGGGGATGAAGGGAAAGATGAGCTTGCTTTGAGAGGAGAACCCACATTCTCTTCACTCAGATCAGTCTCTGTCCCCTGTCTGAACAGAGTCCTAAGAGACACAGGCTGCTGCCTGGTTTTAACTGTGCAAGTGTGCTGGGGAACTCAGGGGCTTGGGACCTCAAGGGATTACCATACACTAAGAACAGACTGGAAAATAAAGATGTCTTAAGTGTCCTGTCCATGGCATGCTACTGCTACTGACTCTTCCAGCCTTTGTACTGAGCCAGCCCCAGAGTGGCCACATGGCCCTTGGGTACCAACGTAGTTCTCAGATGTATTTTATTCTTTATTTTGTTTTTTTCAAGACAGGGTTTCTCTGTGTAGTCCTGGCTGACCTGGAATTCACTCTGTAGACGAGGCTGGCCTCAAACTTAGAGATCACCAGCCTCTGCCTCCCGAGTGCTGGGATTGAAGGCATGTGCCACCACGGCCCGAGTCAGTATTGGCCTTTTAAAAGAACGTAAGTGTTTGTACATCTACCAAGTAACAGTTACAGGTTGAATGAGTGACATGGTGCAGGCTATTGGTTGTGTGCCCTATCAGAACATTTTTCTGTAGTGGAGCAAAATGCTTGAGACATATTACTTAAGGAGAAAGAAAGGTTTCATTTAGCTCAGTTTTGGAAGCTGAGAAGACCATCGTATGATTGGTAGTGATATGGAAAGAGGAGGGTGCATCTTGAAACATGAACCCAGGGAGCAGTTTGGGAGTCAGGCTTGATGGCACCAACTTGTCCCCACTGCCTCCCTAGATCTTAGGAGTCCCGTGAAAGTTTTCTCTCCCAAAGACAGCTCCTTTAGTGGCTTTAGGACCTCACACTAGGTCCCGCATATGAATACACACTGTCTCCAGGCTGTCACATTGAGCGTTGTGTACATCCAGACTGTAGCACGTGCTTGCTCTTGTGCTCACAGCAGATCTTTTTTTAGGAGGAGGGAATGAACACTCGTTTGATACTCAAGGAGACATTTTCCCAACTGTTTGAGGCCCTTTGATGAGCAGTGCTGCCTATGACTTGTTAGCCCCAGCACCCATAGCTCTACCCCCCTTCTCCCTCTCGGCATCTGCCCACAACCCAGACGTTCTTCATCCACAGCCCAGGCCCTGGTACCCTCCTGAAGCCTCTGTTATCCACGTCACTCAAGAGTGATCCCAAGGATGCCAACAGACTGGGTGCCTTGGCTCCTTTGTGGGTTTACCAAGTAAGCCAAGAGAAATTCAGGTCCCACTGGTTGTTGACTTAAATGACTTGAATTTTCACCTGGAATCTTGGGAATGGCTGGATTTGAACCAGGGCCTCTGAGTATTACCACTAGAAAACTAGGGGTCTCAGTAGAAAGTGAGCAAAGCTACTTTGTGAAACCCAGCTTCTTTGGAACCCTCTTGCTTTGATGCGGTCATACGGGTAAAATGTTTCTCGGTGCACTTGCTTTTCTGTCAGCCAGTCTGAGTGCACCAGCCTAGCAAAGAGAAGAGAAACTTCCAGAGTCGGAGAGCAGTGAAAGCAGCAGAGACAGACAGATATATGCAGGATACTTCCAAGAGGAAAGAGACGTTTAGAACAGGGCTCGACTCCGGGTACAGCACAGGCCAGTGGGAAGTTACAGCCAAGGATCAGAGTGAGGGTCAGGGAGGAAAAGAGTACTATGAGGAAATTCCATGAATAAAGACAACTCAGGCTGGACCAGCCCTCTTTGATTTTTGTTGAAGGAAGTTCAGGTAAGCAGACATTACCTGGAGGCAGGGAGGAGATAAAGAACCCAACCAAATATCAAAGGTGGCAGTGCACACCTGTAATCCCAGCACTTTGGAAGTAGAGGCAGGAAATCCACAACTTCAGGGCCAGTCAAAACCACAGCGTGTTTTGAGGCCAGCCTATTTATGAGAAACAGTCAAAAAAAATTAAAATAAAAAATATGGGCGGTGTGAGGGAGAGAGAGCTTAGTCTATATGGAGGCTTTAACGGTAGCTCCAAAATACACATTTTAAAAACAAAGTGTCAAGGATGGGGCGGGAGCCCAGTGTGATGACATGCTTGTAATACCAGCACTGGAGAAACCGAGTCAGGCGGATCCCTGGGGCTCACTGGGGCTATGCTACTTGGTGAGTTCCAGACCAGTGAGAGACTCTAACTCAATAAAAACAAGGTGGACAGCCCCTGAGGATGACCCAAGGTTGACCTTGGTCTCCACAGACACACACATGCACATGATAAAGTGAGGGTAGAGGTTCCTAGAAAAACTGATTCAACGGGATTCTTACTCAGATTGGGTGTTTGAGAGCATGCACAGGGATGAAGCCATGTTGAACAAAGCACTCAGAGTCTGAATTGTCTGGTAGAGAGGATGATAGCCTTTGTCAACTCCCCAGCCCTGCCGCCGCGCTCTGTGGGACCCGAGTGAGTCATAACCCAGTCAGCCTTGCAGCTCTGTCTCCTTACCTGGGGGTCGGAGTAGGAGGCATGACACATCTGGGGCTCAGTGACGTGTCACTCAGACCTGGTCATCGTCTGGTGCTATTATTACCTTTATTATTCGTCTCTGTCATTGTTAGTGAAGATACACTGGAGACTGCCGGATCCTGCTCCGGCCCCTGGTCACTGCCTTGGCCTGAGAGATGAATGGCCTCTGGAACTGCATTGCACAGGAAGGAACCCACCCCCCCAAGTGCTTGCAAAGGGTCCAGATGACTCACGCCCGCCTACACGGTGGCTCGCCTGTCTCCTGGCAACAAGGGTTTCTTCCAATGAACCCAGGAGGAAGGAAGCTGGAGGAGGAGCAGCAGCGATACCAATAATGACCTGACACTGCAGTCTGGCTCAGTCCCCCTGCCTCCTGGTTCTTCCTCACCTGCGGATACTCTTTTCTGGGTTGGGTATAGCTGGGAAAGCCACCTGTGGCCTGTTAGGGCCAGCCTCCCTGAGATCAGGCTTTCCATGTGTGCCATGTGGGATGGCTGCCTCACTATCCATTTTCCCGCTTCTGGATGTTGGTGGGGGGTGGCCACCTTGGCTCAGAGATGAGGCTTTATGCTGAGATGGAGAGAGCACAGCCCTGAATACCCAAGGGGGGACAGGATGAAGTCCAGACCCAGACAGGAGAGCAGGGCCCAAAGGAAGGGCCAAAATGGAAACCGAGACCACAGTGGTACTGTTCAGGCACATCCCTGGGCTGGGGGTGGCAAACTCTTCTGCCTCAGTATGCTCTTTGCTCCATAAATGATATTAGTGAACATTTAGTTCAAGTACTGTAGCTGGAATCTTTGGATTCTGTCCCTACTCTTTACATGACTCCAGTTGAGTTATCAAGTCCCCGTTTCTCTTCCTGAAAGAGGGAGATTCCACAAGAGAAAGAGTAGAGGGCTCTGTCTTTCTGAGCCAGGATACATTAGAGCCACAGGCCAGAAAGAGAGAGAGGATGTGGTGGCACTGACCAAGGACGCAGTCTGTTCAGAGAGTCACCAGCAAGGAGAATACGAGCTTTCTCATGCAGTTCATACACAAGACCTTGACCGAGGACGTAGTCTGTTCAGAGTCACCAGCAAGGAGAATACGAGCTTTCCCATGCAGTTCGTACACAAGACCTTGGTCCTTTTCAAGATAGGCCCATGCTTCTGTGGGTTAACCAAGCAAACAAGGCCAGCATACAAGAGTCTGTTGTGTAGCCCTCATGAGGAAGGACCTATATGCCAGGCTCCAAGAATGCCGTAACCCGAAGACATTTATCCCCAGGCTTTGTGCCACCATGACGGCTTGCTTGGTCTAAGTCAATATGGATA
Organism: Lophiomys imhausi; assembly: GCA_907164525.1. Classification (NCBI taxonomy): domain Eukaryota; kingdom Metazoa; phylum Chordata; class Mammalia; order Rodentia; family Muridae; genus Lophiomys; species Lophiomys imhausi. Next base: position 298,458 of record CAJQZJ010034192.1, on the reverse strand, counting down.
AAATGTCTTTCCAGTCATAGGTAGAGGAGGCTCCAGGGCCCATTCAGTACCTGCCCTGGTGGAACTTAGACTTTCCTCAGCTTGTCCTGGTGTGTGGTGTGCCAGGCAGTTTTCTAGGTATCCACCAGGCCCACTGACTACAGCTGTTCTTCTGAGTCCCTGCCTGGTCCAGTCCCAGGGAGACAGCGGTGATACAGGTTGCCCCTCTGAGACCACTGTGTAAACACACATGCTGGCTGCCAGTGCCTGCGTGGAGCAGTGGTACCTTACAACCGCAATGGCATCGAGGGCTGTAGGTTTTCCCTGCACTTCTGTTTGACAGCCCCTCCCTCTCGGCCGTCAGTTTTTCCAAATCCCGGTCTCTTGCTTGTTTATTTCTATGGAACTTTAAATAACTTCATGGGAAAGCGTGCCAGCCTCGAATGGTGTTTATAGTGTAGCCCAGCCCTCCTTGTTATTCTTTACATGATTTCTGCTCTGCCAAGCACGTTCTGTTCTTTGGGGCAAATCCACCCATTCAAGGCTGCTATGAGGGTCGAGTGCTCAGATACCAAAATAAGCTTCAAACGGGGGGGCCTGACACCAGCAGCTCTAGGTGGATTTGGATGCTAGGCCTTGGTGCTTGAGATGGACAGTGTCCAGACCAGCAAGGCTCCAGCAGCTTGCCTGAAGGGAAGAGGACCAATTCTCAAGTTGCTCTCTGCCCCGATTCCTTTGGAGGGAGCACATGTGATTTAGAAGTATCAGCGGGCCTTCCAGGGCACTCTTTCAGGCAGGACACTACCGACTTGAAGTGGAATGACCAGTAACACACATGTTACTCGGTATCTCTAAATTTGGACCACAGGAAACCACCCACTTGAAAAGGAGACTCGGGCATAAGAGGAGACCATGACGTATCTGAATTCCTGTAACCAATAGATTTTGGAGCAGGAGCTGTTTTTCCCATATACTGACCAAAAAAAAAAAAAGTGGAAACTCTGACCTTGGCTGGCCCAGCTATAGGGTGGGGCTTCCCTGGGACCCTGCTCAAAAGGAGGCAGAGGCCCGGAATTCAGCACTCTACTACTGTTCAGCTCCACAAGCCTCTTGCTGCCTGACCCCCATCGCCATGCAGGGCCTCATTCGGTTTTTCTACCCCAGCCGGGCAAGCCGGAGCCAGATAGCCTCTGCTGAAAAACAGCTGTGTGCCCGAGGCAGCACTGCCCTGTGGACCCACATCCGATGTCTGGTGTGCAGGGGCAAGGTGGGCCAGTCAGGGCCTGGAGGCCCCAGGCGGGCTGGGAGGGGTGGGACCCAGCCATTCAGATGTCTCCTTGCCCTACCTATCACCCAGTCTTGGGACTGCCCAACCAAGGCTTTGCTATCCTGGGTTTCTAGGGGAGAAGGGTCCCCATTATTACTGTCCTGGGATGGAAAGGGAAGGATTTGTCTTATTCAACTTGCTTCTAAAGAACGAAGGGGCACTGTCCTTGGGCAGCCAAGACACAGGAGGGCTATGGGATTCCTGTAAGGAACTGCAAAGCCAGGCCAAGGAGCTCCCCAACACCACAGGCTCCTACCCTGAAAGGAGTTTAATAGAAAGAATTTTTCTTTTCTTTGTAGAAAGAACTCCGAGAGAAGTCATGGTTGTTCCCTTATCTCCTAATTTGGGGGTACAAGAGATTAAAAAAACAGGGTTTTGTGCATGTCAGGGAGAGCTTTACCTCAGAGCCACCCTCAGTCCTGGATGGCGTGTTTTCAAAAGACTCCCAGTTCCTTATTTATCTGGCTTAGCTCTCTAGTGGCCTCTCTGAAGCCTCCTGTGCTAGCTGATGGGTGCTCATCAGAAGAGGGAGGCAGAGCTCCCACAAGCAAGGGGCATGTGGTAGTTATGAGGACTGCTTTTTCAGGTGACATTAAACGATAGGTTCCTATAGACTGGCTGCTGGACAGTGTTCTGCAGAGATCAAAGTTACAAGGGTACAGTGAGGCTTCCAGGTCCTTCTGGGCACCGTACAGGGAGGACGCATGGTTGGCAGGTCTTGACACAGTCTTCTCACAGTCACCACTGAAACTGGTCTTTGTACCAGTTGCTTGTCCTCCGTTCGGACCTAGCAGCACCCCTGGCAAAGGGAAGTAGGACTTAGGCTCCACCTGGGGTAGGGAACAGGGTTCCTGACTAAGCTGTAGCACCCTGGGCTTCCAGGGCTTTCTAACAGGCCAGTCCCCCTCCCTGGCCACAGCAGGACTCTGCTTCCCATGCAGAACATAGAGCAGCAGCAGGATGACCCGTTTGCCCGGCACCGCGGACCGGAGGGCCTTTTGTAATCATCTATCTTTGGTTTCAGCTGGACCCCCAAACCCTACAGGACAGAGACTGGCAGCGGACTGTCATCGACATGAACGGGGTAAGTGCCCGCGGGGCTCTCTGTGTCTGTTTCCCACTGGATGTTAACCCAGACCCAGTTCCATCCCGAACAGTCAGAAGGAGGCTAAGCCTGAGATGATGGCTGGGGTGGAGATGGGGCTCCAGAGGAGAAAGCAAACTCACCAGGGAAGGACTACAGTGTACAGGGCAGAGGGGGAGCACCATGCACAGGAAGAAGCCCTCTGTATTCTGGTTTCCCCCCAGACCATGCATGCCGTCCTAAAAGAAAGACCACCTACGATCCACTGCCACAGTCTTTGGCTGCCTCAGAAAAATGATTCCAAAAAAGATGGGACTAGAGTAGTTTTGGAGATTTTTTTTCCCTTTTTCTGATTATGAGATGTTTTACTTGTACATAAGCAGCCTTGGACATGGGACCCAAATATAAATAGGAAATTTACTATTATCTATTATTTTATATATAACTTATATGCATAGATGGGGTAATTTTATGCATCTTAGCTCATTAGCAGGAGGTCAGTTGGGTGTGGAGTCCTCCACATGTATCATGTTGGAGGAGCTCAGGACGTTTACAGCTTTAGAACACTTTAGATTTTCACATGAGGATGTTTGGCCCGTTCCTTTTGTTGTGGTGGGGTCTTTGGGGCAGTGAAGGGGTAAAGTTGTTTGGCTGGTTTGTTTTCTTTTGCTTCGTTCTAATGGTTTGAATTGAACTCAGTACCTTGTACCCAGTGTGAGCACTACCACTGAGCTACACACTCCAGCCTCGTCTAATTGTTGTTGTTGTTGTTGTTGTTGGTGGTGGTGGTGGTGGTGGTGGTGGTGGTGGTGGTGGTGGTGTTATTATTATTATTATTATTGAAAGGGAAACCACAAGGATATGGGAGGAGACTGGAGATCCAAATCCTTTGTGCCCCTTACCCCTTCTGGCTCTTACTGACCACAGGGGTTTCTCCACCTCACTCTGGGACCTCGACCTGTTTGCCCTGGGATGGAAATGTTTGTTGGGATAGGACCCTCAGGCGCCCTGAGACAGATTGTGAGAGACCCATGCCCTTCCTTTCTACTGCAGATTGAGGTGAAACTGTCCATCAAGTTCACGAGCAGGGAGTTCAGCCTGAAGAGAATGCCTTCCCGCAAACAGACCGGGGTCTTCGGTGTCAAGATCGGTGTGGTCACAAAGTGAGTGTGAGAGGCACGGGCTTGTTCACTGAGGGCATTCTGCAGGCATGACTGAGGGCAAGACTGGGCCTGTTCTCTAGTGCATGGCCCTGCTAGCTGTATGGCGTGAGGGGTGGAGGGGTTGCTCCAGGGAGGACTGTGAGTCTTTGCTTAGCCACCTCCATTTGTTTATTGCAAAACTAGCTCAGGAATGTCCTCACCTCATGGTCAGGAACTGCCCAAGTGCAGGACTTGCTTTCCTCCCTTTGCTTGGAATATATTGTGATCCAAAGTTCCTGTTGTATAATTCGAACCTCTGCCCTTTTGTCATGAGCCTGTTGCCAGGAGACTGCCTGTTTGTTAGTTTGAGGGTAATTCTTGGGGGATACAGGCCACTTCCTCCCAGATTTCATTCACTTCCCCAGGATGGAATACTGGCTACATCACTCACTGCCCGGGCACTGACGTGTCCAAACATACTCTTGTCCTTTGAGAGGTTTGACTTCCAAGCTATTTCCAGAAAACAGGGATGTGTACTTTGGTGAGGAAGGCACCCCCTTGCCTCTCTCATATAACTACATGGCTGGGGCTTGGAAAGGACTTGGTGATGTTTCTGAGTCCAGCTATTAGTAAAACTAAGTTCATGCGTCCACAGAGCACTGGTCTCTGTCTTCAAAGCATTCTTGGCCCAGAGTTGAACCAGGAGGTCCAGAGGTTGTCATAAGAGACAGCATTTAAAATGGCAAGGTACCTGGGTAACCCGGAAGACTTGCATAAGCAGCGTGTCCTAGTTAGGATTACTATTGCTGTTGTGAAACACCATGACCACAGCAACCTGGGGAAGAAAAGGATTTATTTGCCTCATACCTCCACATCACTGTTGATCACTGAAAGAAGTCAGGACAGGATCCTGGAGGCAGGAGCTGATACAGAGACCATGGAGGAGTGCTGCTTACTGACTGGATCTTATGGGGGCATTTTCTCAACTGAGGTTGCCTCCTTTCCGATAACTCTAGTTTGTGTCAAGTTGACATAAAACTAGGCAGGCACGTAGCAAATGCAAGCGTCTGCCCTGTGCAAGGCTTAGCTGTCAAGGACTCACTGCAGGGCAGTCAGGAGTCTGGGCCACTGCCCTGTCTTACAGGTGAGGGTCTTTTTCAAGACTCTTCGTGAACTTTGGTTCATTAACAGCCTGGGATCTGTACTTTCCTAAGTCAATGTCACCTAGAAAAGCCTCCTAGGTTGGGGCTATACCTCACAGTATATGTAGGTATGCCCTGAGTGTCATCCAGCACAACAGAAGAAAATAGCACAGCCTCCTGGCCTTCCCCACAGGGTCACATGTAACTCACAATGTGATTGGATGCTTCGGGCCCTTATAAAGCTCCTGATAAAATATATGCAACATACCTGAGAGCTCATAGCAGAAAGGAAACCCAGGGAAGGTGCCATCCCTGGGCTGGTGGTGCCGGGCTCTATAAGAAAAGCAGGCTGAGCAAGTCATGGAGCCAGTAAGCAGCCCCCCCTCCACGGCCTCTGCATCAGCTCCTGCCTCCAGGATCCTGCCCTGTCTGGGTTCCTGTCCTGACTTCTTTCAGTGATGAACAAGTTGTATGTTATGTGAGTGGCCTCAAACTCTACACACCTTCCCTTCCCCCTGTAGGAGAGAGAGGTCCAAGGTGCCTTACATTGTGCGCCAGTGTGTGGAGGAGATCGAGCGCCGGGGCATGGAGGAGGTGGGCATCTACCGAGTGTCTGGAGTGGCCACAGACATCCAGGCACTGAAGGCCGCCTTTGATGTCAGTGAGTATTGCCCAGACAACGTGGAACAGGTGGTGGTGTCCGCCCTGAGACTCCTAGAGGGCCTGGCCTATCATCCTCGACCTTTTCCTTCCTTCCTGTTTCATTATTTAAGAGTATAGGACAAAAGCTGGGCATGGTAGTATAAGCCTATAATCTAGCGTTCAGGAGGATAAGCCAGGGCAACATACTTTCAGTCTAGCTTGGACTGTGCAGTGGCTACATAGTGATTCCTTGTGTCAGATAGATGACTGATTGTCAGATAGATGACTGATTGATTGATGATCAATAATTAATTAGTACACCTATAATCCCAGTATTTGGGAGGTAAAGGCAGGAGGATTGCTGCAAATTCAAGGCCAGCCAGGGCTGGAGAGCAAGACCGAGTCTCAAAAGAAAATAAATAAAATAAAAAGCTTTGAGGGTAGTGTGGTCTGGGCATGTTGCTGTTACCCTCTGTAGTTCCAGCTACTCAGGAAATTGAGACAGAATCACTTGAGCCCAGGAGTTCAGGCCCTGCCTAAAAGTTCACACCTCAAAAGAAAAAGAAGAGATTAGAGAGGTGGCTTAAGAAAGAGCACATACGGCTCTTGCACAGGACCCAGGATGGGTTCCCAGCACCCACAATGCAGCTTACAGCCACCTGTAACCCCAGTCACAGGGGATCCAGTATCCTCTTATGGCCAGGCTCTGTGAGATCCTACATGCATGTGGTGCACGTAAACTCATCCAGGCACACACATAAAAATAACAAGTAACTCTTTAAAGAGGAAAAGAAAGAAACCCTTCATACATCTAACCACTTCCACCAAGCTGGACCAAAGCCTACTGTGAGATGTTACCCGATACCTTGGAGTGAAAGGGTGTTAAATAAATCCCAGTGTAATTTGGCTGTGGCCCACTTGAGGATTGTATGGGACAGTAGCATGGATGTGGCCCAATTTTTGCTGATGCTGTCTTGTTTCTATCTGTCCCCAAAACCCCCACACACTGCAAGGGAGAGAGGACTGTCCTGAATGCTAAGCAAGGTCCTTGAGATCCTCAAAGGGTCAGTCTTAGTTAAGGTAGCAACTGAGGGAGGAAAGGGTTATTTCAGGTTACAACACTCAGGTCAGTCTGTCATGGAGTGAAGTCAGGGCAGGGACTGAAGGGAGGAACCGGGAGACAGAAATTGAAGCAGAAGCCTTGGAGGGATGCTGTTTGCTGGCTTGTTCCTTGGGGCTTGCTCAGTCTGCCTTCTTATACAACCCAGGACCACCAGTCCAAGGACAGAGCTGCCCACCGTGGTTTAGACCATTGCACATCAATCATTAATCAAGAAATGCCTACAGGTCAATCTTAGGGAAGCATTTTCTCAGTTGAGGTTCCCTCTCCCCAGATATATCTAGGTTTGTTTCAACTTGACAAAAAACAACCAGCACAGGGTCCTTACCCAGCATCCCCAGAACACCTGAAGACAAAACATTTTTTTTTTTTTTTGTTTTTGTTTTTGTTTTGTTTTTCGAGACAGGGTTTCTCTGAATATCTCTGGCTGTCCTGGACTCGCTTTGTAGACCAGGCTGGCCTCGAACTCACAAAGATCCGCCTGCCTCTGCCTCCCAAGTGCTGGGATTAAAGGCGTGCGCCACCACCGCCCGGCGACAAAACATTTTAATTATCCAATATATATTTATTAATAACTATATGTGCTTATAAGAAATATAAACTTACCTAACTGCTAGCCCTAAGAATGACTGCAACCCCTGTTACCTAACAACTAAACCTATTAATAACTATAACAACTATTATCTAACAACTAATCCTAACCTTTTTGAAGGATACAGTCTTTGGGGCAGATCCTCAGTCATCAGGAACAACTCAGGAGTAGATCCTTTAAGGCACTTAGTCAACAGTCTTTCTTCAGGACCATCTCAGACGTAGGTCCTTTAGGGTAAATTGACTATGGCAGCTTCACCTTAAATGAAGCTTGAGGCTTTCTTCTCTCTGGAAGGCCTCACTGTTCTCAGACCTAGCGGGACGTTGTACTTGCAGAGTCTTTATACTACCTTCCTGACCTGGGCTATCAAGGACCTAGTACCCCTTGATGAGCCTTGCTGTCCTTTCAGCTTCTCTGGGCAACCAGAGTAGGCCTTCTGTCTTAGGGTTTCCATTGCTGTGAAGAGACACCATGACCATGGCAACTGTTACAAAGAAAAGCATTGGACTGGGGCCGGCTTACAGTTCAGACGTTTAGTCCATTATTGTCATGAGGAGAAGCATGGTAGCATACAGGCAGACACGGTGCCGGAGAGAAGCTCAGGGTTCTACATCTGGATGGGGCAGCGGGGAGAGAGAGTGAGCCCCAGGGTCTGGCTGAGCATCTGAAACCTCAAAGCCTGTGACACACTTCCTCCAACAAGGTTACACCTTCAACAGTGCCACTCCCTATGAGTCTGTGGGGGCCATTTTCATTCAGACCACCACACCTGGCCTCTGGCACAGAGAACCAGCAGCTACCTAAGTCCAAAGAAAATGCTGCCGCTCTGGACAGCTGTTCTGTAGAGAACAGAGTTGCCCGAATCCCACCCAGACTCCCTGCACTCTCCCTTCTCCTGCCCTAGCCTGCCTGACTCTGCAGCTGGGCGGCTCTGTAGCTAGGACAGCTCTTGGCGGAGCAGAGCAAAGGCATGGGCCGATGTGTGTGATGTGCTTGCTTCCCAGCAACCCTGCCCAGACTCAGTCACACAGAGGCTGGGGAGACAAAAAAAACTACACACAGGGGCCGCTGGGCACACACATTTGTCAGCACGACGGCCCGGCGACTGCATTGGCCCAGGCAGGTTGCAGAAGCCCAGACCTGGGATCCACAGGGAGACCCCGTCTCTGTGTCTTCCAGATAATAAGGACGTGTCAGTGCTGATGAGCGAGATGGACGTGAATGCTATTGCTGGCACACTGAAGCTGTACTTCCGTGAGCTGCCCGAGCCCCTCTTCACTGACGAGTTCTACCCCAACTTCGCGGAAGGCATTGGTGAGCGTCGGCGGCCCCACCCCTGTGTGCGGCATCTCCCTACCTCTCCTGTCTACTGGCACTGTTAGGAGAAGGAATCAGAACTGTTGCCCTCCAGTCTGATCCACATCTGTACCCAACCTGAGAGAGTTGGCTGTGAAGTGTGGGAGACAAAACCCAAGCCATCTGTGGGCTCTCTGAGGGCTGGCCGCGGCCCTCTCCTCTCAGCATGGCCCAAGGGTAACCACCCCGTGTAGCCATGGGCATATCCAGCTCTGGGCTCTTGATAGCCACAGCATTCATTTCATTGAGCAGCATGGAGTGGAGGGCTTGCCAGGCCAGAAGGAACCCCTAACCCTCTAAGGTCCTGGCCCAGTCAAGCAGAGGTTCAAGCCCAGCCTTGACCTTTAGTCAACCTGGAGGATGGTGCCCAGAGTAGCCACTACAGCATGAGCGCTACTTCACACCGCCTCACCCATAGAGTGACCTAACTTGTAGGGCCCGTCCACCAGAAGACCTGGGCTCTGGGGCCTGAAAGTGCCCCTAGGGTACACATGAAAATAAGGGAAGTTCCCAGGGTTAGGTGAGGGGCCCTCCAAGCCTCTTTGTCCCATTTCTACCTGCTTTCTTCAGAACTTGGGCTCTTCCTAGATGTTAATAGCAGCAGAAAGTGGCCCTGAGCACAGCTCCACCCATAAGCATCAGCTCTCAGGATACAGTTGTGCAGGTGCCTAGGATACTGTTGTCTCTTTGAGATGAGGGAAGGCATTTTGGGTATCTCCCCATGCTGCATAAACAACCACCACGGTGGAGGGGAGGGGTCCTCCTCAGTGGGGGTTAGTCTGAGCTGTGTGAGCTGAGACAATAATGGGGGCCTAAACTCCGTGGGATCTTCTAACGTAGACTTTGGGTGTTTTCATCTGACGTTCTCGCAAGAGGTCTCCAGCTTGTGCCATGACCCTGGAAACTAAACTTCCTCCTTCTGTAGCTCTTTCAGACCCTGTTGCAAAGGAGAGCTGCATGCTCAACTTGCTGCTGTCCCTCCCAGAAGCCAACCTACTGACGTTCCTTTTCCTTCTGGACCACTTGAAAAGGTAGGGCCTGTTCTCCCATGCAGCCCAGGACTCCAGGAAACCAGGCACAAAGGGCCTTTTCTCCTTCCCAGGTTTTTTCCCATCTTAGAGACTAGAGCCATTGCCTTGCTTCTCCCTCTGCACCATGACATTAAGCCAACAGCCAGCAGGGCATGTAAACTTGTCCTTTACTCCCAGATCACCGCCCAGAGCTGTCCCAACTGCCCACTGGCCTTGAGTGCTCTTGATCCTGGGCTCCTCAGACTCTGGGGTGGAATCTTTACATCTACCCTAAATCTGATGTTGGAATAGCACCCTCTGCTCTGGCTTTACACAGGGTGGCTGAAAAGGAGACGGTGAACAAGATGTCCCTGCACAACCTCGCCACGGTCTTTGGCCCCACGCTGCTTCGGCCCTCAGAGAAGGAAAGCAAGCTCCCTGCCAACCCCAGCCAGCCCATCACCATGACTGACAGCTGGTCCCTGGAGGTCATGTCCCAGGTATAGGAGACAAGCTGTAGTCCATGTTACCCTGACTTGACACAAGCAGGCTCAGCCTTCCCCAGCATGAGTCTTACTAGTCCTCTCTACCTCCACTGAAGAGGCCTACCCTTCCCCACCACCACCACCACGAAGAGAACCAGGAAGGGCCCTGGCTGCTTTTATCCCCTCTGTACCTGGCTGGATTTGCAGGGTCCAAGGCCTAGCCCACCTGCTGGTCTTCCAAATGCAACAGGGTCTTTTATTACCTGAGCGGGGTGGGCCAAGACAGGCTTCCCACCTGCAACCCAGAGCACCTCCCCTTACTTTTTTGCCTCTCCCTTCTCTGCCGGAACAGGTCCAAGTGTTGCTGTACTTCCTGCAGCTAGAGGCCATCCCTGCCCCCGACAGCAAGAGGCAGAGCATCCTGTTTTCCACTGAAGTCTAAAGGCCTGGGGTCACTCATCTCATTAGGAGGCCTGCAGAATGACCTGGAAACCGTGATAAAAGAATCTGTCCACGGACTGGGAATGAGAGCCTTCTTGTGGTGTAATTTAACCATTCCCGAGCTCCGGACTGCCAAGAGGCAAGAGGCCAAGGGGTGTGTCTGCAAAGCCCCCAGGTGTGTCTGCAAGCCCCATGCTGGCCCCAGACTGTACCTCTCTGGTGTTGCCACCAGAGGGCACCCCAAGCCAGCCCATCTGCCGGCCTGAGTACGAGGGAAAGAGGTGGCAGGCAGAAGAGAATGGTTTTTATGAATCTAATTTATCAGAGTTTTAAAAAAAAGTCTCTGCTGGGTCATTTGTCCCGATGCACCCTCTCTGGGGAATAGGGACACCCCAGATCCAGACCCTTCACTCTTGTGTCTTGAATAAACACTGCTGCTGCTTCATACTGTGGGGGCCACAGCCATGTCCCTGTGTGGGTAAGGACACCTTCACTTCCCTGACTTAGAAATGCCGTGTGTGTATCCCGGGATTTGAGGTCCCGAGTCAACACTGAGGCATCTTGACTCCTTGCTGCTTGCTTTGTCTTTCTAGAAGGATGTCTGTGTGCAGAAGTAGGTCAGGCTCCTGTGTGCTGATACTCTTGGGATTTTTTGCCATTTACATACTTCTTGAGGGTGTGCTCCATTACAGCCCAGAAGTGTCCAAGGACCAGACACCAGTGGGAAAGGAGACACTGGCCATGCACCTTACAACTCCTTCTGCAGGGAAAGTGGCCCTGTCCACTGATCCTTGTTGCCTGCCCGGCACGAGTTCTCCCTTTTGCTTACAAAGGCTGTGGTTTCTCTAGCCTGGCTCTGTCTGCTCTCTCTGACTCTAGCTGTCCCACACACAGAACATTTCCTCTCCTTGCTCTCAACTGAACATACTGAGTTCACTTTTGTAGATGTTTCTTCCCAGAAGCAGCAGCTTGCTCTAGTGGCTTGTTTGAAAACTTTTGATCCAAAATAGCTTTTGATACTTGAATATTTTTAAGTTTTATACAACATACTTTCTAATTTTTTTTCCTAACACACCTAATAAGATACTAGAATGTACCCCGTGGACAGGTTAAGTCCCGGCAGTATTTTGTCTTCCTTTAAGAGCCAGCTTTCTTTTTGTCTGGAGTCATTTCTGATGTCTCTGGAACATCAGAAACATGGAAAGAAAGTTAGCAAAGTCAGTTCCAGAGGTGGGAGCAACCACCCCAAAGCAGACTGAAAGCCCACCTGCTGCCTTCCCACCCCACACTCCCTGAGTGGTGGTCAGGGTGGTCTCTTACTGGCCATCCTACTTAGTGAAAAGAGAAAGGGGGAAACCACCGATTATTTTCAAGACAGAAATCCATAAACCCTTGCATTGTTTTTAAGAAAGATAGAATCCCACCCTCAGGAAGCTGAGGCAGAATAGCCATGAGTTCAAGACCACCCTTGGCAGCATAGTGGTTATTGGGCCAGCCAGGACTACAGTACAGAGCTGTAGTATAAGGGGCTTGGAGTAGACAGGGGGAGAGAAGAAAGGGACTGATAGACGCGAATCCCGAGCTGCTCCTGCAGAAAGGTATAACTTGCGGTGTAGATTGTTTGTCACGTGAGGACTCCTGTACCTGGTCACATCCTCCATGGCCCTTCCCATGTCTGGAAGGTAGGCATGTCCACAAAAAGCATCCCCCAGCCCCACAGTACATGGGGATTCCTGAGAGGCAGGGCCATGTGTCGCCCTACTGTCTGCTCTTGAACCTGCCCAAAGTGTTGGGCAGGAAAGAAAAGACCCTGCAGGGTCTCTGTCTCCATACAGTGTTTGTTTAGTTGGCTTTTTTTTTTTTTCCTCAGCAGAGCCACCCATTGGTCTTTGAGCATTTCTGGACCCAGTGGCCCATCCCAGTCTATGTCATGGTTCTGACCCTACAAGGGGAACACTGCTGAGAAAAACCAAACCTGGCTGTTGTTTCTGCGCCCCCACACCCCTACCCCCGTCTCTTGATTGTCATCTATCACCTTGAACTGGAAAGCAATATATCGATGTGCCAATTTGCAGTCCCTCGCCCATCTCCTTCCTTGTTTCACCTTATTTATATAGGTTATGTGTTGTTCAATGATGGAATGATCATTCTTGTGTCGTTCTGAAAGTACTCCTCCACCATCGGGCCACGGTGGCAGTGGCTGGGGCTGCCCCCGTTACCACCTCTTACCTTGCAGGCCTGTAGGCTGGCAAAACCATTGTGGAGCCGGAAAATACATGCGTTCTCCAGGGGTGAGACAACTCAGCTTTGCCTCCACAAAGAGAATGATGGCCTGGAGTACATTATGGCTGCCCGCCAAGCATGGCCGCCAGACTCTAAAGGAAGAAGTGATTCTTTCTTACCTTGGAACCTGGGTCCTGAGCACAGCGGTCTTGGCTTCGTGGTGGTAGCCTGGCCTCCCCAGTGGGTAGATGGTCCCTTAGCTGCTTTTGAGCTCAGCTGTCTGTACTGCTCTGTGCCGGAAGGACCATGGACACTCTCATTAAAGTCTCCTGAGACTACATACATTTGTGGTGGTTTCTAATCCATCAGTTGCCTCTGAGTTTGAACCCCCCACCCCTGCACTCCTGGGGCCTGATAAAACTAGAAGCCGTAGGCATAGGGAGAAGCCAGTGTTACAGAGCCCTCACCGTTGGGGAGGAGGAATCTGCATGCCCCACTGTGGGAAGTCCTGCTTTAGGTGCCCACAGGCAGGTGCCAGGCAAGCAGCTTCAAGACATGGAGTAGCAGCTGAGTCCTCAAGCACGGGCGTGTTTGGGCAAGGACCATAGCCTTGGTTAAAGAGGAGGAAGAGAAGCCACCTGATAATGTAGTCTTGTCCCTGCAGGTAGGAGAGATGGCAATAGGGTCTCTGACCAGTCTTGCTTTTCTGGACCCTGGTTCTCACCTATGCCCATACTCCTGTTTCAAGCCCCTCAACCTGCTGGGGTTGCAAGTTGGGGCAGCTGGGCCCTCTCTTTGTATGGCTTGCAGAGGAGGCGGATGTTCTTAGCTGCCTCTAGCCTGGCCCTCAGAAGCCTGCCCAGATTACAGGGACGCTGCATCTGGTGGCAGCAGGCATGGGACGTGGAATCTTCTTTTGATGGTGGTGGCCTGAGAAGAGCCTAGCCATATCCCGTCGGCCACCACATTCTCTTCGGCCATACCTATATCGTCACCCTGATCATTCCTAGAACAAGGTTCACTTGACTAAGAACCACAAGTGGCCAAGAATGGGGAGCCCGGACAATATGACTTGTGTGGAGTGTGGACTCCAGCCTGCAGGCTGCTTGGAATATCACTGCCACCACTGCCATTTCAGTGACAGTACAAAGTTCTGAGATGTTAGGAGTGGCAGGGTTACTCAGAGTAGACTCTTGCTGCCCCATTGGTGACTTGTCTGATGTCACCCTGAATGACCAGTAATGACCAGTAAAGGTGCACCCTCACCCTTGGCTTCTCACCTTTGGATTCCCAGAAGCCTCAGCAGCCATAACCACATTCCCACTGCAGAAGTACATGGATTGATTGACATTGGGTCGTATTCCTCCCATGTGTACAGTGATCGTACCAGCATTTGGCTGAGTGCATCCCCTAAAAGGTTTGCAGTCGGAGGTCTCTTACATTGTCTGTCTGGCTCTGTTTGGAAAGCTTACACACATACATGCATTCATGGCCCTTTCGCATCTCTTACTAGGGGTTGATTCTTCAGGCAGATGCTGACTCCTCACCATGCTTCTGCATGCCAGGGCATCTGTACAAATCCAGGCTAGTCTCAGAGCTGACGTTATCATCAACACTTCCTTTCTTCTTTTTTTTTTTTTTTTCAAGACAGGATTTCTCTGTGTAGTCCTGGCTGTCCTGGACTCACTCTGTAGACCAGGCTGGCCTTGAACTCACAGAGATCTGCCTTGCCTCTGCCTTCTGAGTGCTGGAATTAAAGGTGTGTGCCACCATGCCCAGCCTACCAGTTCTGTGATCCCTTAGAGTAGCAGTTCCCAACCTGGGGGTCATGATGACTCCTTTGGGGGGTGGGTTGTCAAACAACTCTTTCACAGGGGTCATATATCAGATGTCCTGCATATTGGATATTTACAATACAATTCATAATAGCAAAAGTAAAAGTTATGAAGTAGACAACAAAATGATTTTATGGTTGGGAGTCACCACAACATGAGGAACTATTAAAGGGTTACACCATTAGAAAGGTTGAGAACCACTGGTATAGAAGAAAATGGGCTAACCCCACTCTACATAGCATCCCAGATCCTCCCTGTGAGCAAATGCTGCGGTCTGTCTTGACTCCCCAGTTGTGCCAACTTTGTGCTAGGTGAGACCTCAACTACCAGCCTTGACCTGAACAAAATGGCATTTATTTATGTGGGCCCACAGGCTGATACTTTCTAACATCGTGACTTGTCAAATTCATCTAGAGATCACAAAAAGACTTTTCATGACTCCTCCCGCCCCAGTGTCCCAGTGGCCTTAAAAGGAAGTTTCACAAGGTCTGAAGATGGCCCAATGCAAATAGTTCTGGAAGGATAAACAGAAAAACAAAAAAGAGTGAAGGAGTGACAGACTGCTCTTGAAGAGGTCCAAATGGCTTCTGCTGGAGCAATGCCCACCACAGGCCAGTGAGACTGGAACAGGGTCCTGGCAGGGGACAAGGAAGCTATTGGGGTTTGGATACATCCCTTCTGGCCTAATGGGGGTGGGAGAGAGCTGACAAGCCAGAGTCAACTTCCAGAGAGAGCCCTGCATCACCCCAGTTCTTACAGAAAGGCCAGCAAGGGGTGTGACAATGACAGGCATGGAGAGAGATGGCTTGCATGGTATTCATAACCAAATTAGAAAAGGCACCAGTTACTCAGGGGGAAATTGGTGATAAGACCCCTAAACCCAGCAGCCTGCCCTGATGTTGGTAAAAACATTCCAAAAAAGGCCTCAGAGCTCCTCAGGCCTTGTCTTTACCTATAGAAGGTACTTTAGAGACTCAGTCTACGTCCCTGTCCTTTGTATTAAATTTGGGGACCACTCATCTCGCTTGGCCTCTCTTGCAAGACCATGTTTTAAAGAAAAAACAAACAAGAAAATACCATGTGAAAATGGAGGGAAAAAAATTACATGTCAAGTATTGCCAAGATTGCCAAGAGATAGTCCCGACCAGAATTCCACCCAGAGCATCCAGAAGGATACCAGTCTGGTAACAGATTGGTTTGACACTTCTGGCTTCTAGAACTGTAAGAGAAGAAGATAATCGTGATTTTCTGGAGCCCTGTAATTTATACCATTTCTAAGACTGCCACATGAAACTAATATTGTCCCAGATCTGGAAGTCAAGACACACCCATCAGTCCCAGGGTCCAAAGCATAAACGAGAGGGGCAGATCCCACTGAGGCAGACATAACGGTCACCTCCACACTTGGCAATGGTCTGGCACTGTACTTGGGCAAAATGAAGGACTTACTGAACTGATCTAGAGGCCTTTGGCTGCCTCTCTCCCACACCTGCTGTGCTCAAAAAGGCCCTGAGAAAGTGGAGAGTGCCCTCCCCAACTGTGTCCTCAGGCACCTCTTCCTGTCTGTCCTTGTGTCCACACCCTTCCTAGCCTTGGTCCCAAATCAGTCCCAGTCTGCACAGCCCTCTAGTATGTTTGGAATTCGTCACCTTTGGCTCACACAGCTCCTTTCTAGCCCTCAGAAAGCATGAGAGTTGGAGATGTGGGTCAGTGATTCAGTGCTTGCCTAAGATGCAAGGCCTGGGCTCCATCACTAGCACTGCAAAGGGAGGGAAAGGGCAGTCATCAGGGCTACTGCTTGCTCCAACATCAGTCTTTCTTGAAGGGGGGTGTGTTGGTGTCTGCTGGGGATCAAGTCTACTGCCTGGCACATGCTGAGCATATACCTTACCATTGAGCTATATCCCAACTCCCAAAGATCATATATATATATATATATATATATATATATATATATATATATATATA
>CAJQZJ010034192.1:242636-282102 GCA_907164525.1 Lophiomys imhausi | reverse complement strand
TATATATATATATATATATATATATATATATATATATATATATATATCAAAAACTTAATTTGATAATGGTTTCATTATGACGTTTTATGCATGTGTATAATCTACTTCAATCATGTTCACCCTACATTTTCCTCTCTTCCTTTAATCCTAGCACTCGAGAGGCAGAGGCAGGCTGATCTCTGTGAGTTCAAAGCCAGCCAGCCGGGTCTACAAAGCAAGTCTCGGACACCCAGAGCTCTGTTACACAGAGAAACTCTGTCTCCGAAACAAAACAAAAATTTTCCTCTCTTGTCTCCTCCCACCTGTGCTAATACATTTCTCTTCCCAACTATCGTGTGTGTGTGTGTGTGTGTGTGTAACTCAATGGGTTTAATTAGGGTTGCTTATGGGAACATTGGTAAGGGATTATCCACAGGAACACTGGCAACTCACCAGTGGTTACACCATCCCCCCAGCTAACAGATAACTGCCTGAAGATCCTCAAAGGAGAAACTGGACTCGCATGAACTCCTCCCCTGTTGCAATTCTTAACTGCCTACAACTCCTCTTTCCATAACAGGTTGTTAACAGCCATGGTCTTGTGCAGGACTTGTACAGATAA
The DNA here is from genome assembly GCA_907164525.1 of Lophiomys imhausi. Classification (NCBI taxonomy): domain Eukaryota; kingdom Metazoa; phylum Chordata; class Mammalia; order Rodentia; family Muridae; genus Lophiomys; species Lophiomys imhausi. The sequence goes on along the minus strand of CAJQZJ010034192.1, from coordinate 281,501 downwards.
TCAGAGCTGCTATGAGTATTTGTTTTTGTTGTTGTTGTAGTTTGATTTTTCAAGACGGGATTTCTCCGTGTAGCCCTTGTTGTTCTGGAAGTTGCTGTGCAGACCAGGCTGGCCTCAAACTCACCGAGATCCTGCCTCTGCTTCCTAAGTGCTGGGACTAAAGGTATGGGCCGCTACTGTCTGGTTTGCTCTGAGTTCTTAAGTGAAATGGCCATTTCACGTCAGGAAGATGGTGTTCTACAACCCTCTTACACCTTCCAGCCCCTACTCTTTATCTGTCAGTCTTCCTTAATGTTTGTTCTCTGAGCCTTGGAGGGGATGACACAGGACTGAACATTCAATAGTTACTTATTCTCAGGACTTTGAGGAATTATCTCGACAATAATCGCTGCCCACTACAAAAAGAAGATGGTCAGACCAAAGCTGAGAGTGCCACTGACCAACCTATGAACACACATATGTAGAAGGCAATTTGACAGGCACAACATGTCCATTTAATAAAAGAGCAGTCCTTAGCTCCGCTAAGGCCTGTAACCTCCCTGGCCATGGGCTTTGGATCAGATTTACAGTACCAGGTGTGAATCCCCCACTTTGTCGAGCAGACCTCAAATCCAGTCAGAAGGCTGGTACCCCATAACTATCCCACCAGTGGACCCATCTTGCCTGGCAGGTCAATAGTGTAGCATGAGGCCTACAGCTGTGTAAGACTGTTCAGGGCTTTCCTCCTCGCAGTCTGGGTAGCACCTCCACCACCATGAAAGCTACCCAAACAGGAAAAAGCTTTCTCTATGCCTGCAACCAAAGCGTAGGATGTCTTCAGTAATAGAGACTCGCCATCCAGGTCTGGTGGGCAGTCACAAACAATAGCAAAATAGCCTAAAATGGCCAAGAAGTCATTGGGAGCTGGCCCACACCCAGCACTAGAAATTTCATTTAATAACCTACAGCTTCTGGGAGTAGCTTCACCCACCCACACGGAGTACTATTGTTAATTATTTTATAAAATAGTGGTTTTGTTGATGACCTTTTTATACATTCTTAGTTTGGGTTGATTCTCCCCAACACACTCTCCTCTCTCTCTCTCTGCTCTCCTCCACCCTCACTTAAGCTTTTATAACTTCAATATTCACCCTTCCACTTTCCTATGAAATGTTACTATCCTTGTCCCCATCCAAAGCCTCTCTCTTCCCTCTCAAATCTTGGCTCTAATTTTCATATATGGGTATTTATATTAGGGTGAAGATATATAGAGGCCAGGAAATAAGAAAGAGCCCTTGAGAGAGGAAGATGTAGTGTTCGTCTTTCTGAGCCTGGGTTACCTCACCTAATATAACATTGTCCATCTCCATTAACTTTCTTGAATATCATAATTTCATTTTTCTTCCTGGCTGAATGAAATCACATTATTTGTGCGTACTATGTTTTCATTATCCATTCATAAATTAAAGGACATCTAGGCTAATTCTATTTCCTTGCTATTGTGGACAGATCAGAAATAAACAGATGTGCACATATGTCTGAATAGGATATAGAGTCCTTAGAGTATATGCCTGGGAGTGGAATAGCTGTGACATATGGTAGTTATATTTTTAGCTTTTTGAGAAACCTGAACACAGAGTGGCTGCACCAGCTTCCCCACCCACCAACAGTGAGTCAGGCTTCTCTGTCCACATCCTCACTAGCATTTATGGTCCCTCATTATCTTGAAAATAGCTATTCTGACTGGAACAAGATGGAGTCTCAATGTAGTTTTAATTTACCTTTCCCCGTCTGCTAAGGATACTGAACAGTTTTTTAGATATCAGACATTTACATTTCTTCTTTTGAGAGTCCCCTGTCCAGTTCAACTTCCCATTTAAAAAAAAGGGTTGTTTATTTTTATTTTATGTGTATGAATGTTTTGCTTGGATGGATGGATGTGTACCGTATGTGTGCTGGGACCAGAAGAGACCAGAAGAGGGCATAGGGTTGCCTGTTACTAGAGTTACAGCTGGTTGTGAACTGCTGAGTAGATACTGGAACCAAACCCAGGTCCTCTGCAAGAGCAGCAAGTGCTCTTAACCAATGAGGCATCTCTCCAGCCTTAATAGCCTGTTTTCAATTAGGTTATCTTTCTTGTTATTCCATTTTTTTTTAGTTTTTTGTATATTGTAAATATTAATCTCTGGCAATTTGTCTATTATTCTGTAGGATGCCTCTTGACTTGATTTTTTTCCTTGGCTCTCTATAAGCTCTTTCACTTCATGAGGTCCCATCTTGGAGCCTTGTCTAGAAGTCAGTCAGTCCCTTAGTCTGGGGAATGACTCAGTGGTAAGAGTGCTGGCTGCACTTCCAGGAGACTCAAGTTATGTTCTCAGAACCTGAGTCAGAAGGCTCACAGCCACCTATAGCTCAAGCTCCAGGGAGCTCTGACACCCTCTTCAGACCTGTCAACTACCCAGTGTCAACTACTGAGTGCTGGGATTAAAAGCATACTTTTCTGGGATAGTTGTTGGGTTGGCTGACATAGCTTTGCTGGGTATAGTAATCTGGATTGGCATAGCTTTACTGGGTGCAGTAATCTGGGCTGGCATAGCTTTGCTGGGTATAGTAATCTGGGTTGCCATTGTCCTCTTTCAGAGCCTGAAATACTCATTCTAAACAATCCTGGCTTTTAAAGTTTCTGTCAGGAAATCTGTTGTAATTCTGAAGGGCCTGCCTTTCTTTGTGAGTTGATTCTTCTCACTTGCCAATTGCAACACACTTTCTTTGTTCTGTTTATTCATTTGTTTAATTATAACATAATGAGGGGAAGTTCTTTTGTCATCTTTGTGTATTTGGTGTTTTAAATCTCTCCTTTATCTGGAGTGACATCTTTTTACCTTTTTTACAACTATGATTTTGTTGAAACTATTTCTACCTTTAGAGTTATTTATTTATTTATTTGCCCCCTTGCTGATGATACCTAGATTTGGTCTTTTCACGGTGTCCCAAGTGTCTTGAAGGTTCCACTCATGTCATCTTATTAATTTATTACTGTCCTTCTTTTGATTCCTCCACTCTGTCTTTGGGTTCAGATATTTTGCTCTTTCTTGCATCATTTCTTTAATGAAGCTTTCCATGTGTTCTTTGGGTTTCATTTTCAGTATTTCAGTTTGGTTTTTCTTTAGTATTTTTCGTTATTGAATTTCCAGCCCATATCTTGTGTCAAGTTCCTATTTCATTCACTTATTTTTTTAATTCTCTTGGAATTAATTTGGGATTTTATTCTTTTATTTCTTTGAAAACATTTCTAATCTTCCTTTTGAGTTGTTTGTCTGACATTTTATCTAATTCTCCATCACCAAAACTCATTACTGTGGGATTAGTAACTTTTGAAGGAGTGGTATTTTCTTGGATTTTCATGTCCTTTATACTATTATCACATTGGGATTCATACATCTGGGGTTATTTTATTGCTGGGAAGTTTTTTTCATCAGCTGTATTCTTTCATTTGAAATATTTGCAATGCTCAAATAAGGCTGGGATGTGACAGAGTTGAGGTGTGTAATTCAGAAATTATGCCCTGTCTAGGACTGTATGCACCTAGCAGGATCTCTACCAGAGTAGGCCATTAATTGTGGAAGCTACCACAGTTGCTGGACATGCCCACTGTGCAAATGTCCTACTAGCTAATTAGCAACAACAATCCCTTTGATTTTGATTTTGATTTTTTACATTTGGTTATTTATTGTGTGTGCACATGCAAGCCCCATGTTTAATAATATACCCGAGCATGTATGTGTGTAGAGGTCAGAGAACAACTTGAGGAAGCCAATTCTCTCCATCCTCCATGTGAGTTCTGGGGATTGAATTCCAACCATCCAGTTTGGCAGCAAGCACTCTTACTTAGAGCAACCTCACAGGTCCCCCAAGGTTACTTTTGGAGTGTCTAGCACACCTGTGTGAAAAGAGCAGCGTAAGCCGGGCGTGGTGGCGCACACCTTTAATCCCAGCACTCGGGAGGCAGAGGCAGGCGGATCTCTGTGAGTTCGAGGCCAGCCTGGTCTACAAAGTGAGTCCAGGACAGCCTGGGTTACACAGAGAAACCCTATCTTGAAAAACCAAAAAAAAAAGAAAAAAAGAAAAAGAAAAGAGCAGCGTAATTAATTATCAAATCCTTCCCTGGAGTAGTTCAGCTCAGCTTGGCTAGGTGCCTTGTGCAGGAGAAGCATGTGAGAGCTCTTGGCTTTGGGAGCATCCTCAGTATGCCATGGTCCCAGTAGGTGGGGAGGTGAGGCAAGGTACTGCCTGGTGGTTCCAGGGACCTCAGCCTTTCTGGGCTCTCTGCTTCTGCCTCTGTTCCTCCTGGATGGATGTGTCCGAGAAGAAGCACTTCCTGGGTGGTTTTCACTGGTGCAGCTTTGTTTAACTGGATTCTGACTTGTGCCAATCCATAGCCAAATCCACCTACTTCCCCACAGATATCTCACCTGGTTTAGATAAGTTCATTTATAGATTTTTTTCCTCATGCAGGACAAGAGATTATTGTGTGTTATCTTGACCATTTTCCTTGTCCAAGTATCATGGATGAAGCTCCTAATTTACCATCTTACCTTCAAGGACACTTTGAGAGGTGATAGAGGGGCTTGATGTAAGTCAATGACAGGATACTTGCCTCCTGTACACAAAGCGCCGGGTTTGATCCACAGCAATTTAAGGATCATTATCCGAAAGCGTGTGGGTGCGTGGAAAGCCTTAAGGTGGTTCGGAAGGGACCATTATCCAAAAGCATGTGGGTACATGGGGAGCCTTAAGGTGGTTCGGAAGGGACCATTATCCAGGAGCATGTGGATGAATGGAGAGCCTTAAGGTGGTTTGAAATCCCCAGGAAACTCAAGTACAAGAAGGCAACTGTGGCTCAGGGGACTGAATACAGAACTCGGAGACCAAGGCTGAGGTCTACATCTTGATGTATCTCTCTATGGAGCCCCTCTTTCTTCACATAAGTTAGAGTGTAAATGAAGATCCATATGCAAGCTAACAAATACTCCTGAAAGCTTCAGGGACACTGCTTGGGTCCCTCTGGCTTATTCTTCCTTCTGCACGTCTCTACCATGATATGAATACAGTTGGTTTCCTGCTTTTGCTGTTTTTCATTAGTATGTGCGGTCCCTTTATATATTAGGGTATATTAGCCATCTTTCTGTTACTGTTACAAATATCAGAGATGACTTATAAGAACTTGTAATTTCAGAGGTTTCAACCCATGGTTAGCTTGCCCTGTTGCTTTGAGTCCATCAGAAGGCAGTGTGCCACCATGGGAGCACATGGCAGAAGAGAGAGTTTACATCTAAAGCCAAGAACAAAAATAAGAGGAAGAGGGGAGAGTCCCACAATCCCTTTGGAAATGATGCCCCTAATAACTTAAGGACCTTGCACCCATCTCTTAAAGGTACTACTACCTCTCCATAGCACCAAGCTGATATTTTAGGCTCAGTCTGGCAACTCTAACTGTGGAGCCTGACTGACTCCATCTTAAAAAAAGATTCCATTTTGTATTAAATTTGACTCAGAGCTGACCTCCAGTTCCAGAAAAATGACAAAATATATCCAACCTTGCATTCCAGGGGTGTTCCCTAGTCATATCTGGACAGCTCACTCTGAGAAAGCAGCCAAAAAGTGTAAACAAACTTTCTGATGATCAAACTGACTGAAGCTGGTTAGTCAATAACAACGAGCTAATCAGAAATGGACATGACTAGTTACCCAAATCATCCAATCATATGATTAAAAAAAAAACATTTCTTTAAGTCTATAAATAAACCCTATGCTTTCTGGGCTCAGGGCTTAAAGGCGTGCGCTACCACACCAGGCTCACAGCAACTCTTATAAAGGAGAACATTTAATTGGAGTTGGCTTACAGTTCAGAGGTTTAGTCCATTATCATCATGGCGGGAAGTATGTAGCTTGCAGGCAGACATGGTGCTGGAGAGGTAGCTGAGAGTTCTACATCTGGATCTGCAGAGAAGAAGAAGAAGAAGAAGGAGGAGGAGGAGGAGGAGGAGGAAGAGGAGGAGGAGGAGGAGGAGGAGGAGGAGGAAGAAGAAGAAGAGAGGAGGAGGAGGAGGAAGAGAAGGAGGAAGAAGAAGAAAGAAGAAGAGGAAGAGGAGGAGGAGGAAGGGGAGGAGGAAGAAGAAGAGACAGAGAGAGAGAGAGAGAGAGAGAGAGAGAGAGAGAGAGAGCCTGGCTTGAGCTTCTGAAGCCTCAAAACCTTCCCCCAAGCCAGGCGGTGGTGGCGCACGCCTTTAATCCCAGCACTTGGGAGGCAGAGGCAGGCGGATCTTTGCAAGTTCGAGGCCAGCCTGGTCTACAAAGTGAGTCCAGGACAACCAGAGCTGTTAAACAGAGAAACCCTGTCTCGAAAAACCAAAAAAACAAAAAAAAAAAAAAAAAAAAAACCTTCCCCCAGTGACACCTTTCCTCCACCAAGGCCACACCAACTCCAACAAGGCGATACCTCCTAATGGTGCCACTCCCTATGAACCTATAGGGGCCATTTTCATTCAAATCACCACACAAGCCATCATCATCTTGCCAGAAGGACGTCAGAGGCTCATGAACATGTGTGGTAAAACTAGAAGTCTCTAGGTACTTATCGCAGCTGCTGCTGCAGCCAAAGGAATGTTTGGGTCTCTGAAAACCAATCCAGGCAACTGTTCTCCTAACCTATTCAGAGGTTTCCTCTACCACAGAGCTGGTAGGAAAATAATAGATTGCTCAATTGTGTGGCCTCTAGAATTAGTGATCTTTTTTTTTTTTTTTTTTTTTTTTTTGGTTTTTCGGGACAGGGTTTCTCTGTGTAGCTATCCTGCACTCACTTTGTAGACCAGGCTAGACTTGAACTCACAGAGATCCGCCTGCCTCTGCCTCCCAAGTGCTGGGATTAAAGGCGTGCGCCACCACGCCCAGCAATTACAGACAGCTGTGAACTGCTATGTGGGTGCTGGGATTTGAACTCAGGTCCTTTGGAAGAGCAGCCAGTGCTCTTAACCACTGAGCCTTCTCTCCAGCTCAGAATTAGTGATCTTTAATTAGACTATGAGAAAGTAAAGTTAGTGTATTTGGGTTTTCTGTTGGTAACATGAAGATTTCTGATCTGTTTGAGCCATGGGGGAAGGTCAATATAATGGCCTGAGTTTTCCCCTGTGTTTCTCTGACTGCCTGTAGCTGACTGGGCACTGCTAGGAGCCTCAGTTTCAACACATAGCTGTTGGGTCTGGGGCCCAATGGATTTGTAGGCTAACAGCTCATCCCTGTACTGAGACGCTTCCTGCCTTGGCTGAAATTGTGTATTTCTCAGGACCCAAAGTTCCAATGTCTTCTTGTGGAACATGTCAAGAATCCCAAGTCAGTGACCTGACACTCAGATCTGATCACTTGATGGTGATTTGGAGCAGTTGTTTTCTGAGTAGAACTTGGCCTGCATCCCAGGCTGGTTCCAGCTCCTCCAGCCATGGGTGTGGGTGGAGGCAGCTGGGTCCAAGAGCCTCAGGCACAGTGGGGTGGATCTGAGGGTATAGAGTTCAGAGAGAGAAAAGAGAGGCACTGTGTAGCTTGGCCCATCCTGAGCTGTGGGGTTTGGCATATTTCAGGGGTAAGGATGTAGTTCAGGGCCAGCAGGGCCTGATGGGAGAGATGTCAACCCCTGATTTTGGGTGCTCTCGGTCTATAAATGGAGGTTTGGTGATATCTCAAACCCTGATATTTGCATGCTGAGTGATGGAAGGGTCTAACACATCAGCAGATGACCATAGCTTAGGCAGTAGGCAGCTTGTTTCCTCAGGACCAGGCCTTTCTGCAGGTTTTTGGTTTTTGTTTTTGAGGTTTTTTTGTTTTTGTTTTTGTTTGTTTGTTTGGCTCATAGCCAGTGCTTACCTTTTCTGCCCCTCCAATCCTGGAGAGATGAGAAAGATAAACAGTGACTGGGAATACGGTCTGGAAGAGGACAATAGGACCATTCAGATGGCAGCTCTGTGTGGTATGGTCTCATAGTGGTGTGGAATTTGGTTCTGCACCCTACCTCCAGACCACACAACCTCACTTGACTCCATCACAACTTGCAGACTTTCCAGCCTCTCCAGTACATTTTCATTCACTTCCTTACTCTTTTCCACGGCATCCATGACACGGGATGTGCCCTCCCTTAAGAAACACCCTCCTTAGCCGGGCGGTGGTGGCGCACACCTTTAATCCCAGCACTTGGGAGGCAGAGGCAGGCGGATCTTTGTGAGTTCGAGGCCAGCCTGGTCTACAAAGCGAGTCCAGGACAGCCAGAGATATTCAGAAAAACCCTGTCTCGAAAAACCAAAAAAACAAAAAAAAAAAAAAAAAAAGAAACACCCTCCTGAAGAATCCCACCGGCTATAGCTTAGCAGCAGGTCTCATGTGGCTGACACTAGGTTTTGCTACTGCCCTAGGCAGAGAAGTCCTTAGAGGTTGTGGGGCCTTGGTCAAAGCTATAACTGTCCCCTCTCAGCTCTGGGTCCAGGCTCTGGTCCTCAGGAAATGCCTGCTCAGCTGATAACCCCCCCCCCCCAGCTTGATCCCGAGCAAAATGAAAACACTTTACTACATGTATGCTCACATGACTTTTCAAAAATTAACTTTATAGGTTACCATGCCACGTAATGGGCTTCGTGGCATCACCATAGATATTTATCAGTATCCTTTATTTTCCTTGTTCCCCTCCCCCCACTGATCTGCCCTGTGCCCCTGCCCTTCTCCAACTGGTTCATTTTCTTCCCCCGTTACTCCTCTTTCTGCTTTCTTATCAGATATTACCCATTGCCTTTTCTATTTCCTGCCTTCCTTGAGATACCGTTTCTCTCTCATCCCTTTTCTGGTTCTATGGCCTACCCATAGCACATGTATAAATACACACATATGTAATTGTAAATCTAGGTTTCACACGGACAAGAAAACCTGTATTTGTCTTCCTGAGTCTTGTCTTATTTTATTTAAAATAAAAATTTCCAGTTGTGTCCAGTCTCTGTCAATGTCCTGCTTTCCTTTTTGTTTTCTTCTTATATTTGTTGACTTATTTACTTACTTATTTTGGAGACAGGTTCTTATCGTGTATCCCTGGCTGGCCTGAAACTCACTATGGAGATCATGCTTGCCTCCAACCCACAGAGATGCACCTACCTGCTGGGATCAAAGGTGTACACCACTAAGCCTGGCATTTCTTTAAAAGAAAACTAGATTCTGTGTTTTGCTTACTTTAAAGTATTTTTGGCAGTACTGGGATTTGAACCTGGGTCCTTTGGAAGAACAGCCACTGCGTGTGAGGCAAGAGCTATACCACTGGGCTCCAGCCCCAGACTTCTTCATTTGTTTTCTTTTTTAGCTAGGATTTTATGTAGCCCAGGTTGTTCTTGAACTTGCTGTGTGGCTAAGGATAACCTTGAAATCCTGCTCCTCCTGCCTCCATCTCCTGAGCGCTGAGATTTCAGGTGTGTGCCATCCTGACCAGCTTATGTTTTCATTTCCTTATAGCTGCATAAAAGTCTTCTGTGTGTATTTGCCACATTCTCTATTCCCTCATCTGTCGACGGACACCTAGGCTGGTTTCTTTTCCTGACTTTGTGTGAGTGGAAGAGAGGGAGAGACAGAGAGAGGGAGAGAGGCTTAAAAAAAAAACAAAGAAGGAAATGAGAAAATAAAGTATTTACTCAGTATGTTAACTACAGGTATATAGAGTCATCCAACAAGAGAGAACCTCAACTGAGAAAATGTCTCCATGATTGGCCTATAGGGAAGTGTATGGGGCATTTTCTTGCTTAGTGATTGATGTGGGAAGGCCCAGCCTATCGTGGGTGGTACCATCCTTAGCCAGGTGGTCCTGGATTGTACAAGAAACCAGGCCAAGGAAGCCATGAGGAGAGGGCCAGTAAACAGCATTCTTCCATGGCCTCTGCTTCATTCCTGCCTTCAGGGTCTTGCTTGAATTCCTGCTCTGAGCTGTGGAAGTCTAAACCAAATAAACCATTTCCTCCCCAAGCTGCTTTGGGTATTGGGGATTTTTGGGGGGGGGGGGGTTGGTTGTGGGGGGGTTGAATTGTTTGTTTGTTTTTTGTTTTTTTTGTTCTTATTTTTTTCAAGACTGGGTTTCTCTGTGTAGCTATGGTTGGCTTTGAACTTACAGAGATCTGCCTGCCTCTGCCTCCCTGGTGCTGGGACTAAAGGCATGCCACTCCCCCCCCCCACCTCATACCTGGCTCATGTCATGGTGTTTTATCACAACAACAGAAACTAAGAGACTGGCTCATGCAGTAGTCCCAAAGCAAAAAGATGGAAAAAGGAGTCTTTCATACAGGAATCTGGTTGAAGCCCCTTGCCAATAGTGAAGAAAGATCCACTTCTTGCTTCCATTTCCTAAAACTGAGGATACAGAAACATGTAACTATGCCCAATTTTTCATGAGTTCTGGGGATTCGAACTCAGGTCCTTATGCTTACATAACAAGCGATCTTATCCACTGAGCCAGTTCCCAACTCCATGGTGTACAATCTTAATGTTATTCGAGAAACCAAGGTTCCCTTTTGGGCCATTAGGCTCATTAGGAAAATAATTTAAGAACAATCTTATTAAAATTTGAGGGAAGAAAAGAAAAACATACATGGCAGACAAACTAAAAATCCCAGTGGTTGCTAAGAGGAGAGAGATAAAGAAAATGACTTCACATGCCACTGAAGCCAGTAGGGATCAGAAAACAGTGAGAAAGCCCAGGATGTCAAGGAAAGCATGCTCACAAACGCCAAGCCACAGATCTGAGTTCAAAGTGCTCTCAACCCCACGCTCTTATGTCCCTAGGGCAGAGGATTGCCCCAGGGTCACACAGAAAACAGAAATAGAGACAGATCATTAAGAAAGGTAAAGCAAGCCAGGCGTTGGTGGCGCACGCCTTTAATCCCAGCACTTGGGAGGTAGAGGCAGGCGGATCTTTGTGAGTTTGAGGCCAGACTGGTCTACAAAGCGAGTCCAGGACAGCCAGAGATATACAGAGAAACCCTGTCTCAAAACAACAACAACAACAACAAAAAAGGTAAAGCTAGCCGGGCGGTGGTGGTGCACGCCTTTAATCCCAGCACTTGGGAGGCAGAGGCAGGTGGATCTTTGCGAGTTCGAGGCCAGGCTGGTCTACAAAGCGAGTCCAGGACAGACAGAGCTGTTAAACAGAGAAACCCTGTCTCGAAAAACAAAACAAAAAAAGAAAGGTAAAGCTGGGCTGGAGAGATGGCTCAGCGGTTAAGAACACTGGCTGTTATTCCAAAGAATCCGGGTTCAAATCCCAGCACCTACATGGCTGTAACTGTCTGTAATGGCCAGGTGTGATGGCACATGCCTCTAATCTCAGCACTCAGGAGGCAGAGGCAGGTGGATATCTGTGAGTTCAAGGCCAGCCTGGTCTACAGAGTGAGTTCCAAGACATCCAGAGATACACAGAGAAACTCTGTCTTGAGGGGGCGGGGGCTTAATAAAAAAGAAAAGGAAAAAAAGAAAGGTTGTTAGACTCAAACTCACTTGACCAAACTTTAGTTAGGCTTTGGAAGCCTGGGAATTTCGAGTAGGCCCTGAGCTGCAGGTCAGCTTGCCCCAGAATCTATCACATACTACCTCCCAAGGCTTGGAAGCCCTGTTACCAGGAGTCCAAGTTCCTGCTTGGGTATGGCCGGTTCCCAGAGCAACAGGGAGAACAACAGAAACCCCAGGTTGCCAACGGTCATGAGTTTGGAAATCCCCACCTTGTTTCTTAGGTCACCTTTGCTAGCCCATCAAAGTACTGTTGCTTGATGATGCTTGATTCTGCCTTGCTGAACTGTATTTAACCTGAACTGAGATTCTGTTCAGGGTCCCCTCCTTCTCCTTGCATAGAGAGGCTTTGGGGGGTTCTTAACCGCTGAGCCATCTCTCCAGCCCAGCTTTACCTTTCTTAATGATCTGTCTCTATTTCTGTTTTCTGTGTGACCCTGGGGCAATCCTCTGCCCTAGGGACACAAGGGTGTGGGGTTGAGAACACTTTGAAGTCAGATCTGTGGCTTGGCGTTTGTGAGCATGCTTTCCTTGACATCCTGGGCTTTCTCACTGTTTTCTGATCCCTACTGGCTTCAGTGGCATGTGAAGCTCAGCGTGCTGATTAATAGAATCCTCTTGAGTTTTGCAACGTTCTAGAGTTCCTGGTGATTCCTTGGTCCCTCCACATTTGGGTTCAGGAACCCGTTCCTCAAGCCCTTACAAGGTAAAGCTCTCCCCAAAGCGGGAGTGGGTCAGTGGGCTGAGGAAAAGAGCCCTTAAGTGCTAGGTCACCTGGATCAGTTATAGGACACTTACATGACACCTGGGTTTATCTGCACACTTGGTGCCTTAGGTAAAGCCCAGGTGAAGAGTCACATTTCCTCGGTAAACTGGCTTGTTTCATATGTTAATCTCGATCTTTACCATCACATTAATATGAAGAACCTTTAAAACATAAACGTGTTTAAATCTGGGCCTAATGGCACAGACTAGTATTCCCCACTTCTTGGCAAGCTGAGTAGAAGTTATCTCAAGTTCAAGGCCAGTCTAAGTGTGGGTTGAGTTGAAGGCCACAGTCTAAGAAACACTTAATGAGACATTGTATCAAAAAAAATGTGTGTGGGGGGGAAGTAAGAAATAACACTCGGGATTAGGTATGTGGTAAAGTACTAGTAGCCGTAGTTCAATAATGATAGTGATGATGGTGGTGATGACAATGATTATAAAATCTGTGTGACACTGAGAATTGAACTCAAGACTTTGCACACAATTGCGAATCCTCAAATATTACTAACAGCAGAGAATGCAACGTCAACTGCTGGCTGTGAAGTCTACCAGAGAATCAAGCATCTCTACTGAGATGCAGTTGAAATCTTCTTAAGAAAATATTTACTTATTGGTTTGTTTATTTTTGTGTGTATGCCTGTGTATGTATGTATGTATGTATGTATGTATGTATGTATGTATATATATATACATATATATATATATGTATATATATGTATATATATATACATGTACCACATGTGTGCAGGAGCCTGAGTAAGTCTGAAGAGGGCCCCGGATCCCCTGAAACTGGAGTTATAGGTGATCGTGAGCTGCCATGTGGGTGCTGGGGATTGAACCCAGATCCTCTGGATGAGCAGCCAGAGTTCTTAACCAAGGAGTCATCTCTCCTGCCCTGCAGCTGAGATCTTAACTTAGCTTGTTGATTAGCCAGAAGGACAGATACACTGGAAGAGAGTCATGTGCAGGGGTCAGGAAAGGAAGGCACATAAGTGTCACAGCATTAACTACATATGTGTTCTCTGACTTGAAGCCATGTCATGTACGTGGAACTTCGAAGACGACTTTTAGGAATTAGTTTTCTCCGAGTGTGGTGGCACAATCCTTTAATCCCAGGAATTAGTTCTCTCCATGCATTGTGGTTTAGGGGTCAAACTCAGGTCATCAGGCCTGCATGGTAAGTGGTTTCACCCACAGAGCGAACTTGCCAACCTTCTCTTAATTATTATGAGGCACTGCTTGAGGCCTCCAAGATGGCTCAGTAGACAGAGGCATTTGATTCAGCAAGCCAGGGGAACTGGGTCTGATGTCCAGAAGCCACATTAACGTGGAAAAAGTACAGATTCCTACAGCTTGTCCTCTCACCTCCTCACATACAACTTCCTCTTATCCTGCACATGAACTTCTTGGAGTTCAGTATTAGGGCACACCTAATAATCTTTGTTAAAGAGAATATATGTGACTAGTGCCATTGCTCTTGCTTGTTTACCATAAGTAGGTGACGGCAAGACAGCATTGTTGAAGACTTCAGTCACTTTGGATGTTGCACAAAGAGAAATCAACCTTGACTGACCAAGATCCTCTCTCCCTGCTGGCTTGATTGCAAAGTGCCATGAGGGGCAATGAAGGCTGCTGTATGAGAAAAGCCATCAGTATTTATGCATAACCCTGAACCCCAAATAACACAATATACCAACCTGTCTTGAAAGATGTGCCAGTTGGTGAAATAGTGTCGTAAGGTTATGGGGATGACCAACCAATTTCTGATTGGATACGGGACTTGCTCCATAAAAGACATGGTATGCCTGGTACTGTAAACCTGGTCAAAAGCCCATAACTCGGGAGGTCATGTGCTCAGGGGTAAGGGAACATATTGTTATTGTTTTTGCTAAGTGGTTATGCTGCTATACTACTTCTAAATATTTATGTATATATCTATATGTGATGGTTATTCTTAGTTGTCCAAATTAACCAAAACCCAAATGGCTGGGTACACCTGTGAGGAATTTTTCTTGACTGAATCATTTGAAGTGGGAAGAACCACTCTAAATTCAGATTTTTTTTTTTTTGGTTTTTCGAGACAGGGTTTCTCTGTATAGCCCTGGCTGTCCTGGACTCAATTTGTAGACCAGGCTGGCCTCGAACTCGCAAAGATCCGCCTGCCTCTGCCTCCCAAGTGCTGGGATTAAAGGCGTGCGCCACCACTGCCTGGCTCAGATTTTTTTTTTTGAGGTGGGAAGATCCACCTTAAATCTGAATGCCACATCTTCAGGTGGCAGCCTTCATGAAGGACATGGAAGAGGGAAGCACTTGTTCTTTGCCTGCCTGGCTCTCATTCTTGCTGGCACGTTCACTCCTTCATCGACATTAGAACCTACTTCTTTGGGATTCTGCTGTATACTGAAGACCAGCTGAGACATCCAACCTATGGACTGAACAGCTACTGGATTCTTGACCTTCAATTGGGAGATAGCCATTGTTGGAACAGTCAGACCATAACCTGTAAGCCTAAATTATATATATATATATACATATATATTTGTATATATATATATATTTGTATGTATACATAAAGATATTATGTATATATGGGATATATGATATATATTCATTCTATCAGTTCTGTTTCTCTAGAGAGTCCTGCCTAATACACCATAGATTTGTGTTGCTCTCAGCTTTGGTCAGAGAAGGTTCTTTGTGCACCGAGTAGTGATTGATGTAGAGAATCATAACTGGCCAAAGTGCTGGGAATAAGTAGCTGTGAGTACTTAGCTGTGGATGAACCATCAGTATCAATGTCCACTCCCACACCCAAAGCACAGGAAACATCAGGAGGAAAGGAGCAGAAGGTACACAGGAGTTGGCAGATGGGGAGTAGAGCTATAAAAATATGGACTCTGGACATGACATGGCTCTTGCACACGTCAGCTCACAGTAGCTGTGGTTACCTGCACAAAACCTGGACAAGATCAAGCCAGTCAAAACTCAAGCAAGGATGAGGCCCCTAACTGTGGTGGAGGAGTTAAGGGCAGTTGATGGCCCATAAAAGAGAGATAGACTCATTCCCTTTCAAGGATGTGGCTGCTGGTATGTTGCCCATGTCGCAATGGGTGGTCCCATCCCATGTTTATCTAGATGACACTAACTGGACTTGGGGCTTATGGCACACGCCTTTAATCCCAGCACTCGGGAGGCAGGTGGATCTCTGTGAGTTCAAGTCCAGCCTGGTCTACAAAAGTGAGTCCAGGACAGCCAGGGCTACACAGAGAAACCCTGTTTCGAAAAAAAAAAAATAACGTGAAGTTGGGAGAATATGGAGTGAGGAGTGCTTGTAGGTGTTGGAGGAAGGTAGTGGTAGATTGGTATGATCAAAATACATCTGAAAGGAGGGTGAGGAGCGAGGGACAGGGCATATAGTGATGGGCCTGCTATACATAAGTTTGGAAGGGCTAAAGTTAAGAGGTTTTCTAGAGAGAGCTCATAAATGAAGGAGAGCATAGGTGGAACTGGCCAGGACAACTTAACCTCAAGAATTAGTTTGGTTAAGTATTGTTTGTGAAGAACACTGGGATGATGACTGGGGCCAATAGGGAATATGAAAAGAGAATTTAATATCTAAGGAGGTAGCCAGGTGTTGAGTTATTTTAAAAAACAAAAGCAGGAGCCGGGCGTTGGTGGCGCACGCCTTTAATCCCAGCACTTGGGAGGCAGAGGTAGGCGGATCTCTGTGAGTTCGAGGCCAGCCTGGTCTACAAAGTGAGTCTAGGACAGCCAGAGCTGTTATACAGAGAAACCCTGTCTCAAAAAACCAAAAAACAAAAAACAAAAACAAAAACAAAAACAAAAGCAGACCCATTGGCAAGTTGTAGAGATGATGGTAGGCCCCCCCCCAAAAAAAATGAGGAATGATTTGAGCTAGAAGAAGGCAAGTGATCTCTTGTCTCTCCTCAGACATAGTTGAGGAAATTCCCAAGTTGAGGAAGTGTCTGTGAGAAGTCAGGAGGATGAAGACAGGTCTTGAGAAAGGTAAATTGACATCCCATGTGTCCTGGTGACAATGATCTCAATCCCATTTGCACAATAAAGGAGTGACTACATCAGAACTCTTTTGCAAAGTACATGTGACCTTTTCCATAAAGATGTGTTCTATAACTTAAGAATCTGGTGTGGTCCTAGCCACACAGATTCGTACAGGTCACCAGACTATAAAGTACATGAAATATCTCCCCTAAGGATGGGTTCTGTTACTGAGGAACAGTGTTCAAGATAAAAGTCTAGGAAGGAAGAGTCTGGGATAAACATATAAGAGTCGGAGGGTGGTCTGGCCCTACAGGAAGCAAAGGTCTCCATTGAAGAGACAAGACTATGTGGTTTTCTTTTCTTATTTTTTTTTTTTGGTTTTTCGAGACAGGGTTTCTCTGTGTAGCCCTGGCTGTCCTGGACTCACTTTGTAGACCAGGCTGGCCTCGAACTCGCAAAGATCCGCCTGCCTCTGCCTCCCAAGTGCTGGGATTAAAGGCGTGCGCCACCACTGCCCGGCTTCTTTTCTTTTCTTTTTTGAGACAGGGTTTCTCTGTGTATCTCTGGGTATCTTGGACTCACTTTATAGACCAGGCTAACCTTGAACTCAAAGACACCCACCTGCCTTTGCCTCTTGAGTGCTGGGACAAAAGGCATGCGCTATCATGCCTGGCAAGTCTAGGTGTTTAACATTCCTGGTTTCCTTAGAGCTTCACTGTGAGCACAGGACTTCATGCCCTCTATACGTAGTGGAATTAGAAAGGTTGGAATGAGATAAGGTTGGGAGAATATGAGAGTCAACAAATGAAACAAGTTTAAAGGAGTAGAATTTAAAGGATTAGAATTATGTGACTGAGAGGTCTGTGTCTGTTCAAAAGGGTGTCAGCTGGAATGACACCTTTAGCTATCTTATCAAAAGGGCCGTGGTGGATGTTGCAGTAGACGAATGCTGCCATCAGAGGCAAATGGGTGGCCAGAAAGAATTTATGTATTAATTATAGGTGTCCCCTAAGAAGTGAGAGTGTTTCTCTTGCCAAATTAGGGCATGAGAGTGGAGAATGCAGTATGCACATTTGGAGTTAGTATACACAGTAGCCTTTGGTTTTGTGTGAGTGTTCCAGGTAAGAACAATGAGTTCTACCTGTTCTGAGGTGATGTGTAGCGGGAGGGACTGAGCTTCTAGGGTGGTGTTGTGGAGCCTGACTGACTCCATCTTGAGAAAAGATTCCATTTTATATTAGGTTTGACTCAGAGCTAACCTCCAGTTCTAGGAAAAACAACAAAATATATCTGACCTTGCATCCCAGGGGTGTTCCCTAATCATAACCAGACAGCTCACTCTGAGAAAGCACTCAAAAAAATCTAAACAAACTTTCTGCTGGTCAGGCTGACCAATAATGGCAACAACAACAAGCCAATCAGGGATGTCCAAATATCATCCAGTCCTATGCTAGAAATCCCTTTCTTTGTTTAAGCTCCTATATAAACCCTATATTTTTGGAGTTGGGGGCTCTCAACTCAAACCATTGTGTCCATGAGCCTTGGGAGTCCAAGCTCAAGCTTGAATAAACAACCCTTATGTATTTACATCGGAGTTGGCTCCTGAGTGGTCTCTGGGGTCTTGAGAACCTGGCAGAACAGTGTGTCCTGTGACAAATGGAACTTCGGACAAGTGACTAAAAGAAGGTAGCAAAGAGTAAAGAAGATCAATGTAGGAGAAGGGGTCTTCTGGAAGACACTGTAGGAAGAAGGGTGGTTGGATTAAAAGTTTTACAGCATTGAAAGGTAATCAGGAGTTGGAAAGCTGTCTCAGTGGTTAGGAGCACTTGTTCTTGCAGAGAACCTGAGTTCAGTTCCCCACACTCACATGATGACTTACAACTTCATGAACTTCGGTCCCAAGAGATCTGGTGCTTTTTTCTGACCTCTGAGGGCACCCCACGTGAACACGGTACACATCTGACATGCATGTGATGCACATACACACATGCAGGCCAAATAATCATAAATGTAAATAAAATAAGTAAATCCCACCCCCAAATTTTTTTTTTAAAAAGGTCGTGAGGAGTTTTTGTATGAACCATTTTTGTACCTGTCGTCTGCAAGAGGGAGGCAGGGAGGGGAGAGACTGGTTAACATTGAGTTCAAGGATTGTGGAAGACAGGGATAGAAAGGGATTGATAGTGTCAGTCTGAAGGCTTTATTTCATTAAGAGGGAGACAAGCCCAAAGATCTCTTTAGGCAAGAAGGCCAACCCTGTGCCAATAAATCTAAGTGTTTAGACAGATAGGTTACTGCTTTGGATGAATCTCCATAAAACTGACATAGACCTAAGGCTCAGTTATTAGATATATGTACAAACAAGGTGAAAGTTTTAGAGGGGGTTGGGAACCCTAAAGCAAGAATGTACAGAAAAGCCTGTTGGAGTTTGGAGTATGAGGGTAGGATGGGTCGGGAGAGGTCCTATAAGAGGACACCAAGTAGCTTAGTAAAGAGGTTTAGCTAAGACCCTAAGTTGGGGGTCTGAATAGAAAAGAAAGCTAGTAGGCCCAGAAAGGAGAGAAAGTCCCATTTAGTTTGGAGGGCTTTGTCCTGGATTAGAGCTTTGTAACTCTGAGTTATTATCCAGGAAGAGGGGGTTAGGATGAGGACAAGCTAGGTTACTTATGGGGGTGCTAGCTAGGGCACAGAACAGGATATCAGTATTCCTGGGAAGCCAGAAAAGTAAGGAAGTTAGAGATGTGTTACGGAGATAGATCTTAAGAGAGGCTTCCAAGAGAGAAAGAGGTCATCTGAACTTTGGAGGAGAGTCTTGGAGTAACACATTAAGACTTAGCAGGTTGTGAGTAAGGGCCTGGATGTTGAAAAGTCCCTTGGGAATAACTGTTCAGGTAAGCTGAATGGGCATTTGGGTGTCAAGGACTGGTCTATAACCAAAGATTTTTCTTTAAAACACTTATATTTATTAGCAGTTAATAAACACCTATAAAACATCTATATCCTATAGCCTAATACCTAACACCTAATACCTAAGAGCACCCTAATAGTTACTTATCTAAGAACACCCTAATACCTACCTAAGAACACCTAACTAACCCTATTTTAACTTTCTTAAAAGGATATTAATATTCTTAGCGTAGGTCCGTGCAGGACAACTTGAATTTTGATAATCTAAATACTGCAGTCCTAGCAGGCAATCCTTTTCAAGCTTAGCATCCTTTGGGCGTAACTTTGCCAGTTCGTATGGTCAGTTTATTTCAACCACTAGATCGTGACCGGCTTATCAGGCCAGTCTGTTTTAGCAGCTAAACTGAAGTCGTCTTTTTCCATCAGCTGAGACTCACGTCTATAGTCTCCTCGGTCTGAATATGCTTCACAGCCTAAAGCTTCCCTGAGCAGCTTCCTAACTCTGCCTGCTTTTTCTGCCAGCCTTAATAGGCTGGAAAACGGCAAAAGGTCTGTCTTGGGCTGACTTGCAGTGAAAAGTCTTTCTCTTTTGAACTCCACCTCAGTTTATGACCATTGTGGTCTAAAGGCTTGCATGTTCCATACCCTGCTGTGCACTTCTCCAGAATGTGTCTCAGCCGTGAGGGCAAGAGGGAGAAGAGAGACTGGCCACGTGCAGCTCTCTAGTTTATAAATTGCATCATCTCACAATCCTTGGCAGTCTCCAGGGTCCACAAGATTTCTGGAGATATCCAGTGGTCATGTCCCCCCCCTCCCCCCCATTGCCTGGGGTTTGCAACGTTTCTTAGCCACGCCCCCTCAACAAGGCATTTGGTGTTTCTATGTCCTCAACTGGGCTCTGTCCTTCTTGGCAAGCTCCTCTTCATATAGTGCCAAATGCTAAGTTGAACTGCATACTAATTCACTGAAGAGGGCTAACTTCTACCATACCGGTCAGATAAACGCAAAAGGACCTTGAAAAGTTGGATCAAGGGGAATAATAAAGAAAATGAGGTTAGCCAGGCGTGGTGGCACACACCTTTAATCCCAGCACTTTAGAGGCAGAGGCAGGTGTGAATTCAAGGCCAGCCTGGTCTACAAAGTGAGTCCAGGACAGCTAAGATTTTGTTATACACAGAAACCCTGTCTCAAAAAACAAACAAAACAAAACAAAAGTGATTTTGAGGTCCAGGTTAAGGTATGACAGGTGGAAGAAGGTATAAGGGCTGAAGACCACCAAGTGGATAGGAAATACAGCTTTGTTAATTGGGTATAAAGCTTGAAGAATTGTGGGAAGACTTGAGTAGGTTATAAAATTCAGGCTTTGAAGAGTCTGATAATTATAGTTTTCCATCTCTCTAATCCCTTAGGAGCCAGTGGCTATTAGGTAGAGAGGCCCTGTGGTTTGATTTATACGGTGGGTAGCAACCATGTAGAAAGGGTTTCCCATCCTGAAGATGACTGGGTAAAAAGTAAAAAGAGAGTTGCTTCACAGGGGCTTTGTGATGGAAAGATCTAGAGGTATGCAACTTTCTTGAATATCGTGTTCCAGAAGAGGAGTCAGACAGCTGGGACCATGAAGGAGTGGGAAAGGGAATGTCCAAACAGATCACACAGTAATGGACCTGTCTGTCTGGGTTTGGATGGAATACCTTCCAACTCAAGAAATTATGGTATAAAGGAGGAACAATTTGCCCTCAGGTCAATGAAAAAAAAAAGACACAATCTTACCAGCTAGTGACAGTGTTACCCTGAGTTTGATGAAAATCATGGTGGGGTAGCAGTGACCTGTCAGGTGACAGCAGTTGTCAATCCCAGCAATTCATTTGTCCTGAGGAGTGCCGCGAGGAGTCTAGCCAGGACAGAAGAGTGACCTGGCATCTTTCTTAGCACATCCTCGCTTCCAGTGTCGTTTCCCCAACTCAGAGAACAGGGGAAAGGCAGTGGCCACGGACTGGGGCATGTTCTTGCCCAGTGGCCATTTGGCTACATTGTGGGAGGGGCTTACTCTTGAGCTGTGAGAAACCTTGGAGTAAGGCGGCTGCCAGCATGTGAATTTCACCTGATCTTGTTTAAGGTTTTAAATTTTAAGACCCTTCTGTCTGTTATTGAAGACCTTAAAGGTCACTTTTTTCCCCCAAGCGCTAGGATTAAAAGTGTGTGCCACTATGCCCAGCAGTTACAGACAGCTGTGAACTGCCACGTGGGTGCTGGGATTTGAACCCAGGTTCTTTGGAAAAGTAGCCCCCTCTGAGCCATCTCTCCAGCCCCCAAAGGGTACTTCTTTTTTTTTTTTTTTTTTTTGGTTTTTCGAGACAGGGTTTCTCTGTTTAACAGCTCTGGCTGTCCTGGACTCGCTTTGTAGACCAGGCTGGCCTCGAACTTGCAAAGATCCGCCTGCCTCTGCCTCCCAAGTGCTGGGATTAAAGGCGTGCGCCACCACCGCCCGCTCAAAGGGTACTTCTATAAGGCCTCTTTGAAGGGTAGACAGCTCTCCTCTAGTCTTCTTTTGAGACAGGGTTTCTCTGTGTAACAGCCCTGGTTGCCCTGGAACTCACTTTGTAGACCAGGCTAGCCTCGAACTCACAGAGATCCACGTGCCTCTGCCTCTTAAGTGCTGGGATTTAAAGGTGTGTGTCACCCCACGGGGCCATGTCTTTGAAGCTGTTTTCTACCATCAGGTGCCAATTGAAAGCTGGAATGAAGGTGTTGATATAATTTCCCCATTGGTATTCAAGGTCAGGTTGGTATATTTAGTTTCTGATAAGTGTTAGCTCCAAGGCTCCTGTTCACCAGGTACCTCCCTTCAATTACCAGGAACCTCCCTGAGTCCTACCCAAAGGTCAACTACCTCGGACAAGGGCGCTAGTTCCTGGTCAATCTGAACAGCCTGAATCAACTCAGACCACACCCTGTTGACTGTGCTATAAAATCTGGTTGCTTTTCCACCGTTTTGTTCTTCTCTCTGCCCCTTGGTGGATGGTCTTGACAGCTTGGTTCCCCAATAAACTTTTCTTTCTTCCCATGGAAAGGTCTAGTTTGTGGTTTCACTGCACCCTCGCATACAATAAGCAAGAGAACGATAAGCCTGGATTTTTATAGACTCCCTAAATAATTTCTTTGATTTTGTCATAATTGACCACCTTCAAGGCTACCACCTTCCTGCTTGCCTTCTTGTCTGCTTGTTGCCTTCCTGCCAGGAGGCAAGTAATCATGAGGCCTTGTTTTGTGGAGATCATCTGAATTGGATGGTATTTCAATGGAGATTGGTGTATGGGACAGACACAGCACCTACTGTATTATGGTATCTGTCCTGGACACGAAGAGTGTTGTCACGTACCTGAGTTGCCATCCAGGATGCAGTCCCTGTCCTTGGGAGACAGGATGGAGGTCAGGGTAGCAAGATGTTAGGCCTTGTTAGGTTTAAGGACTGGGTAATATATTGGAAATTGTGATAGAAACTGGTGTCAGACAAGAAGCCCAGACATTTCTCTATTTGAGAGAGTTCAGTGCAGTGAGAAGGGGACATAGACACACACACATGGGAGCCACGGGTCCAGCAACCTTGTGGAGATGAACGAGAGGAGAATTTGAACAAAAGCAGATATGTGGGGTAAAGGGAGAGACAAGTAAAGGCTTGAGGGAGGGATAGTGTTGCAACCTACTTCAGTTTAGCCCCTCAGCGGAAGCCCACTTCAGCCTTCAGCATAACTAAGGCCTCTCGGCTGAGGCCTTCTCTACAGCTTATCGCGACCATTTTTGTCTTTAGTCTCCATCTTAATCATAGGGTGAAACCAAGTTCAAGTTCTCAGGCTCTGCTTGCCTGACATAAAAAAAAAAATTAGCTTTTCCCTGACCTACAGAAATTAACTGTTCTGCTTAAATAGATGATATATACTCTGCTTATACAAAACCACAGTACTGCTGGGCATGGTGGAGCACGCCTTTAATCCCAGCACTCAGGAGGCAGAGGTAGGCAGATTTCTGCGAGTTCATGGCCAGCCTGGTCTACAAAGTGAATTCCAGGACAGGCAGGGCTGTTACACAGAGAAACCCTATCTCGAAAAACCTAAAAACAAACAAAACAAAAAAACAAAACCACAATACCCTACCGTGTTCCACTCCCTAGAATGATGAGAAACTGGAAAGCCCCTAAGTCTTCTCCTGCCCCAAATCCCAGCCAATCAGCTTAAAACGCTTGTTTAGCTGCCTGGGCATGATGTACCTGCTGTAGAATTGGTGCTGATACTTGGTTAAACACAACGTACCTGGAATAGAGTTCATTGTTATGATTTTCTTGATTCTTCTTCCTGCTTGATTATGATTTTTTTCCTTTAAAAACTCACTCTAAAAGGAGCTCAGGGACTCAGTCCTGGTTCTGGAATCCAGGATTGGGGTCTCTGACCAGTCAGTCTTAGTTCAGCATTCAATAAACTTCCATCAGCCTGAGCCTGGTGTTCAAGTGGTCAGTGTGAGGCAATTCCTGAACCCATAACAATAGAAGGTGAGTTAAAGGCTGAGGCCAGACATGAGAAGGTTGGGGTCCTCAGAATAGGGGGGGCTGAAGGGAGAAGAGGAGCAGTGGCAGGCAGGAGGGTTTTTTATTTATTTTTTTTTTAAGCGGGAGGCAATGGAAGAAGAAAGGTTCTAGGTTATCACAGACCTTTTTTTTTTTTTTTTTTTTTTTTTTTTTTTTGGTTTTCTCGAGACAGGGTTTCTCTGTGTAACCTTGACTGTCCTGGACTCGCTTTGTAGACCAGGCTGGCCTCGAATTCACAGAGATCCGCCTGCCTCCGCCTCCTGAGTGCTGGGATTAAAGGCATGTGCCACCACGCCCGGCTATCACAGACCTTTTATGGCCTTTGAATCTTTCAACAATTCTAGGAATTGTAGAAAACAGTAATGTAACGGATTCTTACTTACCTGAGGAAAACTGCCTCACCCCAAACAGTGGAAAAGCAAGTTTTGCCTCAATTAGCAAATTTATTTCAGTATTTCCAACCTATGAATTTGTCTGATCCTTGAATTCTTTGAAGATATATCAATTCCTTCATTTAATTAATGAATTTAATGAATGAACACTCTAACGCATGTTTGCTGTACATTTGTACAAGGATCATGACTTTACTTTTTGAAAACTATGCCTAAGTTTTGAGGTGGTAAAAAAACCACATTTATGCTAGGTGTGGTGGCACATCATGCCTTTAATCCCAGCACTCCGGAGGCAGAGGCAGGCGGATCTCTGTGAGTTTAAGGTCAGCCTGGTCTACAGAGTCCAGGACAGCCAGGGCTGTTATACAGAGAAACCCTGTCTTGAAAAACCTTAAAAGAGAGAGAGAGAGAAAGAAACAAAGAAAGAAAAAGCCACATTTGTATCATGTCTGAGGTTCTGGGTTTAATTATAAGCACCAAAATAAAATAATGAAATTTCACTAAAAATATAGTTCAGGGGCTGTAGAGGAGGACAGCTGGTTAAACAATAAAGGGATATCAGAAAGCAAATGGCCCTTTCAGACCCCTAGTTCTGGGTAGTAGCAAAGTCGGGGACCACTTTAGGTCCTGCCATTTGCTAGCTTGTGGTCTTGGGGCAAGTGACATATCTCCCCCCGCCCCCAGACAGGGTTTCTCTGTGTAGCCCTGACTATCCTGGAATTCACTCTGTAGACCATGTTGGCTTTGAACTGAGAGATCTGCCTGCCTCTGCCTCCCAAGTGCTGGGATTAAAGGCATGAGCCACCACCAGTATGACATACTTTTTTTGAACCTAAACTTTGGCCTCAAAAAAATTTCCATATGGATGGTATTTAGATCAAACCGATGCAGCTTTTCTTGAGTTGTTTTTGAGCTACAAATACCTAAACAGATGTAGGATTAATACCCATTTATACTTACTAAGCAGATGGAGAACAGGGTTCTGGGTAATGTGGGAAAGCCTGTTTATATGCTAATCCTATTTGATCCCCAAAACAATCTACAACAGCATCGATTTTGTAGTGAGAAAACCAGAAAGCAAAGGGAGTGTTATGTAATGTTGGCAAGGTTTAAAGCCAAATTGTTTTTGGCTCCATGTACTAATGCTGCATTATGGCTGTGCTAGTTTAGAAGGAAAAGTTAAAGATCAGGATTATAATGTGTCACTTGTATATACAATTAGCAAAATAGTATATATCTTAATTTAAATATTTGCTTCTGTTCATAAAGTATGTCAAAGATATTGATAATTTTTGATGGTGCACACCTTTAATCCCAAAACTCGGGAGGCAGCGGCAGGTGGATCTCTGTGAGTTCGAGGCCAGCCTGGTCTACAAAGTGAGTCCAGGACAGCCAGGGCTCTATTACACCGAGAAACCCTGTCTTGAAAAACCAAAACCACACCAAAACAAACAAACAAACAAAAAACCCAACCAACCAAAAAAACAAAAAAGTGGAAAATAGCTGCACCTGGGGGGAGCTGAGGGTGCTGGTTAGGTTGAAAGGGTGCTTTCTGAAAAATTTAAAAAAGATTTATTTATGTATTATGTATACAGTATTGTTTACATGTACGCCTGCATGCCAGAAGAGGTCACCAGATCCCATTATAGATGGTTGTGAGCCACCATGTGGTTGCTGGGATTGAACTCAGGACCTCTGGAAGAGTAGCCAGTGCTCTTAACGTCTTCTGAGTCATCTCTCCAGCCCTGCTTTCTGAATTTTGAAGCATGTAAATTTTATTAGAAATGCATCCAGAGATTTATTCATTCATTCATTCATTCATTCATTCATTTGAGACAAGGACTCACAATGTGGCTTTGGCTGGCCTGGCCCTGGCTATGTGGACCAGGCTGGTCTGGCACTCACAGAAATCACCCACCTTTATCTCCCATGTCCTGGGATTAAAGGCATGCACCACTATGCCTCGTGAATCAGAGATATTCTTAAAAAGAAAACATCAAAGAATAGTGTTCTGGCTACGTTTTGTCACTTAGACCTAAATTAGCGTTATCTGGGAAGAGGATGTCTTCACCAGATTGCCGGTAGGCAAATGTGTAGGGCATTTTCATGACAAATGATTGATGTGGGAGGGGCCAGCCTCACTGGGGCGGAGCCACCCCTGGGTGGGGGTTGGTGGTGGTGGTCCTGGATGAAATAAGAAAGCCGGCTGAGCAAGGGATGAGGAGCAAGCCAGCCACCTGTGGTCCTCCAAGGCTTCTCTGCTTCGGTTCCTGCCTCCAGGTTGCTCTGAGTTTCTGACCTGACTTCTCTCGGTGATGGAGCGTGACCTTAGAGTTGTAAGCCAGATAAACCCTTTCCTCCAAAGGTTGCTTTCGGTCACGGTGCTTTATTACAGCAATTGAAACAGCAATAGAAACATTAAGAACTACCGGGGAGCCGGGAGGTGGTGGCGCACGCCTTTAATCCCAGCACTTGGGAGGCAGAGACAGGCGGATCTTTGCGAGTTCGAGGCCAGCCTGGTCTACAAAGCGAGTCCACGACAGCCAGAGCTGTTAAACAGAGAAACCCTGTCTCGAAAAACCAAAAAAAAAAAAAAAAAAAGAACTACCGGGGAAATTACGTGACCGTATAGAACTCCCTAACTTTATAACGCTAGTAGTCTCGCTTCCTCTACGGGATAGGTGTTGCTCTGTTTGGGAGCACCGGGCATGTGCACTTTTCTCAATGGTTGGGTTCATTAAGAGCAAAGTACTTAGCACACGGTAAACATGCACTTCGACTAGAACGGACCTGTTTGCCTACGAGGGAAAACCTGGAACTAGGAGCTTCTGCGTGTAGCATCCAGGAGCCCAGGAACACCTTCCAGCACAATGCCTGCAGTCACAAAAGCTCGTGGCACCGCCGACTAGCATAGCGCATGCGCAGCCCAGGCCACAGGCGAGACGGGAGGAGGCGTGACGGTTTGGCGCCTGCGCAGTGGAGAGCCAAAGGAGGCGACGGACGCGGCGCGTGCGCAGGGAATAGCGTGGGCGGTGCTGGGCCGGCCCGGGGTTGGATAAGGGGCGGGCGGAGGGCGGGAGCCGCGAGGGAGACGGGGCGGGCCGAGGGAGCGGCGCCGTGGGGTTGGCTGCTACCCTGAGGCCGGACTCAACGGATCCGGGCCGCCACCGGGCGAGCTCGCCGCCCGGCCCCAGCCCGGAGCCAGCGAGTGAGCGAGGCGGTGCCGCGCGGTAAGAGTCAGGGCAGGGTCTTCTCCGTTTGTTCCGCGGGCATTTTCGTCTCCTCAGCGCCGCCCGCGCGGCCAGGCCCGGGCGGCCCCGCAGACCCTGGCGGCCCCGCGCCTGCGCTGTCCCCCCCTTGCCACCCCCCCTCCACCCGCTGCCGTCCCGCGCCTGCGCTGTCTCCTTTCCGGGCGGACCTCACAGCTTGCCCCGCAGTCCGTCAACCTCGGGAGCCCTCGCTGGTGTGGTACCCAGCTAGCCCGGGAATCTCATCCCTGCAGAGAGGCTGGGTGCGACCCTCGTGCTGGGATTCCCCTTGGTGTCGGGAGAGACGGGGCATTCACCCTGGTCCCTTGCCCTGGGTTGGGACAGGTTTCTTCCCTGTCTGGTGGATTGAGGGTGGGGATCAGAGGCGGGGAGCAGAGGACCCCCTGCGTCCTGCTATGTTTGGACCTGTCTGTTTGAAGCGGCAGTGTTCTTTATTCGTGGCTGATTGTACCAGGTGATGTGAACAATACAGTGCGTTGAACAAATGGTGCATTTCCAGCAGTGGTTATATTTGAGACACCCGTAGTTTGTGTGTGTGTCTGTGTCTGTGTTTGTGGGTGTGGTGGCGGCCGTGGTGGTGGAGGAGCCACCCAAGAGAACACTAGGAAACAAATCAGTTCCTGGGTGGGCTTAGCCACCTGCAAAGCAAAGGAAAATGTCCGTGATCATTCAAAGGCAGGCAGCCTTGATTTTTTCATTCTCTTGAAGATCTGTTCTGAACTGGAGGGTGGAGGGGGCACGACCACCTGATTGGAAAATTGACTTTATCATGAAAGAGAATCTTTTTTTTTTTTTTTTTTTTTTGGTTTTTCGAGACAGGGTTTCTCTGAATATCTCTGGCTGTCCTGGACTCGCTTTGTAGACCAGGCTGGCCTCGAACTCACAAAGATCCGCCTGCCTCTGCCTCCCAAGTGCTGGGATTAAAGGCGTGCGCCACCACCGCCCGGCATGAAAGAGAATCTTAAGCTTTGTCCCACACGTGTAATCCCGGTACTCTGGAGGCTGGGGCAAGATGAGCTGGGCTACAGAGTGAGACCTGTCTCAAAATTAAAAAAAAAGCAAACACGAAACAAAATTATGGAGCCCAGCAGGGCTTGTTTGTCACTCAGGAGGCCAAATCTTGAGGTGAAATCAGCTGCGGACTACAAGCAGCAGCAGTTTTTCTGAAGGTTGGGAGTGAGGGACGTGTGGTTGCATAGCACTATGAAGGCACTGTTGGTTGGTCCTCTTTCAATACATCAGTAATGGGGAAGGTTTGAAACACAATATGTCTGTTGATTTCGGTGCAGACTTTTTTTCCTTGTCCTTTCATTGTACTGGGATAATATAAACTATTGATGGTTGAAGTATACTTGAGGATTAAGTTGTATATGAATAACTTCACTCCCCCGTCTTTGGGATTAAGGGCAGGGACTATGGCTAGATAAATGTTTTCTAGCTAATATATATATATATATATATCCTCATATCCACTAGCCTGTTACCTTTCATTTGCAGATGGAGGTCAGACTGAGCATCTCAAACTAGCTGTATCCCTCACTTTGTTGCCACACAGGCCCAGAACTTTCAGACCTGCTTCAGCCTCTGGAGTAGCTGGAATTAGTTACAGGCCTGCACCACCACACTAGCTTACTAGCTTAACTTCACCATTTCTATAAGGGATGTGAATGTCCATAAATTTTATCTCCAGAAAGCCTCTAATGTCCTGTGCAACCCAGGACAATTTTAATTTTTTTTTTTTTTTTTTGGTTTTTCGAGACAGGGTTTCTCTGTTTTAACAGCTCTGGCTGTCCTGGACTCGCTTTGTAGACCAGGCTGGCCTCGAACTCACAAAGATTCGCCTGCCTCTGCCTCCCAAGTGCTGGGATTAAAGGCGTGCGCCACCACCGCCCGGCACTTAATTTTTTTCTTAATAAAAATGTATTAAAGTAATTCATGTATGTTACAAAACATTCAAACCAATATTGAAGGGGATATAGAGGAAAAAAGAGTGTTGGTCTCCTTACATTTTTTTTTTTCCTGTTGAGAAAGCTAATATCCCCTTCCTCTTACCTTCCATTGAAAATGTCTGATTTTCGCTTTGGATCTAGTGTATACCAGTGTTCTAACCCTCAACAATTTTAGATAGCTTGAGAATGTTTTGTATGTTTGCCTGTGTATATCCCAGGTATGTAGGAATTTCCTGGACATTTTCAGTAAGAGAGTGATTATTGTACCATAGAGGAGCTCTGTGAAGGTGTCTTTTGGTGTCAGTCAGAATATCAGTGTCAGATACAGAGTGGAGAGTAATTGTGGTTGAAGTGAAATTTGCTCAGAGTGTGCACCTCATTCTGTTTTCTGGACAACATGTGACTTCTGAAGCAGAGGTTCCATTTCTTTCTCTCTCTCTCTTTTTGTTTTTTTGAGACAAGGTTTCTCTGTGTACCAAACCCTGGCTGTCCTGGACTCGAACTCATAGAGATCCATCCACTTGCCTCTGCCTCCTGAGTGCTGGGATTAAAGGTGTGCGCCATTACGCCCCGCAGAGGTTCACTTTTCTTTTCTTTTCTTTCTTCCTTCCTTCCTTCCTTTCTTTCTTTTTTCTTTTTTTAAGTTTTTGGAGACAGGGTTTCTCTGTGCATCCTTGACTGTCTTGGACTCCCTTTGTAGACCAGGCCGGCCTTGAACTCACAGAGATCCACCTGCCTCTGCCTCCCAAGCACTGGGATTAAAGGTGTGGGCCACCACACCCAGCTAAGGTTTGCTGACTTGACATAGCTCATTTGATCAGATGACTCAGGTATTGAAAAGGGTCAAAATTCCTACCAGGGTTGGGTTTTCCTAATGTACAAGACTTGGTAGATAACCATATTCATATTTAAATTACATGTCCAACTTGCAGAAATATCTCACCTTGATAGGGTAATGGTTACAGTGTCAAGAGGTTGGAGAGATGCTTCATTTCTTTTTTCTTTATGGCTTTGGGCAAGTAAGCTTTCCTTTCTGGATTCTCACTTTTCCATTCTGTGTGCATGTATACAAAGGAGTTTCAGGAGTAATTTTAACAGTAAAGAATCCTTTTCTAAGCCGGGCGGTGGTGGCGCACGCCTTTAATCCCAGCACTTGGGAGGCAGAGGCAGGCGGATCTTTGTGAGTTCGAGGCCTGCCTGGTCTACAAAGCGAGTCCAGGACAGCCAGAGATATTCAGAGAAACCCTGTCTCGAAAAACCAAAAACAAAACAAAACAAAACAAAACAAAATCCAAAGAATCCTTTTCTACAGTGTTCAGCCAGTGATGACACTGTAGTTTCCTTCTCAGAAATTTGGGTGATGAGCCAGGCTCTGTAGTATGTATGTCTGCAAGGAATGAATTGGATTTACTCTGGGGTGAAGTATTGAGTAGGCCTTTATGTAATAAAACAAGGACACTGTTGGGAGGTTTAATGACACTGCATTTATTCATTTTAAAGGACCATAATTTCTTATAAAAAATTAAAACAAAGCACCCTAGTTTCCTGGTGGTAAATCAAGCATTCAGGGCCTGGAGAAGAGGTGCCACAGCAACTGAGAGCATTTCTTCAATCTGTCACAAACGTTGTGCTCACAGCCATCTGTCACTGCAAATACAAAGGACCCAGCACCTTCCATGGGCACCAAGCATGCATGCAGTACACATACATTCAAAACACATCATACACATAAATAGATCTTAGGTTCTAAAACTCAGCATCTAGTTGGACATGGTTTTCTCAGCTTGTAATTTTAGTTGTATTGGAGGCTGAGAAAGAGTGCTCGGGCCTAGATTGTTTGAGGCTAGTCTGAGCAATATAGGTAGGTAGGCCCTGTTTAAAAAAAAAAAAAGAGTAAGCATTTTTTTTTTCTCAAGACAGGGTAGTCCTGGAACTCTCTCTGTTCCTGAACCAGGCTGGCCTTGAACTCACAAACATCCACTTACCTCTGCCTTCCGAGTGCTGGGATTAAAGGCATGCGTCACCATATCTAGATTGTTTAAGCATTATTTATTATGGTGATACCAGATGATGGTTTATGGTAAATATAAGAGAGTGTACTTATTATGAGTTTAGAAATAAAGAGCCTAAAGTCTTGTTTTGCTGTTACTGTTAGTGAGGGTAAGAACAATTTCTGGGCTGTTGCTTTTAAGATTCAAATACAGCTGCCTGGTGTGGTGGCTCACACCCTAAGCTAAGGCAGGTGGGGTTCCAGGACCAGCCAAGAGAGATCCTGTCTCAAAAAACAAAACAACACCCCCCCAAAAAAAACCAACCAAAACAAAAAAAAACCCCAAAGATTTAAAAACATTTTGTTGGGCTGGAGAGATACCTCAGTGGTTAAGAGCACTGGTTATAGTTCTAGAGGACCCAGGTTCAATTCCCAGCACCTACATGGCAACTCACAACTGTCTGTAACTCCAGATCCAGGGGATCTGGCACCCTCAGACATGTATTGCAGGCAAAACACCAATACACATAAAAATAAATCTTTAAACAAAACAAAACATTTTGTCTGGTCAGGAGTGGTGGCGCACATCTTTAATCCCAGCACTCAGGAGGCAGAGGCAGGTGGATCTCTGAGTTTGAGGCCAGCCTGGTCTACAAAGTGAGTCCAGGACAGTGAGGACCACATAGAGAAACCCTGTCTTGAAAAACAAAACAAGCCGGGTGTGGTGGCGCACGCCTTTAATCCCAGCACTTGGGAGGTAGAGGCAGGCGGATCTTTGTGAGTTCGAGGCCAGCCTGGTCTACAAAGCGAGTCCAGGACAGCCAGAGATATTCAGAGAAACCCTGTCTCGAAAAACCAAAAAATAAATAAATAAATAAATAAATCTTTAAACAAAACAAAACATTTTGTCTGGTCAGGAGTGGTGGCGCACGTCTTTAATCCCAGCACTCAGGAGGCAGAGGCAGGTGGATCTCTGAGTTTGAGGCCAGCCTGGTCTACAAAGTGAGTCCAGGACAGTGAGGACCACATAGAGAAACCCTGTCTTGAAAAACAAAACAAGCCGGGTGTGGTGGCGCACGCCTTTAATCCCAGCACTCGGGAGGCAGAGGCAGGCGGATCTCTGTGAGTTTGAGGCCAGCCTGGTCTACAAAGCAAGTCCAGGACAGCCAGGACTGTTACACAGAGAAACCCTGTCTCAAAAAACCAAAAAAAAAAAAAAAAAAAGAAAAAAGAAATAAAGAAAGAAAAACAAAACAAAACAAAAAAACCACCCCAAAACCCAACATTTTGTCTGGGTTTTTTTGATTGTTTGTTTGCTTGTTTTTAAGACAAGATCTTTTATAGTTCAGGCCGTCCTTGAACCCACTGTGTAGCCAGTGAGGAACTCAAACTTTTGGTTCTTCTGCCTCCATCTCCCAAATGCTGGAATTATAAGTGTGGCACCATGTCCATGTTTATGTAGTACTGGGATTCAGTGAAGAGATCTCGGTATGTGACTTGGTGGTGATTTACCAAAGACCCCGATGAGGGGACTCTGTGGCCGGGAAAGTGCTTGCTGCTGCACCAGCATGAGGAGGAGAGTTTGGAGCCTCAGAATTCACATAGAGCTGCCATGGTAGTGCATGTCTGTAGGTTCTGAAGACAAAGGAGGATGCCCAGAAGTTCGCTGGCCAGCTGGCTTGTGGTATTCAGCAGCAAACAGGAGACCCTGTCTCAAGACGGAAGGTGAGGCCTGGCATGCAAGTAGTCTTCTGGCCTCCACATACGCTGTGTGTACTCAACAAGAGTACACACTACAGACATACACAGACATAACATGTATTCCTTACATGATATAAAGTGTCAGGAATGTTGTTCCTCTTCCACGTACGTGCATGTGTGTGCTCGTCTGTTTATATGTGTCCTGTGTGTAAAGTACCCACTAGTAGAGGTTGACAGAACCTTGAAATTGTGTACGTGTGCCTACAAAATGGTACTAAAGGAAATACCTGTTGCTTGGAATTGTTAGTGCTGAATAGACTAGCTGCAGAGTTAAAAACCCAAACCTCCCATTAGCTCAGAAGTTTTGTTTTTTATTTTTTGGGGATTTTTGATGATCAGATTGGTCTTGTGGATGTAGTTTAGTGTTCAACATCCCTAGTAGTAAAGGAAATTGCAAATTGAAACTACATTGAGATACTATCTCATCCTAGTCACTGGCTGTTGAGAAATCTGATAACAGATTTTGGCTGGGATATGGGGAAGAGGAGCTCTTATTCACTACTGGTGTGGGTGTAAATTTAGCCTTTTTGGTAGTCAGTTTGGTGATTCCTCTACACTCCTCTTGGGCATTTACCTAAAGATATAATATCACAGAGATATGTGCAGATCCATGTTGATGGTGCACAATAGCAAGAAAGTGGAAACAGCCTAAATATCCTTTGGCTGGTGACTGGATAATGGAAACAGTACATACATACAATGGAATGTTATTCAGCTGTAAATAAAAATGAAATTTGCAGGTAGGAGGATGAACCTGGACTACATAATAAATGAGGGGACTCTGAGAAACCAAACCACGTGTCCCTCCTCATGTGCAGGTCCTAGCCGATAATGTGTTCACGGATATGTGGATTAAATCCAGAAGTCCAGAAGGGAGACTATTAGGTGATGAAGAAGATGGGCAAAAGGAGGAGGAGAGAAAACATCACATTTATTTCTCTAGTTTCAACTGTGTCATAGGTGTGTGTGTGTGTGTGTAGGTGTAGGTGGATATGTGAATTCATTTGGCTTTCTGCATAGCAATAATCATATTGTTCCAAAAGAATCTAAAACATGTTATTCTTTTGAGGCAGTGATTGTGCAAGCTGTTTTCTTTTTAATCCCATTGATTAACACAATAGTACATGATTAGTTGCTGATTACATTGGTCTCATTGGCCCACTTAGAAAAATATGATTAAATTTTTGTTGTTGAGGGAGGGGTTCTGTAACTGGAAAATTTCTGTTTTTTCCCCTTCTGTTTAAAACTATCAAATCATTCTATACAGTGTTATTTAATGTGTAAATTGTATTGCTATTTATAAAGTATGATTTAAGAAAACTTAAGCTTGGAGATGTAGCTTAGTAGTAGAGTGCTTGCCTATCATGTGCAATGCTGAGTTCAATCCCCAGCATCATAAAAATGAATGAATAAGGCTTAAAGAATTGAAGGATGGGGGTGTTAAGAGGGGAATCAGCTTTGATCTATAGCAAGTATAAACTTTTACAGTTTTTGATGGTCTGCTCTGCACTTCCAGAAAATACAGTTATAAAGCATGCTGCTTAAAAAAAAAAAACTGTAGGGGAAAAGCAAAACAAGTGAAAAGATGATAAGGGGTCAACTTGTATCAAAAGGTAAAATCGAAAAGCCTTAAAATTAAATGTAATGCCAAGTTTGACCTTGTGGTATGCACCTGTAATACCGGCACCCAGGAGGTAGAGGCAGGAGGATCAGGAGTTGAAAGTCATCCTCAGCTGCAAAGTGAGTTTAAGACCAGCCTGGACTACATGACACTTTGTCTTTAAAAAAGTAGCTCAATTAAGAAGTAAAATTTGGGGCTGGAGAGATGGCTCAGCGGTTAAGAGCACTAGCTGCTCTTCCAAAGGTCCTGAGTTCAATTCCCAGCAACCACATGGTGGCTCACAACCATCCACAATGTGATCTGATGCCCTCTTCTGGCTACAGGTGTACATGCAGATAGAGCACTCACACATAAAATAAATAAATAAATCTTAAAAAAAAAAGAAGTAAAATTTGGGTCTGGAGAGATGTCTCAGAGGCTAAGAGTGTTTGTTCTTCTAGAAGATGGGGTTCCACGTGAGTCTCTGAAAGCGTTTAGGAAGGGAGAGGAAAGGAGTTTTGAGGTTCTAAGGAATAGCTGTGATTGAACTTTTCTTTGTTAAAGGAAAGAGTTAGCGTAGGGAGGGAAAGGCCTATGACAG
Source organism: Lophiomys imhausi (assembly GCA_907164525.1). NCBI lineage: Eukaryota > Metazoa > Chordata > Mammalia > Rodentia > Muridae > Lophiomys > Lophiomys imhausi. Next base: position 246,112 of record CAJQZJ010034192.1, on the reverse strand, counting down.
AGTGGGCATCAGCAAACGTCTTCATAAAGGGCCAGGTAATAGGTGTTTCAGTCACTATAACTGTATAGTCTGTTTTGCAGCTAATCAACTTTCACTGTAGTTCAAAACAGCCTTGAATAGCGTGTGAATAGGTGTAACTGGGTTCCAGTAAAAGCTGAGATTTTACAGTCTTTCATGCCATGAAATAGTTTCCAGCTGTTCATTGCTATGTATGGAAATATGATTGATTCTCACACATCAGTTTTGTACTCTGAGATCTTGCTGTACTTAGATTACCCAGTAGTGTTTGGTATAGATTCTATTGGATGTGCCATTCAGTGGTTTCTGTAAATAAAGGCAGTTTTACTTCTTCCTCCCCAGTTTGAATACTATTTAGTTTTTGTACTTGCTCTTTGTTTGTTTGTTTGTTTGGTTTTTGTTTTCCCCCTTTCTGGCTAGAAGCTTTGGTACATAGTAAAACAGAAGTGGGAGGAATGGGCTTTCTTTTTCTTTCCTCCCATGGAGGGACCCAGAATTGTGAGCAGCCATGTGAGTGCTGGGTATTTGAACTGGGTCCTCTGGAAAACAGCTAGTGCTCTTAACTGCTGAGCCCTCTCCCCAGCCCTTACTTTTTTTCATAAGAGAGTAAAATACTGTTTTATGGCATTCAGCATGACATTAACTATAGGCATTTCATAGCTACTATATGTCAAGTTAAGGGGGTTCTGTCAGAGTTCTCTTAGGATTTTTGTTTTATTAAATCAAGAATGAAATTTAGACTTGAGTGGTTCTGTTCCTACTGAGTTTATTCCTATAGCTTTTCTTGCTTATTTGTAAGCAATTGAATTACATTGAGTTTTGAATGGTAAACTTTGATTTGTGGATTAAGTGACATTTTTTTTTTTTTTTGGTTTTTCGAGACAGGGTTTCTCTGTGTATCCTTGGCTGTCCTGGACTCACTTTGTAGACCAGGCTGGCCTCGAACTCACAAAGATCCGCCTGCCTCTGCCTCCCAAGTGCTGGGATTAAAGGCGTGCGCCACCACCGCCCGGCTTAAGTGACATTTTTAAAGTTTTTATTTATTGGTTTATATGTATGTGTGTGTATATGTGAGGTGTGTGTACATGGAAGGCCCCCGATTTTTCCCTCTTCTTTTGTGTTGCTAGGACTCAAACCCAGGGTCTCACACATGTTAGGCAAACACTGGTACAATACCCTCAAATCCCAGTTCTCTGAAAAAAAAAATTCCCCCCTCCCCCCAGAGACAGGGTTTCTCTGTGTATCCCTGACTGTCCTGGACTCGCTTTGTAGACCAGGCTGGCCTCGAACTCACAGAGATCCACCTGCGTCTGCCTCCTCTGAGTGCTGGGATTAAAGGGGTGTGCCACCACACCCAGTAAGCACAAACTTTTTTTTTTAATTATTATTTTTTTATGTACATTGGTGTTTTACCTGCATGTATGTCTGTGTGAGGGTGTCAGATCTTGGCGTTACAGACATTTGTGAGCTGCCATGTGGGTGCTGGGATTTGAACTCGGGTCCTCTGGAAGAGCAGTCAGTGGTCTTAACCACTGAGCCATCTTTCCAATCCCTAGTTCTCTGAAATTTTGTTTAGAACTTATGCATTCATTTCCTTAAGAGATATCGACCAGTAGGATTTCTTTTTCTCTGTTGTTCTTTCCATTTTTTTTTGGTAATACCTTTGCCGACAAGCTAGTCTGATAAAGTGAACTGGGAAATACTTTGCAGTTTTCTTTTGAATGTGTTCCCCAAGAAGACTGGCCTGGAAACTCAGTCCTCAATGCTGCAGTGTTAGGAGGTTAGGTGTAGGCAGTGCTTGAGTCATGAAGAATTCACTCCACAAATGGATTAAATGACAGTTATAAAAGGCTTGAGGCCATGCTTTCGAGCTCTCACTCTCTCACCTTCTACCATATGTGATCAACAGAAGGCCTGGCCAGAAGCAGCCCTTCTGCTAGACTTCTCGACTTCTGTGTGCCAAACAAATTCTGCTGACATATTACCCAGGCTAAGTTTCCTGTTAGAGCAGCTCCGAACAAACTAGCTGTAGAAAACTGATAAAAAGAAATTGGGCCGTTTCTATTGTAAATACCTGGCAATCTAATGCAGTTTGGGAACTGAGTGGAGGTTAGAAGAATTTAGAGGATCGATGTACAGAAAAATGTACATTTCTGTGAATGGTGCGTGTTTGGAGTCCCAGCACTCACATGGTGGTTGATGAGCTCGAGTTACATAATGATACCATCTCTCCAAGAACCAAAATAAAGCCCGGTGTGATGGCAGAATTTTTGCAGCTCAGGAAGGAAGATTACTGTAAGTTCAAGGCCATTTCTGAGCTGTGTGGTGAGTTCCAGACTAGCTTAGGTATCATCAAACCCATGTCAACAAATCAAACAATGACAACAGAAACCCAAACAGATAAAGTTAAAAATGTGTTAGAGAGCAAATACTCAGGATGTGACCAAGGGAACATTTGCTAAAAAGATTAATACAGATTGGAGAAATTAGTGTTGTGAGGGGGAAAAAAGGTGGAATCAGTCAGCCTTGGAGCAGACTAATGGTGCTGATTACAGGTGAGAGTGTAGGTTATGGGGTCACAGCAGCCTCCTTCAGATTTAAAGGAGGCATCAGACCCCCTCAGGGGCCTAGGCAGGGATTCATTATATAATCTGTCCCCCACAAAGAGCCTTCCATGATGACACTGTCTGTGAAACTACAGAGTGAGGGTGCTGTGGGGACTCTACCACTACAGAACCCAGGAGAGAAGCAGGCACAAGGCTCCAGCCTGTGAGATCTGTGGCACAGCTGTTGCCCAACAGAGCCTTCGGGCAGGGCTGCTTGAATACTCGTCACATCCAGGAGGTGGGCTGTGGAGTCAAGTGACTAAGGGGACCTTAGTCCAGGACTTTCCTAGAGACTTTTGAACTTGATGACAGCAGCTGCCCTGCTTCCTGCGCGTAGTCTCCTTTTGGGCATGAAAATACCTCTTAAGTGCTTATCTCCCTCCCTATTTTCTGTTTTGAGAAGAGCTCTCACTATGTTGTCTGTATATCTATCTCCAGGTGGCTTCAAAAATCATCCTCCTGCCTCAGCCTGCCCTGTGCTGGGATTACAGGTGTGTGCTGCAATGCCAGAGTTAGTAAAATGTTTATTTCTGATTTTAGCTGTCTTTACATTTCATTCTAGAAATGGAAAGTAGAATTCTACAAAATGTAGGAAGTGTTCCTAGGTAGGGAAAACTTAATCATCCGTTTGATCTGCCTCATAAATCCTGACCATTTAGGTTATCTGCTCCCCTGAGGCTGTCTCTTCTGGTTATCTGCTCCCCTGAGGCCATCTCTTCAGGTTATCTGCTCCCCTGAGGCTGTCTCTTCTGGTTATCTGCTCCCCTGAGGCCGTCTCTTCAGGTTATCTGCTCCCCTGAGGCCGTCTCTTCAGGTTATCTGCTCCCCTGAGGCCGTCTCTTCAGGTTATCT
>CAJQZJ010034192.1:187413-242217 GCA_907164525.1 Lophiomys imhausi | reverse complement strand
AGAGAGAGAGAGAGAGAGAGAGAGAGAGAGAGAGAGAGAGAGAGAGACAGTCAGACACATGGCATCTATGTATGACTTGAAGTCAGCCCGTTCTCTCCACCATTGCGTCCCTGGGATTGAACTCAGGTCATCAGCCTTGGCAGCAGGTGTCTGTATCCACTGAGCCATCTTGCTGGCCCTTTTTCTTTTTCTCGTTTCTTTTTTTTTTTAAGATTTTATTTATTATATATACAATGTTCTGTCTGCAGGTATACCTGCAGGCCAGAAGAGGGCACCAGATTTCATTAGGGATGGTTGTGAGCTACCATGTCGTTGTTGGGAATTGAACTCAGGACCTCTGGAAGGACAGTCAGTGCTCTTAACCTCTGAGCCATCTCTCATTTCTTGAAGAAGCAGCTGAGGTATTGTTCTGAGACTTTTCTTTCTTTCTTTTTTTTTTCTTTTTGTAACAGGGTTTCTCTGTGTAGCTCTGGCTATCCTAGACTTGCTTTGTAGACCAAGCTGGCCTCAAACTGACAGAGATCCACCTGCCTCTGCCTCCTGAGTGCTGGGATTAAAGGCATGTGCACCATGCCCAGCCAACTTTTCTTTTTCTAGTGTGTTGTATTGAAATTTCCCCCTGAATATTGCTTTAATATTAGTACAAATTTTTTTTTAAACTTTTTTTTTGTTTATTTATTATGTATACAGTATTTGCTCTACATATATGCCCGGGCAGATCTCAATGTAGATGGCTGCGAGCCACCATGTGGTTGCTGGGAATTGAACTCAGGACCTTGGGAAGAACAGCCAGTGCTTTTAACCTCTGAGCCACCTCTCCAGCCCTAGTACAAATTTTTATGTCACGTTTTTATTTTTGTACAATTCAGAATATATTTTAACACCCCCATTGCCCTTCTTTCCTTCCTTCCTTCCTTCCTTTATTTATTTATTTACTTACTTATTTTTCAATGTGGAGGGCTCATGTTGCCACCCGGGCCTTGAACTCGTGGGCTCAATCCATCTTCCTGCAGCCTTTAGAGCTGTTGGGGCCCCAGATATCTACCACGATTCCTGGCTAATTCCCTATTTGATTTCTTTTTTGATTCAGATTGTTTAGCAGTATTTGAGAATTTATTAGAGATCTTTTTGTTATTTTCTAATTAATTAATAACTATTAAAGAAAACAGCCACAGTACCATTATCCTATCTTTAGAAAGTGGTAGTTCAAAAAAGGACAAGAGATCTGTGTTAGTCGGAGAATTGTGTTCCAAGGCCATTGGAGGGAGTCAGTGAGTGTGGAGTGAGGTGGATGAGAGGAGAAAGGGGCAGGCGGCCAAAGAAGGGTATGAGAAATGACCCACAAGTGGAAAGACAGAGACAGCAGTAGAAGGTGTGGTGGTGAGGAGCAAGGGACCGTGGTTTACCACGGAGCAGCAGTGGTTTTAGTTGCCTGGAAGAACAAATGAAGCTTCTCTGTGTGAGTGAGTGAGTGAGTGGAGGGAGAGCTGTGCTGTTTCCCGTCCTAGGGAGGAGAGGGCATTGGGAGTGAGCTTAGAGTAGAGGAGATTTGCCTCACCCGTCGTGATGGAGAAAGAGTAGCTAAGGTTTGTCACATCACCATGTAGAGCTGTCCCTTGTTAGTTCACATACATTGTCTAACGTGATCCTCATAGATTCTGTGTTGTTTCGCTTTCTAACATATCCAGCTGCCTGCTCTTTCAGATTCTTAGACCCTTATCCTGCTCCTGAGATATGAGCAGTTGCAGAGTGAGTTACTGATGCCTTATGACAGGTCACAACTGTAGTGGGATGACTGAGTGGCCTGACTCATGAGAGTTAAGCTTGATTCTGCTGCTGGCATTATCTCAGCCGTGCCTCAGGCTCTTCAGATCATAGCTTTGATTTTCTGCTTCTCAGGTTCCTGGTTGGGATTTTCATGTACTTACTGAGTGGTGTCTTTGGGGCACATGCCCTGTGTGTTTTCTATATAGGCCTGTGCATTCTCGGAGAGCTCTGTGGGAGAAATCTACACAGAACTGATCAACAGTTTCAAAGCCACCATCTGGAATTTGAAGATTCTTGAATGAAGATATTATTTTTGTAAATAGTAAGAAACCTTGGCAGAAAAGGGAATGGCCAGAGGAGACTCACAGTTTCTTGCATTCTGGCAGTTTTAACTTTGGGAACCAATTTGTTTTGGACTAAATCTGCAAAAATAATTTGTGTACTGTAGCCAGAAATTCTTTTATATGATCTCTTTCCAGTCTTGTCACTTTTCTGGAATGCTAAGTATTAGCCGTTTAACGGTCTCCTCAGCAGTGTGCATTAAAGTAGAAATGCTAGGTAGTGAATTTATGTCTGTTGCTCTTTTTTTTTGGTTCTTCAAGACAAGGTTTCTCTGTGTATCCTTGGCTGTCCTGGAACTCACTCTGTAGATCAGGCTGGCCTCGAACTCAGATTCACCTGCCTCTGCCTCCCAAGTGCTGATATTAAAGGAGTGGGCCACCATGCCCAGTCTCTGTTGCTCTTTTAAAAGCAATAATGGAAGAAGAGGATGTAGTTGCAGGTTTGAAAAATCCAGATTGTTTCCTGTATTTCCTTGTGTCAGACCCACACCATTGTAAGTGAGCTTTTCTATGCTAAAACAGTGAAATAGACATGCTTTTAATGATCTTGAAAACCAATGTGCTTGTTGTAGCATCTGCTTAATTGTGGCTTAATGGGAAGAGCTGACTTCGGGTAGACCAGTTGTTGCGTTCTCTAGCCTGCTCATCTTCCTCCTCTTCAGCCCTGAGAGTGATGGCCTGACTAATTGCGCAGCATGGGTCTCGCCCCGTTTGTTTGCTGTACTTTTTTTTTTTTTTTTTTTTGGTTTTTCGAGACAGGGTTTCTCTGTTTAACAGCTCTGGCTGTCCCGGACTCGCTTTGTAGACCAGGCTGGCCTCGAACTCACAAAGATCCGCCTGCCTCTGCCTCCCAAGTGCTGGGATTAAAGGCGTGCGCCACCACCGCCCGGCTGTTTGCTGTACTTTTTAAGTGGCAATAGCAGAGTCACCCAAGTACCTTGCTGGCTGTGATTCCTTTAAAAATGCTCTTTAGCATTTCTTTCCCACTCAGCCTTGGTCCACCTGCCGTCTGATTTGGGCTCCTTGACATTGACAGAAGAACCATTTGGACACAGTGCCTTTCTCCTGTGTCTTCTCTTCTTTACCTTCAGACTCCCTTCACTTTGTGGCCAAGCAGAAAGGAGGGAGCTATGGGAGGAAGGGAATTCCCACGAAGGTCATTTGCGTAATTTACAATTACCATGTTAAATGCATACATGTTAGTAATAATCATCCCAATTTTAGATGTAGAATAAAATCCAATCTTAAAAATAAGAAAATATTGTTAAAATAAAAACAAGCATTTAAAACTGGGCCTCCTTAGGTCAGTGAGCATTGAAGTTTCTAAAGCATTGCTAGGTTTTGCCTGTGGATTTGGACAAAGCAGAGAAACTCATAGCCAAAGGTGCCTTACTCCTTTTTCTCTCCTTTCTGTTTCAGGCACTCTGGCTACATGCCAATTGCATGCATGTAGATTTCTGATACATGACAGGGAGAGCTTGACCTTTCCTCTGAAGAATCTCTGACATTATTTTGGAGTCACATTCCACATCTGCTTTTTTCTGAGACAGGGTTTCTTGGTGCAAGAAAACCTGTCCTGGCCTTGAACTCAAGGAGATCCGCCTGCCTCTGCCTCCCAAGTGCTGGCTGGCATTTAAGGCGTGCACCACCACACCAGGCAGTCCACATCTGCTTTTAAAGTGGTTTCTTTAAATGTGCTGTCTGAATGTTTGGTATAATTCATAAGTATAATAGGGGTGTGTGTGTGTGTGTCTTTGTGTCTGTATGTGTCTGTGTGTTGGTCTGGAGGGTTTGCTCAGCAGTTAAGAGCACCTGGGTTCACCAACATCGTTGCTCGTAGTGGAGTCTATAATTCCAGTGCTAGGGGATCTGAAACCTTCTTCTGGTTTCAGTGGGCATTGCAAGCATGTGGTACACTTGCATGCATATATGCAAAGCATTCATACACATGAAGTAAAGAATAAGGGCTGGAGAGATGGCTGAATACCTTAGATCACTGGCTGTTCTTCCAGGGCACCCAGGTTCCACTCCCATCACGTATATGGTGTAACTCGTAATGTTTGTAACTCCAATCCCAGGAGGTCTAATGCCTTCTTCTGGTCTCTAAGGTCACTGTATGCATTTGGTGCACAGACAGACATGCAGGTGAAACACCAGTATACATAAAATTTTTAAAAAGGAAGAAAAAAAAAGGAAAAATCTTAAAAAAAAATTTGTTGAAGAATTTAGTATAGAATTAGTTTATTGCATTATGATTGAATTTTTAAAAATTAATTTAATTCTGTTTTATGTGAATTGGTGTGAGGGTGTTGGATCCCCTAGAACTGGAGTTACAGACAGTTGTGAGCTGCCATGTGGGTGCTGCGAATGGAACCCGGGTCCTTTGGACGAACAGACAGTGCTCATAACCACTGAGCCATCTTTCCAGCCCCAGCATTTTGGTGGATTTAATTTAAACAGTTTTTATTGGCTTTCCATATTAATTTGGTTTATGTAAGCATGTGATTTTTATCAGATTGGCTGTTGGTTTTGATTAGTCTGATCCTGACTTTACACATAGCACCTTCCATGACTTAAGGGTTCTCCTTGGACCATGGTTCCTTTCTACAGTTTAAATCTGTAAATCAGCGTTTAAAATTAGCTTACAATTTTAAGATAATATTTAAGTACAGAGTTGTGAAATTATAGAAAGATGTGTTAGATTGCTTGGGTCAGGACCTCTTATAGATTTTTAGTGGGATAATGTTAGGAATAAAAAGCACAGTTAATAAGCGGTTACTTTCCTACAACATGTTTTGAGCCCTCCTTGCTGTTATAAACAGGACTTGCATAGTTAGCTTTTTACAGAATGCAAGACCTGGATGTAACCTGGCCCCTTGATTATCATTTCTGTGGACTGCTTACCTTGCATCTGCAGTATTTCCTGGCTTGTAATTTTCAGTGGGGAAGAACTAGAAGCTCGTGTTGTTTGTTGACATCTGCATGCTATAGTATATAATTTAATTTAAACAATAAGTATAGTATGTAATTTAATGTAAGTGATGTCTTTAATCATTCCTTGCAAGGAATCGCGGCCAGGCAGAGTGACCCACACCTTTAATCCCAGCACTTAAGAAACAGGCTGGTAGATTGAAGGCCAGCCTGGATGACATAAGGGGTTCCAAGCCATCCAGGGCTACTAGTGAGACCCTGCCTCAAAGGGAGTAGGGGGAAGATTTCGCTTACAGATTGTCTCTTCAATTTCTGCCTTTTAAAAAGTTGTTTTTGTTATGTGTATGGGAGCTTTACCTTTGTGTATGTCCGTGCCTGTAGAGGCCAGAAGAGGGTGCTGGACCCCCTGGGACTGGGATCACAGATGGTTGTGAGTCACCATGTGGGTTCTGGGAACTGAACCTGAACCTGAGTCCTCTGGAAGAGCAGCCAGTATTCTTTTTTTTTTTTTTTCTTTCTTCAAGACAGGGTTTCTCTGTGTATCTCTGGCTGTCCTGGACTCACTTTGTAGCCCAGGCAAGCCTTTGAGCTCACAGAGATCTGCCTGCTTCTGCCTCTCAAGTGCTGGGATTAAAAGAGTGCACCACTACGCCCGGCAATTATAGACAACTGTTAACTGCTATGTGGGCGCTGGGATTTGAACCCTGGTCCTTAGGAGGAACAGCCGGTGCTCTTAACCACTGAGCCATCTCTCCAGCCCTGCATCCAGTATTCTTAACTGCTGAGCTGTCTCTCCAGCTCCAATATATAAAATAAATAAATATTTATTTATTTGCTTATTTATTTATTTTTGAGACAATCTCATATAGGTCATGCTGGTCTCACACATGCTCTGCAGCTGAAGATGACCTTAAACTGATTTTCCTGCCTCTATCTCCCAAGTGGTGCATTACAGGGATCCACCACTACTCCCAACTGCCTTTATTTTTAAATAAGGCTTTAGCCATATTCGAGATATGTAGGATGTTCTTCTATAAATTTTGATAGCTTCAATCTATCAGGTCTTCATTGTGGGCTGTTACCCTGATAAGCATGCTAGGTTTCTTATTCACTTAATTATCTCAGCATTCTTATTAAGTATATTTTGTTACCAGCCCTGTTTTATGAATGAGGAAAATAAAATTTCAGGAGTTAAGCAACTAGTCCTTGGATACAGCTTTGATCTCAAATAGTTACTAGTTTTTAAAACTAAGCATGGAAGATTTTTTTTTTATCCTCTTCACAGAAGATTTTAAGATGGCAGTTAAGTTTAAATGCTTTAAAATATCAGTACATTTCTTTTGCAGGGGTAAAAAGATTATATTGAAGGTTAGAGTTGACAGGAAAAGATAAAATCCCAGAGTGACTTGGAAAGTAGGATCTGAGTGTTTCTATAGTGTCAGGAAAGCTTCCCGTCCCTCGATGATAGGCTGAAGGCCACCAGCCAGGGAGTGACCTCAGAGTCCCCTTGGTCTCCAAGACAGTTGGTGTCCTCGGCTCAGGGTGGGTTTTCTTTGGTGCAGTGTGATAGGTAAGATAAGTTCATAGGGTCTCATTGGCATTATTTATTTTTTTATTTTTTTTGGTTTTTCGAGACAGGGTTTCTCTGTGTATCCTTGGCTGTCCTGGACTCACTTTGTAGACCAGGCTGGCCTCGAACTCACAAAGATCCGCCTGCCTCTGCCTCCCGAGTGCTGGGATTAAAGGCGTGCGCCACCACCGCCCGGCCGGCATTATTTTTAACACTTGATTGGTGTATCTTCTATGGGTGGATGGATGGAGAGGGTGGGGCTTCTGCAACCCTGGAATAAATTGCCCTCTCTAGCCTTGGTTTGTTGCAACATTTTTTTAACATTTTAGGCCTGGTGAGATAATGTGTACAACTAGGATATAAAGACTTGTCCTCTTACTGGTTTACATGTTATTTGTACCAGAAGTCTTTGAGTGAGGCTTTATTAATTCTTGCTTATGAGAGGAAATTTATAAAGATAAATAGTTGCCCTTGGTAACAACTCATATGGCAAAGCCAGAGCTTGGATCAGGTCTCTTGACTTTATCTTATTTATTAAAACACTGTTATCATATATTGTGTGTGTGTGTGTGTGTGTGTGTGTGTGTGTGTGTGTGTGTGTACACACGTGTACTTGCATACACATATGGACATGCCACAGTGTGCATGTGAAAGTCAGAGAGTAATATATGGGAGTTGGTTCTTTTCTTTTACTTAGGTTGTCAGGCTGCACTAGCTCACCAATTCTGTCTTACTTTTTAAATTAAAAAAGTTGGGCTGGAGAGATGGCTTAGCGGTTAAGAGCACTGGCTGCTCTTCCAGAGGTCCTGAGTTCAATTCCCAGCAACCACGTGGTGGCTCATGACCATCTATATTGAGATCTGGTGCCCTCTTCTGGCTGCAGGCACACATGCAGTACAGAACACTATACATAATAAATAAAATATATTTAAAAAAATAAATTAAAAAAGTTGTCAGACTGAGTCTTGCTGTGTACCTCAGGCTGGACCGGAAATCTGTGCTTGGCAATCTTCATGCTTCATGCTGAAGACCCAATATTGTACCTCACTGGGTCTGAGGTCCAGAGAAAGCCTCTTGGTTCTCCACAGATGTTGTTGTTGTCTTGTCATAATGTAACATTGTCAATAATTAGGTGAATATATTAGTCACTGTTCTCTTGCTGTGAAGAAGGACCATGACTGAGGCAACCTTATACAAAAAAGCATTTAATCGGGGGCTTGCTTACCAGTGTCAGATGGTACGTCCATGACCATCATGGCAGGAAGCATGATGACTGGCAGGCATTGAGGGAGGGACTGAGAGAATTAGAGGGAGGGGAGGAGGGAGAGGGTGGTGAGAGAAGGGGAGAGAGAGAGACTGACTGGGTTTAGCTTGAGGTTCACACTTCCTCCAAGAAGGCCACACCTCCCAATCCTTCCCAAAACAGCTCCACCAACTAGGGACTGAGCATTGAGATATATAACTCAGTGGGACCGTTCTCACTCAGACTACAGCAAATTACATTCAATTATGAGGATGCCTTACACAAATTCCTTACAGTGTAGCTTCCTTTTTAATGCAGAAGTAACAGTAGCATGTTAGGCAAGTATTGCCAGGTAAATGAGCAGTGGCTGACCTTCAAGGGCCCTGAGTTTGATTCCCAGCATTCAGGTGCGTCTCATGACTCTTGCTAATAACTCCAGTTCCAGGGGATCCAACACCCTCCTCCGGCCTCCACTGACATCAAGCACTGGTGGTGCACATGTAGGCATGCATGTAGGCAAATCACCCATGTACATAAAGGTGTGTTCAGAACGGCACAGGAACTGGAAGGAGTAAATTGGAAAGTGTTGGTTCTGAGCTGCTGGGAGAGGAGCCCATAAAAGGAAGCTTTGTGGTAGTGGTTCTCAACTTGTGGGTCAAGGCCCCTTTGAGGGGTTTAGTGACCCTTTTACGGGGTCTCTGAAGGCCATCTGCATATAAGATGTTTACAGTATGATTCACAACAGTAGCAAAATTACACTTATGAAGTAGCAATGAAAATAATCTTATGGTTTGGAGTCACCATCACATGAGGAACTGTACTAAAGGGTCACAGCTTTAGGAAGGTTGAGAACCACTGCTTTATGACATTCTCAGATGCTGAGCGCAGTGGAGTCAGAACAGAACTTTTGAGGGACAGACTTTGAGTCAAATCTGGTTCTAGCAGCACCACCTGTGTTGCATCCCACTGTAGCCGTCACTGTAGCCTTGGCTAGATTGAAAAGGTTTGGACTGTTTTTTTTTTGTTTTTTGGTTTTTCGAGACAGGGTTTCTCTGAATATCTCTGGCTGTCCTGGACTCGCTTTGTAGACCAGGCTGGCCTCGAACTCACAAAGATCCGCCTGCCTCTACCTCCCAAGTGCTGGGATTAAAGGCGTGCGCCACCACCGCCCGGCTTGGACTGTTTTTGTTGGCAGACTTCAAGACAGCCTAATATTGATTCTGACCTGTGGTTATTAGTGATCATTCTTACGCAGATGTACATTGAAAAAGAGGAAGCACGGCGAAAAGAAAAATACAGACTACAGTTTGAGGAGAAAAAGCACCAGGAAACTAGATGTTGAGACCAAGGTGTGTGCTGAAAGAGAGGCCTGGTGAGAAGTGGACCAAAGGGAGTGGTGCCCCCAGGGCAAGATGCCACCTGCCGCCTAATCCTGCAATGTGTGAAAGGAAAAAGTCTGAGGGATTGCCTCCACTAAAAAGCAGCTACAAAGGAGCGTTTATGCAAATATAATTCAAGGAGGGGCCAGGATCCATCCAAAGCAAATAGACAAACTTGGCAGCTTCATCCATGTGTTCTGGCTTTAGAGCCATGAGGGATGTAGGAGTAAAGGGGTTGTGGAATCTTCCTCCACAGTTAAGGAGAGCAGTGGAGGCCAGGAGTGTGGCAGTGGAGTCTCTGCACGGAGGCCCTGAGAGACCATTTTGTGACGATGTGAAAGCAAAGTCTGGATTGAGTTAGAGACTGCAAAATGTTGGAGGTGCGAGAGTCATGGGACACAAGCCAGGGAAAACTGAATTCAGGGAGTTGAACAAGCCCAAGAGAGTGAAGGTGGGAGGAAAGAGCTAGCTAGCTAGCTAAGTAAGCCCTTTGACCTTGGACATAGAGCCACAGGGTTTGGAGTTTGCCCTCCCAGGTTTTGGACATAAAGCTAGCCGGCATATGATGTAAGGTGTTCTTGTACTGAATGAGTTAGAACACACAACATTATAAATCTGTAAAGTGTTTGATTTTCAACATTGTTGTCTGTTGTGATATCTGCTTTTCATAGATTTTTATCATGTGCTGGAACTCTTCAGAAATAATTTTCTAAAGAGCTGCTTTCCAGTTTTCTTTTCATGTGATGGCATTTCTATTCTTCCCACAGGTTTGTTTGTAAATGCATCACCAAGAGGCAGCCCAGAATGAAGAAAGCAAACAGGAGTGCTGGCTCAGTGCCTAAGGTGTCTGGTATAAGCAAACCACAAACAGTAGAAAAAAGCAAGCCGGAGAACAGCTCTTCAGCGCCCCCAGGAGGCAAACCCGTAAAGCCTGGGGCAGCAGCACCTCTGTCAAAGGTATCAATGCAGGGATGTTTGAATATGCAGTGAATTTTAGGGACGTATTTTAATATGTTGACTTTACTAAATGAGTATTTTTGGGGTTCACTCTCAGTCAGTAAGTACTTTGAACAGCAGGAGGGCCTTACCTGGCATTTCGGCCTGGCTGTGTGAGTGGAGCTAATAATAGGGGCACGTGCCTGCTTGATGCAGGGAGTCCTGTAAGGTGAACCAGAGGTAGAGTCTGCCTTCAGGGGCTTGAGGAGGAAAGGAGGGCAGCTGTGAGAATCAAAGAGGAGTAACTGAGCCACCAGGAAATGTCAGCTGCCCAAGAGACAGTGGACAGGATGGATGGTAATGCTCCTAGCCCAGGAAAGCTTTCTGAAGAGACCAGATGAGAGTGTACTAAAGGGCGACTGCCTGTCACATTCTTGGGACTTCTTGACAGTAGTTTTTGTCTTGTCATACACACTTCGACAACAAGAATTTATCGTTTTGTTTTGGTTTTGTTTTTTGAGACAGGTTTTCTCTGCACAGCCCTGTAGTTTCTGGCTGTCCTGATACTCTCTGTAGACCAGTCTGGCTTTGAGCTCAAACGTCCACCCGTCTCTGAGTGCTGGGTTAAAGGTGTGGCCACAATGCCTGACTTACAGTGTGAATATCTGTTCTTTTCGACAGCTGATTCAGTATTAGCCCTAGTTAATGCTGGAGGTTTTAATTCAGTAAGAGCATAGTTAATTTTCTTCAGACTTTCTTAGAGACTGAATTAATATTTTTTAGTATAGAATTGTAATTAGACCAGAGACTTTGGGGACAGAGAGATGAGATGAGTACATAGCTTCAAAGAGCTGTGGCCATAATTAAAAGGGGGATTACAAGTGGACAGCACAGATCAAGGACCTAATAAATGACAGGTGGTAGTAGGGTTGTTGTTCGATTTGAATCTTTTTTTAAAAAAATATTTATTACTTCAGGTTACATCTCCATCTCATTGTCCTCTTTCCACCCCTCCCAGTCCCACCCTCCCACCCTCTACCCCCTATCCCTTCCATCCCACTCCTCTGGAGTGTAGTGTCCCTACATAACAGTCCCCCGGCCCATTAGTTATATGAGGGCCAGGTGTCTCCTCATACACTGGGGGCCTACAAGGCAGCACCACTAGGGCAAAGTGTCTCATTGATGGGAAAAAAAAAGTCTATGTTCCTGTTCCCTTTGGTGCGTTGGTTGTAGTATAGTTATCCTGTACTATATAGCTAAAATCTGACTATAAGTGAATAAATGCCATGTGCATCCTTCTGATTCTGGGTTAGCTCACTTAGAATGAGCTTTTCTAGTTCCTTCCATTTGGCTGCCAATTGCATGATTTCGTTGTTTCTAGTAGCTGAGTAGTATTCCATTGTGTAGATGTACCACAGTTTTTTAATCCATTCTTCGGTTGAGGGACATCTGGGTTGTTTCCAGTTTCTAGCTATTACAAATAAGGCTCCTATGAACATAGATGAGGAAACTTCTTGTGATTCGGTGAGGAATCATTTGGATGTATACCCAGAAGTGGTATGGCTGGGTTCTGAGGCAGAGCTATTCCAGGTTTTCTAAGACTGACCTCCATAGTGGTTGCACAAGCCTGCACTCCCACCAACAGTGGAGGAGGGTTCCCCTTTCTCCACACCCTCGCCAGCATGTGCTGTCATATGAGCTTTTGATCTTAGCCATTCTGATAGGTGTGAGATGGAATTTCAGAGTTGTCTTGAGTTGCATTTCTCTGATGATTAAGGATGCTTAGCATTTCTTCAAATGTCTCTCAGCTATTAGGAATTCCTCCTTTGTGAATTATCTGTTTAGCTCTGTTCCCCATTTTTAGATTGGATTATTTGGTTTCTTGGCATTTAATTTCTTGAATTCTTTGTAAAATTTGGATATTAGCCCCCTGTCAGATGTGGGGTTGGTGAAGATTTTTTCCCAATCTGTAGGTTGCAGTTTTGTTCGAATGACAGTGTCTTTTGCCTTACAGAAGATTTTCAGAATCTTTTAACTCAGGAGTGATTTTGGAAACAAAGCAGTTTTCCAGAGGTTTTCTCACTCTTGGAATGTTCTGTATTGGTTTGGGCCATCAGATTGCTCTATGCCTGCCCGCCTGTCCATCTATCTTTTTTCTTTTTATCTTTCTATTGTCCACATGAGTATGCATGTGTATATGTACCTTTGTGCCAAGTTGTGGGAGTGAGAGAGGACTTGAACTCAGGACACCCTTGGTGTCCAGGATCTTTACCTGTTGAGCCACTGACCTCCATTTTTAAAAATGTCTTTTTTTTTTATTGCTGTTTTGTTTTGAGACAGGATCTTGCTATGTAGCCCAGGCTGGCTGCAGACTCCCTGCAGTCCTCCCCTCTCAGCTCCCCAAATGCCAGGCTTACAAGTGCATACCATCACACACAACTCCTAGTTCAGTGTTTGATGTACTTGCATACAGACCCACACAGTCTTCTTCCAGCCCTTTCAGTTTAAAATCTGTTTATTCTGCTTCCTTCCTTTAGTATTGGGGTGTTTGGGGGTAGAAATTGACTACACAGAAACCAGGAGGGGGTGGTTTCTGCTTTCCTTTTCTTTGCTTTGGTTCTCTCTCTCTCTCTCTCTCTCTCTCTCTCTCTCTCTCTCTGTATTTTTCTTTTTTTTTTGGTTTTTTGAGACAGGGTTTCTCTGAATATCTCTGGCTGTCCTGGACTCGCTTTGTAGACCAGGCTGGCCTCGAACTCACAAAGATCCGCCTGCCTCTGCCTCCCAAGTGCTGGGATTAAAAGCGTGCGCCACCACCGCCCGGCCCTCTCTCTGTATTTTTCAAGACAGAGTTTCTCTAACAGCCCTGGCTGTCTTGGACTCACTTTGTAGACCAGGCTGCCCTTGAACTCACAGAGATCCGCCTGCCTCTGCCTCCCAAGTGCTGGGATTAAAGGTGTGCACCACCATGCCCAGCAGTTTTCTGCTTTTCTGACAAAGAGAAACCAAGCATGGCCTGAACTCTCCAACAACCCTTTATCTAGGCAAGGGTTTTAGATTGTAGGTTAACTTATTTTAAAAGCACTTCAGAGGAATAGCTAGCTTATGAGGAACTTCCATGTATGTTCTGAAAGATGTAGCAGGAAAAGCTGTTTTGTATTTCACGGTTGTTAAAACTGAACGGGCTGATTTGGTGGGCTTGGGGAGCCCTAATTTTTTCCTTAGTACATCCTTGAAGATTTGCTAGTTTTCATCCTGTGGCCTGGAGGATAGTGTTAGGAATGACCTTTGCCCTACTTCCGCCCTTCTGAATCAAAACCCTGAAGTGTTTCCTTGGTGGCAGTGCTGCAACTCTTTCATGTAAGAGAGATGGCATGTCCTGACCTAACTGGTTACTTAGTTGGTGGGGCTGCCTTCAGAGTGGAGTACCTGTGTGACAGGTGACCTGTTATTTATGTGACTGGAAGAACAGGTTGAAATGTTGGTGTTGGATGTGTACCTCTGCCTGCCTTCTTTGGCCTCCGTGTCAGATTTACCATGGATGTGAGCTGAGCAGGCATGCCACAGCTGAGGTGTAGATCTGGAGATGCTGGGAGTTTGCTCTTGAACAGTGAGTACTTTTCCATTGTAAAGTAAACTATATACCTGCTCTTACAGCACACACCAGCTGTTCATACTCCAGGCTTTGTAACGTTAGCAGGTCTGCTCAAGTGTATGTGCAGGTGTGTTAAGGAGGGCGAAGGTAGATTTGTACTAGGGAGGGTCAGCTATTATACTCTTTGGGAACACTTTGCCTGAACTGGATCAGTTGCTGTCACTTAGAAGAAAACTGTTGCTGATTAGAAACTGAAGAAGAGACAGGAAAGAAAAATAAGCAGAAAAAGGAAAACATTGAAGGGCTTTTGAGGGTCTTGGACTTCAACTCAGCGGTAGAATGCCCTCCTAGCATGTGTTACATATGCCCCAGGTACCATCGTTAGTACTGCAAAGAGAAGGGGTTGAGCCCTCTCTGACTTGTTATAGTTTGTTCTTCAGAGTTATTACAGTTCACTCTTTCTCTGACACAAGCCTCCCACACCTTCCACTCCTGTAACTAATGGAGCTTTGATGAGTAGCAGGATAAAGGAAGGGCTTGACTTTTTATTTAGACAACACATGTAGATATTTACCTCATTCACACATTTTTGTCTGTCGTTGCTCAAAATTCCCATGACCCCTTTCTCATAGTGTTAGGGTAAAGCACTCAAACTTTTTTAGTATCTCATTTTAAATGCCAGCTCTAGTTAAGAGTTCAAAGGCTGGTCTTTGTGATGCAGAGCTCCAGTCAGTCACTGCTGATAAGAGCCGCTGAGGTAGAAAATGAGCAGAGGACATAAGGAGGTCGTTCTCACCTTGTCTGAGGTGGTGTGCTTGCTGCTGGCTTATTCATAGTCAGTGCTGGAAGAAGCAACAGAGTTCCAATTATATTGGGAAATGATTTTTGTAAAAATTTATGGATGTGGCACCAATAAGCTTCAGTCAGAATCTAAGTAACTGATAGTACTCTGTAGTTATTTTTGATCAGACTTTTCTGTGATTATAATTTTGTGGTTAACAAAAGCTAGTTAACAGGGTTGCAGTTTAGTGACAGCTGCTTGTGTAGTATGGAAAAAGCCCTGGGTGGATCCTTAATGCTACACACATGCATATGCACAGAAAAAATGGTTTGTACCAGTGTGATATTTTCCTCTGAAATGTAAAATTTGAAAAATAATCTTAAAATTTGAGGAAAATATCCAGACTTTACCTAATCAGGTGTATGTAATGCTTTGTAGGATTTCACTTTCTGTATCTGCAATATTTTTGCCAAATTAATTGAATCTTGCATTTGCTGTGAAAGGTGCATTCATAACACATTCCTTTATCAGTTTCATATTTTGAGGATGTTGATAGGGAATATATATCTATGGGGATTGACATCTATTTATAGAATCTTGTAGCACAGTTAAAAGGAATGGAAAAAGCAGCAGTGAGTGTACATGTGGTTTACAAGGCAAGCTGGAAGGTACAGAGCTGTTTTGAGTTGTTTTTGCATTGTTGTACAGCTGCATTGGCAGATGCTCTTGCAGCTCACACTGGACTTAGTGAACCATTGTGCAGTGAATGGACCCTCAGCCAACACCCAGGTCGGAAACAACAGCCCTGCTCCTCAGTGGCTCCTCAGATGCCTGCCTGGAAGGGACACTGCTTTAGAATTCAGTACCAGAAACTACTTTTCCAGTTTGGTTTTTGTGAACGTAACTATAAATGCTGTTCTTACTATGTGTGTTAGGTGTCTTGCCCATATTTTTGCAAACAGAAGCTCCTTGTCACTGGTTATCCATGTGATTTCTAGACCTTAGTTTACTCGTCTGGCAGATTGTTGAGTGACTTTCAGACTTTCTGTTTGAGGTTCTAAGACCATAGTGGTAGGTGAATTCTTATGGACATCTTTATTGCCCATGTGTCCTCATTTCTGTTAGCCTGCTGACCAGAGTATGATCACCGTGCTGGTTAAAAGGTTGGTTAAAGCCGGGCGGTGGTGGCGCACGCCTTTAATCCCAGCACTTGGGAGGCAGAGGCAGGCGGATCTCTGTGAGTTCAAGGCCAGCCTGGTCTACAAAGCGAGTCCAGGACAGCCACGGATATACAGAGAAACCCTGTCTCGAAAAAAAAAAAAAAAAAAAAAAGGTTGGTTAAGTTGTTTCTCAGAAGTGGATACCAGTTTACACTCAGGGTACTTAGGCGCTGCATTGCTACTCCCTTTATTTTACCACTCAGGGCCATGTAGAGAGTTGTGTACTAGGTAATGTACATCTGTTGTGTTAGAATGAGGTGGAGCAGCTTTAGTGTGTGCCATGTTCCTTGTTTTTAGAGATACTGAGAATCCTGGTCTCAAAGGCTCACAGGACCATGCCCAACTCTATAGTGTACTCTTTTTTTTTTTTTTTTTTTTGGTTTTTTTCGAGACAGAGTTTCTCTGTGTATTGTTGGCTGTCCTGGACTCACTTTGTAGACCAGGCTGGCCTCAAACTCACAAAGATCCGCCTGCCTCTGCCTCCCAAGTGCTGGGATTAAAGGCGTGCGCCACCACCGCCCGGCTAGTGTACTCTTTTTTTTTAAATTTATTTTGTTTTGTGTATGTGAGTCCTTTGCCTGCATGTATGTCTATGTACCACATGCATGCCTGTTGCCTAAGGAAGTGGTGGGCCTCCATGTAGGTGCAGGGAATCGATCCCTGGTCTTTTGCAAGAAGAGCCAGTGATCTTAATCACTCAGCATACTCTCCAGCCTTCTACAGTGTACTCTTCACTAAGAATCACCACATATTACCTTTTAATAGACACATATATACATACAGAGTTTTTCTTAAACTATTTAATTGTAAATTGTAGATACTAATGATCCTTTACTGCTGAATAGTTGCTTTTATAGCCACAGTACAATTACATAACTAAGCATTATGTTAATATAATGCTAGTAGCTAATGTATGGACTCATTAAACTTACTAATGAGAATAATGTTAATTACCACAAATGAAAACATCTTTTCTCTTTAAAAAAGATTTGTTAGCTGGGTGTGGTGGTGTGCTCCTTTAATCCCAGCACTCAGGAGGCAGAGGCAGACAGATCTCTGTGAGTTCAAGGCCAGCCTGGTCTACAGAGTGCATTCCAGGACAGCCAGGGCTACACAGAGAAACCTTTTCTCGAAAAATAAAACCTTAAAAAAAAAAGATTTGCTTCTCTTTTGTGTGTAAAGGCGTGTTGTCTGCATGTGTCTGTACAGCATATGCATGTATGCGCGAAGAAGCCCACAGGAACTGGGCTTATGGAGAACTCCGTCTAGATCGCTAGCCAATTTTAAAAAATGAGTCATTTATTTCCTTGGCTCTGATTTTTGAGTTCTTTGTCTTTCCTGGATGTTACCTTTCTATCAGATGTAGAGCTGGCAAAGAGTGTCTCCCCCTCACTGGGTTCCTTCTTCACTCATTGATTGTTTCCTTAGCTGTACAGAGGCTCTTTAGTTTTATGAGGTCACACTTGTCAATTGTTGCTCTTAATTCCTGGGCAAATGGAATCCTTTCAAAAAGTCCTTTCTACACTCAGATCTTGTAGACACTGTGTGTGTTTTTCTCCCAGCAGTTTCGGTTTCACATTGAGGGTTTTGATCCACTGGATATAATTTTTGTGCATATCATTTTGCATGTGGACATCTAGTTTTTCTGGCACCATTTGTTGAAGATGCTGTCTTTTTCTGGTGTGTGTGTGTTATGTTAAATGGCTCTGGTTACAAGTACTTGTGTGGGTCTTCTTTTATTCTATGGTCTCCGTGTCTGCGTTTTGTTCCAGTACCATATTGGTCTCATTACTGTAGCACTATAATGTATCTTGAAGTCTGATGACAATCCCTCCAGTATTCTTTTTGCTTTTAGGATCTTTTTTGGTTCCACCTGAACCTTATGATGTTTGTTTTTTAATCTTATGTTTGTAAGGACTTTTCATAGTGTCTTTTTATTCTAGTAATTAAAAGATTTGGCCTTTTCATGGTGTCTCACCTTCCTGAATGTTCCTTTCTGTGCTTTTTACCACTTTTTATATTCTTTGTGTCTTTCGTCTAGGTTCTCTACTTTATCTTCAAGTGCTGATATTCTGTCGTCTGCTTGATTCATTCTCCTTGTAAGTTTTCTGATTATGATTAGGCTGTTGGGCTTTCCAATTCCATCTTTGTTTCTGCTGTGTTCTCTTTATTGAAGAGTTTTAAATCCTGAGTTATCTTCGCCATTTCATTCAGTGTGTTTGTATTTTCATAGACATCACTTATGCATTTATTGTTATCCTCTTGGAGTTCAATGAAGTATTTATATTTAAAAAAAATTTCTCGTTGGGCATGGTGGTGCAAGCCTTTAATCCCAGCACTCAGGAGGCAGAGGCAGGTGGATCTCTGAGTGTTCAAGGCTAGCCTGGTCTACAGAGTGAGTATAGGACAGTCAGGAATACACAGAGAAACCTGACTTGAAAAACCAAAAAAAAAAAAAAAAAAAATCTCAAATTGGGTCTGGAGAGATGGTTCAGTGGTTAAGAGCACTGCTTGCCCTTCCAAAGGACCCGAGTTCATTTTACAGCACCTACATGGCAGCTCACAACTGTCGGTTACCCCAGTTCCAGGGAATCTGACACCCTCACAGTAACTCACATAAAATAAACAAATAAATTATTTTTTATTTTTTTAAATTCTCAAATTTATTGATAAAGTTATGGTTCTTTTAAATTCTGTGTCCTGGAGTTCTTCTGGGTATTTGTCATTAGATACCACTTCTGTAGGACCAGTGAGTTTGATGGGAGGCAGGCTGTCTTGTCCATTCGTGTTGTTTTTGTTGTGATTTACTGGGCATGTGCACTTCTTTCTTTGGTCTGTGTGTCTGGTGTGATCATCTGGCCTGCTTTAGATTGGTAAGGGCAGGAGGTGAGTGGGTTAACTAGGCCAGGTAAGGCCGCTAGATGAGGTGTTTAACTGATCCAGGCAAAGATGGCTTCCAAACTGGGAGCCTGGAACTAAGCCTGTGGGATGTAGAGATGCCATCCAGGTGAGGGAATGACGGGATATGGAAGGAGTATCTCACTAGTCACAGAAGACTCTTGAGCAAACCTGCTTTGAAGGCCACCAATCTGGACCCAGGCCTACGAGTGTGGAGGTGGCCACAGGCAGGGGCAGCTGTGGGATGGGTGTGGGTGTGAAACTGGACCTGTGGTTTTGTAGATGGGGTTGGTTCAGGGAAGGACCAGAAAGGGAAGAAGTGACTTGCCAGCAAAGATGGTTCACTAACCAAACTACACAAATTAATGAAAATAATAAAATAAAATTTATTAACTTAATGACTCTTTCCTTCCCCATTCCTTCTCCATTTCTACTTGCTGGAAATAAATAATCAATTTCAGTCTTGTTTATTCTTCAAGTGTTCCATTTTGGATAAACAGGCAGATACACTTAGATTTTATTTATTATTATTTTATTTGTTTATTTTTTGGGTTTTTTGAGACAGGGTTTCTCTGTGTCGTTCTGGTTGTCCTGGACTCATTCTGTAGACCAGGTTAGCCTTGAACTCACAGAAATCACCCTGCCTCTTCCTCCCGAGTGCTGAGATTAAAGGCTTGAGCTACCATGCTCAGCCTAGATTTTAATTTTTAAAAAAGATTTACTTTAAGTGTGTGCATATGTATTTGTGTGCATGTGCATATGTTAGTGCCAGCACAGGCCAGAGGCCTTGGATTCCCCTAGAGCTGTGAGCCCGCTGATGTGGGTGCTAGGAACCAAACTCTGTTCCTCTGTGAGAATAACAAGTGCTCTTAGCTTCTGGCTGTCTCCAGCCCTATACTTGCATTTTAAAACACTTCTTGTCTTGCTGAGGTTTCTGTTGCTGTGATGAAACACTATGACCAAAGCAACTTGTGGACAAAAGGGGTTATTTGCCTTACACTTCCCATCACTGTTAATCATTGAAGGAAGTAAGGGCAGGAACCAGGAGGCAGGAGCTGATGTAGAAACCATGGAGGGGTGCTGCTTTCTGGCTTACTCCTCATCTCATGGCTTGCTCAACCTACTTTCTTACAGAAGCCAGGACCACCAGCTCAGGGATGGCCCCACCCACAATGGGCTAGGTCCTCTTCCATCAATCACTAGTTAAGAAAACACCCTACAGATTTACCTATAGCCCATTTTTTCCCCCTTGTGTATCTCTGGCTGTCCTGGACTCGATTTGTAGACCAGGCTGGCCTGCAAGTCACAGAAATTCACTTGCCCCTGCTGGGATTAAAGGTATGCACCACCACGCCCAGCTCTGTTTTTCGAGACAGGGTTTCTCTGTGTAGCCCTGGCTGTCCTGGACTCACTTTGTAGACCAGGCTGGCCTTAAACTCACAAAGATCCGCCTGCCTCTGCTTCACAAGTGCTGGGATGAAAGGCGTGCGCCACCAACACCCGGCCTTATAGCCCGATTTTATGGAGGCATTTTCTCAACTGAGGCTCCCTCCTCTCAGATGACTCTAACTTATGTCAAGTTGACATAAAACTATCAGCACACTTCCTTTTTTTTTAATGTTTATTTATTACTTCAGGTTACATCTCCATCACTGTACCCTCTTTCCACCCTTCCCAGTCCCGCCCTCCTGCCCTCCCACCCTCTATCCCCTGTCCCTTCCATCCCACTCCTCTGGAGTGGAGTGTCCCTACATATCAGTCCCCTGCCCCAGTTTAGCAGTCATATGAGGGCCAAGAGCCTCCTCATACACTGGGGGCCTATAAGGCAGCACCACTAGGGAAAAGTGTCTCATTGACAGGAAACAGGACGTTTCCTCATCTATGTTCATAGCAGCCTTATTTGTAATAGCTAGAAACTGGAAACAACCCAGATGTCCCTCAACCGAAGAATGGATAAAAAACAAAACAACACAAAACCAAAAAACTGTGGTACATCTACACGATGGAATACTACTCAGTTATCAGAAACAGTGAAATCATGCCATTTGCAGCCCAATGGATGGAACTAGAGAAGCTCATCCTGAGTGAGCTACCCAGACTCAGAAGGATTCACATGACATCTATTCACTTATAATCAGATTTTAGCCATATAGTACAGGATAACTATACTAAGCCAATGCACCAAAGGGAACAGGGACATAGACTTTGTTACCTGTCAATGAGACACACTTCCTTTTTTTATACAAAGGGCATGGCAAGATATATTCTTTTGTGCTTTGCTTATTTTTACTTAAGGTATATTAGAAATCTCTATTCATTTTTTAAAATTTTGTGTGTTTGTAGGTCACAGGACAACTGTGGGAGTCAGTTTCCCACCACACAGGTTGCCAAGGTTGCACTGAACTCAGGTCTTTAGGCTTGGTGGGCAAGTAAGCCATCTCACTAACCCTCTATACCACTATACTGATTTAAAAAATATATATATAACTGTATAACCCACTGCATTGTATATCAATGCAGTTTACACTGTCCTTCCCAAAAGAGTGTGTTCTCTCATTTTTTTCTGTTTTGTGCCACCCTGTTAGGTATCAGATATTTCATCATCTGGTTTCTTTCCTTCTTCCTTTTAAGAAATTTATTTATTTTGAACGTGATAAGGATTTTAAAACTTTTTCTAAACTAAAATTTCGTTTAAAAATTTTTATTTTTATGTTCTTAAGTTGATAAAGTCTTTGTTTTATGATTTCAGAATTTCTGGTTGTGGTTAGAAACAGCATACTTTATTTTTGAGGTGGTATGAAACACTCCAAACTCATCCTTTTTCTGCTTTGTGAATACACAGTTTGAGCTGATTTCCTGTAAAACCTGTGTTTTCACAGTGTCACTTTTAAAGCCATAATCAATTATCTTTCTATATAGTTTTTATAGAGTTTTTTGTTACTATTATTATTATTACTAATTTTTTGAGACAGAGTCTCTCTGGGTAGCCTTGGCTGTCTTGGAACTCACTATGTAGACCAGGCTGGCCTCGAACTCACAGAGATCCACCTGTCTCTCTGTTACCGTGCCTGGCTTATTATACAATTATTGGGATGCTGAAAGCATACCCCAGGACCTCACATATGCTAGATAAGAGCTCTAGTTCCTGCTGAGCTGCATCCTGGCTTTTTGATTCTTATTCTGGCTTACTGATTTTTTTCTTGTGTTAATACTGTATGATCAGAATTGCAAGTTTAAAGTTTGTGACTTGGTATCCTAGTGTATATTTGACTTTGCCATTGTCCAAAGACAAATTGTAACCAGAGAAGTGTGGCTGGAATTAAGCTTGGTTTCATATGACTTAAAGAAAAGAATATTTGGGGCTGGGCGTGGTGGGGCACGCCTTTAATCCCAGCACTTGGGAGGCAGAGGCAGGTGGATCTCTGTGAGTTTGAGGCCAGCCTTGTCTACAAAGTGAGTCCAGGACAGCTGGGTATACCCAGAGAAACCCTGTCTCGAAAAAACCAAAAAAAAAAAAAAGAAAGAAAGAATGTTTACAGTAATGAGGAAAAAATTAGTTTGAAGATACCTTTTTTGTTTTGTTTCTCAACACAGGTTTTCTCTGACAGAAGATAGCTTTTTTTTAACATATAAAAAAGATAGTTTGACAATAGAGTACACTGCATTTAAGTAATTGCTATTGGAAGAAGATTGATGGGATAGGAACTTGAGATTTGAAGCTATTTGGTACCATAGTTGATAGCCACTTTTCACTAGCTGGGACAAGTCTTAAAATACACACACATTTCATGGTTACTGTCATTTCCCTCTCTCTCTGTACCATATTATGCATTTTAGGTGTCAAATGTATGACAACCCTTAATTTTCAGAGTTTAATTCTGTGTCAATATTTGAAGAAACTGATCCCCTTTCTGTCTAGCTTTTAAAAACACTATTGAAGCCGGGCGGTGGTGGCGCACGCCTTTAATCCCAGCACTCGGGAGGCAGAGGCAGGCGGATCTCTGTGAGTTCGAGGCCAGCCTGGTCTACAAAGCGAGTCCAGGACAGCCAGAGCTACACAGAGAAACCCTGTCTCGAAAAAAAAAAACAAAAAAAAAAACAACAAAAAAAAAAACACTATTGAGTGTTTTGCGTGAATGCATGTCTGTGTGCCACATGTTTGTCTGGTGCGCACAGAGGCCAGAAGAGGGCATCAGATCCCTGGAACTGGAATTACAGATGCTTGTGAGCCACCATATGGGTGCTGGGAATCCAAGCTGGGCCCTCTGCCAGTGCTCTTAACCACCAAGCCATGTCTTCAGTCCCCTGTTTGGTGTTGACCAATCCAAGGGCTGTGAGTGTGCTGGGACACACTGCTTCTCCAGGAGACTTGGGTTTGATACCCAACACTCATTGATGACTCACACCGTCTGTAACTCTAGTTCCAGGGAATCCAGTGCCCTCTTCTGACTTCTTTCTGTAGGAACGAAGCTCAAATGTGCTGCACAGCCGTATATGCAGGCAGAATACCTATCACATAAAATAAAATAAAGAATACATAAAAAAGGTGAATGATGAGAACAGACATTTCCATATGGAATCCCCGGTTTTGAAAGCTGGAAGAAAGCTGCGAGGTGGTGGCGCACTGAGGTGATTCCTGTTGGTGAGTCATGTCCTAAATGAAAGTTAAATAAGGAGGACACCTTCTTGTCTTTCCAGAGTGTGGCACAGGTGGGCACACAGCAGGCATCCATAGACTCTTCCATTGTGTGTGATGATTTAGTAGCTTAGACTCACATGACTGCCTGTAATTATAAAGAGATTTTGTGTCTGGTTTTGTAGCAGTGGTGTGCTGCTTGTTTATTAAATTATTAAACTATACTTAAGTATTGTATAAAAGTCAAGAACCCTTCTTAGTCTTCAGATACTTAACCTTGCTTAACTCAGTCAGTGTGTTTTTATTTTCTCTTGCTTCTAGACCAAGAGCAGCGATGACCTTCTAGCGGGGATGGCTGGAGGAGTCAACGCGACTAATGGTGTCAAAGCAAAGAAAAGCTCCTGCTCCTCTGCAGCCCCTGCAGCCCCCACCCCTGCGATGGCCGTCGTGGAGAGCAGAGCCAAGACTAGCACAGGTGTGGGTGTTCTCGGTCTTGTACCATCTACTCTGATGACTTCCCCAGCCCAGCTTTCCTACTGCCTCATCGTCACTTCAAACTTCTGCAGTTTCTTCTTGCTGTCCAGATCACACTCCACCATTATTTTAATGGTCATGTGGTTTGATTAACAAGAGGCAATGCTGCCGTCCTTTTCCTCCTCGTTGTAGATAGGAAATAACTATACCAAAGCTTAGCCAAAGCTTGCAAAAGGCCGTCCATTTGTTTACTTGATAGATGTTTCTTAGGAACTAGTTTTGTACCAGGCTATATAAGGTACAAACCTGTGGTAGAGCGAGGTTTGAACCTTCAGTGTGTCACTTCCAAGCTTGAGGTCATCACATTTAATGCCCTACTCATATGGCAAGGACCTGGAGATGAAGCATTCTATTGCCCCCTCCTCTTGGTGACTTTTAGAGCTGAGCTAGAGGCCATTCCAGTGTGCACATGTGGTTTTCTGTTGATACTTATTACCTCCTAGAATTAGATATTCCAGTTCAGATTTGTGTGTCTGTGTTAGTCTGCTAGTGTATCATAATAAAATACCACAGACTAATTGTTGGTTTACACAACAGAAATTTATCTTATCATACTGTAGTCTGTAAATCAAAGTATTGGCAGTTGTGTTTTCTCCTAAGGCCTCCGTGACTTGCATTTGGCTACTTTCTCACCGTGTCCCTCTGTTTTGTCCTAATCTCCTTTTTGTAGACACAAATTGCACCAAGTAAGGGCTACCCTAACAACTTGTCTTGGTCAGTGTTCTGGTGCTGTGAAGAAACATCATGACCGTGGGAACTCTTATAAAGGAAAACATTTAATTGGGACTTGCTTACAGTTTCAGAGGTTTAGTCTGTTATCAACATGGCAGGGAGCTTGGGGGCACACAGGCAGACATGGTGCTGGAGTAGTAGCTGAGGGCTCTATGTCTGGATTGGCAGGGAGAGACACTGGGCAGCCAGTCTTGGGTTTTTGAAACCTCAAAGTCCTTCCCCAGTGACACACCTTCCTTCAGCAAGGCCACAGATCCTTATAATAGTGTCACTCCCTGAACATTTAAGTATATGAACCTATGGGAGCCATTTTTATTCAAACCACCTCACAACTCTATCTGAATTTAACTGACTCTGATTAAATTACCCTGTCTACAAATACAATTACATTCTAGGGACCAGGCCTTTAACAAATTCCTTTCAGGGACATGGTTTAGCCCTAGTAGCATCCTTATTCTTCAGCTCATTGGCTGTCTCCTTCTCTCTTCCTGAGGATACCCCTAAGGCTGTTTGCTTTTAGTGTCTACGCCAGGATGTTCATCTGATTTGAGCTATTCTGCCTGCTCATTCAGTAACCAGCAAGGTTGCTTTTCCATCTTGTCTATTCCTCTTTGTATCTTTTTCTTTCCTTACCCTTTGTGACTTGGTGGGTCCTCACCTTCATTCTGAGATCCATTTCCTTTGTCCTTCAGTCATCTTTTTTTTTTTTTTTTTTAATGAAAAGGGTCTTTGGCGTTGGTAAGAATGATGATACCATATCTTAATGCTGTGCAAGGTTATACCATCCTTTTCCTCTCTGGTTATCATTTATATTTGTTTCTCCATCCCTATTCCTCTGCCTTTGAAATTTGTCACAAACCTCTGTCCCAGTTAATTACTAGTGTCATTGTCAAGTGTAGGTTGCTTCCTTTCTCACCAGTACATAGACTATCTTTGTATCAGTCAGGGCTCTCTAAAGGAGCAGAATTGATAGGATGAATATGTATAAATATAAACATATATATTAGAGGGCAAGGAAGCAAAAGGCAAAATCTGCTGCCATCAGAAGGTGTGGCCCACCTCCAGTGACTCAGTCAAGAAACCCTGATAGTTGTGGTCAGCTGTTTGGGTTTTAGTTCATTTCAGGTGTAGTCAACTTGGCAACCAAGATTAGCTGTATCAGTCTACTAGATAAATTTCCACAAATGTTCCCTTTTCCTTATTTCTTTTTTGCTCAAGGATCTTTATTGACTTGCAGTGACTCCTGAACTCAGCCAATGTCCATGCCTCTAAAGGAACACTCTTCCCCCTGCCCCACCTAAAAACGCTTGTTAATTTACTTAACCTATTTTTTTTTAAACAGAGCTTGCCTTGGGTTTATTTGTAAAAACAGTATAGGACACTGGTCATCAGCAAATAGTGGGTAGATAGGTGTGTCACACCAGTCCATCTGTCTCCACGTTGGCAGAAGCCTTTTCTATGGGGCCTTCACATGGGCCTGGGCACCTTTGGGAGCCTGAGCTCGAGCCTGGGCCTTAGCCGAAGCTGTGGCCTCTGCCTTGTGAACCTTGGGCTTTGGTTGGCAGAGCGTACGGCCCTCGGCCATGTAGCTTCGAATCTGTTTCCCAAGCTTGGGGTGAGCGATGAAAGCAAGACGGGGCTGAGTGTGCGGCTGGGGCCCTTTGGCATCTTGGGTTTAAGGGCCTTAGGCTTCACAAGGGCTTTAATTGCCTCTGCACATGCGCACGCTCACTGCCTTTGCGTTGTCTGCCGGCATCTTCCTCAGGCCTTTCTTGTTATGCTTCTTGGCAAAGCGCATGTTCCTCAGGAGTTGGGGTCAACCCCCTTAAGAGATTCGTATCTTTGTGACTGTGGTTTCTTAATGCCATTTCTGTGCCATTTTCGGGACTGGTTGTGTGTGGTGTGGTTCTTGGACTTGGCCATGTCTGCACGGTAACCAGCGGATCCCGCAGCACCTGGGACCGCAGTTTATCTTAACTCTTGTGTGCTGTGTTCACTTTTACTTCCTCGTCTTTGACTGTCATGTGACCAGCCTGACTTTGTTCTTCTTCTCTACCCTATTCTGATGTAAAATGGATAAGCCAAGATTTCTGTCAGTGAGCTATAACTTAGCCAGAGGCAATATGCCTCTTTTTTTTTTTTTTAAGTATGTTATATACATTAATTAAATTCATTCAACAAAATATACTTTGAGGGAAGAGGGTTGAAATAGAGTCTTAGTATCTATCCCCAAATACCCTGGAACTTACTATGTGGAATCCTCCTGCCTCTGTTTCTGCCTCCAGAGTGTTAGGATTACAGGTGTGTGCACTCGAGTATCTAGCATGAGCATGTTTTCTTAACTGCCAATATTTTAAGTCTTTGAAAACACCTGACACGATCATTTGCTGGAGATAAAAGAAATAGAAAAAAATATATAAACAATAAAATACTTTCTACTTCAAAAACCAAGACCTAGACTTAATTGTGTGGCCCTGTGTCCTTCCACTCTCAGGCCATCCAGGGACTGAATTTGAGGCCGAGCGCATGCTGAGCAAGTGTGCTGCTCACCCACAGCCTGTCAGTCCTCTCTTTATTTTGAGGCAGGCTGTCACTGAGTTATCCTGCTGGTCTTGAATGAATTCTGTTCCACATGCTGGCCTTGAATCTGTGATCTTACTGCCTTAGCCTTGGATTGCAGCCTGCACACCACCGGGCCCAACTAACTGGTGTATTTTTAAACAACTGTCGTTTTCTGTAGGAGACCGAAAGGCCACAGAAGTAAAAAGGATGACCGGCTGTGATACAGGCAGATGGTTACCTGTGGGCTGTAGCAGCTCTGCAGCTGTGGAGTGCAGTGAAGATGAGTTTACCTCAAAGTGTTGACGAGTCTTGTTTAAGTTAATGCCTGTGAATTTGTCTGTTCTCCCTGGTTCTAGTGATTGAACCTAGAGCCTTGCATGTACTTTACAAAAACTCTGCTTCCCTCTTAGCCTCCTCTGAAGTTTTACTGTGTGTACATGGAGTGAACCGAAAAGCTCTAGCTACTCTTCGAGCTTTTGTTACTATTTGTGTGATGTTTCGTGATGGAAACTTGTTTCATTTACTTTGGTTATCATTTTTCTGTTTCTTGTAGGTTACCTAGACTTTTGGTTTATTCTGAGGCTGGCTTTCTCTTCATGTTGATCTGTGATCTCCCTTCATTCTGTTTTCTGTAGTTAGTCACCTGACTGGTTGATCTTTTAGTCGTCTTAACTGACTTGCTCTGGAATGTTGCATTCTGACCAGTGTTCAGGTCCTACTCCTGTATCTGAGTTGCTGCGCATATGTTTTTAACAGCTTTATTGAGCTATAGTTCATGTTCTATAAAATTTACCCTTCTAATGTACACAAATTCATGTCTTCTAATTCATTGCTTTTTAAAAGATGGTTTCCTGATTTCAAGGAGATTGACTTTGAAGATGGCCAGTTGCAGGTCTTTGTCAGTATTACGGCCCAGCTTTCACCTCACTAGTCACCCAGTAGCATTTTTGTTGCTAATAATTTTATCTTAAATTTTTTGTTTTAAACATGTAGGCACTAGTTCCTCAGCCAAACGGAGTACTTCGGCTGCTAATAAAGAATCCGGTTCTACTAGAGAAAGATTACGAGAACGCACTCGGCTAAACCAGAGCAAAAAACTGCCTTCCGTAAGTCAGGGAGCTAATGATGTGGCCCTGGCGAAGCGTTCGCGCAGCCGCACTGCTGCAGAGTGTGATGTTCGTATGAGCAAGTCTAAGTCAGACAATCAGATCAGTGACAAAGCTGCTTTGGAAGCCAAAGTGAAAGATCTCCTCACATTGGCGAAAACCAAGGATGTGGAAATTTTACACTTGAGAAATGAACTCCGAGACATGCGAGCTCAGCTAGGCATTAGTGAAGACCATTGTGAAGGGGATGACAAGTCTGAAGAGAAGGAAGCCATTATTGTTCATCAGCCAACGGATGTGGAGTCCACTCTACTGCAACTGCAGGAGCAGAATACCGCCATCCGAGAGGAGCTCAACCAGCTGAAGAATGAAAACAGAATGCTGAAGGACAGGCTCAATGCATTGGGCTTTTCCCTAGAGCAGAGGCTGGACAATTCTGAAAAACTGTTTGGCTATCAGTCCCTGAGCCCAGAAATCACCCCTGGCAACCAGAGTGATGGAGGAGGAACTCTGACATCTTCAGTAGAGGGTTCTGCTCCTGGGTCGGTGGAAGATCTCCTGAGTCAGGATGAAAACACACTCATGGACCATCAGCACAGTAACTCAATGGACAACCTGGACAGTGAGTGCAGCGAGGTTTACCAGCCCCTCACTTCAAGTGACGATGCTCTGGATGCCCCCTCCTCCTCCGAGTCAGAGGGCGTCCCAAGCATCGAGCGCTCTCGGAAGGGGAGCAGTGGGAACGCGAGCGAGGTGTCGGTCGCTTGCCTGACAGAACGGATCCACCAGATGGAAGAGAACCAGCACAGTACCAGTGAGGAGCTTCAGGCGACTCTGCAGGAGCTAGCTGACCTGCAGCAGATCACCCAGGAACTCAACAGTGAGAATGAGAGGCTGGGGGAGGAGAAGGTCATCCTGATGGAGTCGCTCTGTCAGCAGAGTGATAAGCTGGAGCACTTTGGCCGGCAGATTGAGTATTTCCGTTCCCTTCTGGATGAGCACCACATTTCTTACGTCATAGATGAAGACGTGAAGAGTGGGCGCTACATGGAACTAGAGCAGCGCTACATGGATCTGGCTGAGAATGCCCGCTTTGAGCGAGAGCAGCTTCTCGGTGTCCAGCAGCATTTGAGCAACACCTTGAAGATGGCAGAGCAGGACAATAAGGAAGCTCAAGAAATGATAGGTGCGCTCAAAGAGCGCAGCCACCACATGGAGCGGATCATTGAGTCTGAGCAGAAGGGCAAAGCGGCCCTGGCAGCCACGTTGGAGGAGTACAAAGCTACCGTGGCCAATGACCAGATAGAGATGAATCGTTTGAAGGCCCAGCTGGAGAACGAAAAGCAGAAAGTGGCTGAGCTGTATTCAATCCATAACTCTGGAGACAGATCTGACATCCAGGGTCTCCTGGAGAGTGTCAGGCTGGACAAGGAAAAGGCAGAGACATTGGCCAGCAGTCTGCAGGAAGATTTGGCTCATACCCGAAACGATGCCAATCGCTTGCAGGACACCATTGCTAAGGTATCGCCCAAGTAAAGATGCTCTCCTTTAGCACTATGCAACTGCCATGTAGAGCATGCTTGTTGAAAATTTGTCCTTGTTAATGTGACATTGTCTTTTATTTAAAGCCATTGCCAAGTTTTAAAATGGGCTACCTTAAATAGAGTAAAAAGTTTTCTTACAATATTGTCTTTCTCACTCATCTTTCTTTCATCATTTTCTTCCCAGGTGGGCTATAGTTACAAGAGCTCATGCACCCAGAGTTTGTTTTGAGTAATAGATAATTTTATGTCCTTATCTTTGATATCCTGTGGCTAAGGTAGATAGATGCCGAGCAGGATTTTTGTTTTCCGGCGTTGACAGTGTCTGCTGCTTTTTGTCCTGTTACAGTTGTAGTTTTTTCGAGTGGCATCTTTGTGTGAGTTAATTCTAGGTTTAGAGTACAGCTGCTCCTCTTTCTTGGAGGTTAGGACTTGTTGCTGGTAGAGAGCTTAGAGATGACTCTGCCGGTCTCTCATTTCACACATGTTCAGTCTGGTATGAAGACTCTGTCGTCGGAGTTCCTGAGTAGGTTGCTGGTGTTGTGTCTAGATAGTTTTATATCTTGAGTGATTGTTGAAGTGGGTGTTTTTGTACAAATTATCTATTTATTCCATCCACATTTTATGTCTTTTTAAAGATGTGTACGTGTTAATTTATGGCGCATGTGTGTGTGTGCCCACAGAGGCCAGAAGAAGAGACTGGGTCCCTTGAAGCTGGAGATACAGACAGTTTTTGAGACTTCTGACGCTGGTAGCTGAAGTAGAGTTGTCTAGAAGAGCAGGAAGTGCTCTTGACTACTGAGTGTCTCCCCTGCCCAAGTGCAGTGAGTTTTAAAAGGAGAGGTGTTAGTGCATCTTTGTTTAAAAGTTGAATAACTTATATTCTAACTATTTTAGTGACTTCCCTTTTAAAAGCCTATTTCATATTTGTTTCAGATGGGGGAAGGGATATATGAATTCATGCATGTTGGAGGCATGTCAGTCAGTGAATGCGTGCGTGTTGGGGCATGTCAGTTAGGACAACTTGGGGGAAGTTCCAAGGATTAGACTCAGATCATCAGTTTTGACAGCAAGTGCCTTTACCTCCTGGGCCACCTTGACAGTCTGTTAGCGATCACTCTTAGAGGTGTATGTTGAAGGGCGCTGTGAACTAGTACTTTGATAAAGACTATTTGAAATGAAAATTTTATGTCTTACTTTTGTATGTGTGTGTTGTGTGTATATGAGTATGTGCTATGAGTCATGTGAGGAGGGCAGAGGATAATGTGGTCAGTTCTCTCCTTCTACCACGTGGGTCGGGGATTAAACTCAGGTCCTCTGGCTTGGTAGCAAGCACCTTTATCCGTGGAGCCTTCTTGCTACTCTTATATTTTTTTATGGTTTCGTAGTTGATTTTTTTTCTATCATAAATACAGCATTTTTTTTTTTTGTAGGAGAGCAGGAAGCATGTTAATCATTCATCAAATGCACACATTAAGCCCAAACTTTACAAGAGTTAATTGAGAAGAGAAAATGCCCCCAAATGCCTCACAAATAATCTGAGTAAGTTCAGTGACACATCAGTATAACTTGAGTCAGTGATGTAGTGGGTTTGTGCTCAGACATGCCATATGGAAAAATCTTGTATTGTTGCAGAGCTGTTCTCCATGCTGTAACCGTGGTGGTTGTCAGTCTGTCATAGCTGCTCATCCTCAGCTTCCATGTCAACCGGTAACTAGGACTTTTCCCTAAAACAACTCTCCTTTTAATTGTCATCATTTCTTTAGGTAGAAGATGAGTACCGAGTTTTCCAGGAAGAAGCCAAGAAGCAGATTGAAGATTTGAATATGACATTAGAAAAATTAAGATCAGAACTGGAGGAAAAAGACACAGAAAGGAGTGACATGAAGGAAACTATCTTTGAACTTGAAGATGAAGTGGAACAACATCGAGCTGTGAAGCTTCATGACAACCTCATTATTTCTGATTTAGAGAGTAAGTACCAAAGGCTGCTCAGTTTCTTTCTGTGTGTATGCTGGTGTTTAATAGTGAAAAACTAATTCTGACTAGCATGCAGTCTGGATGTAGTAGCACAGCTGACTTACAGAAAAACACTTGTGACAGAAGTGGGTTTCATGCGGTAATTGGGAAACTTTTGGTCACTATGTTCTCAAATGTTCAAATAGGGGCGTTAGTTGGAAATTGTATCTAATTAAGCAAAAATCACTTAAGTGAAAAGCTGACAGTCATTTATTTTCTAGACCTAAGAAAAGCCATTTATTTACTTTTAGTGATTGCAAGTGAACAGAGTCAAAAACAAAAAACTAATCTTGTAGCATCCTGATCATGGATCACTGGTTTTTTAAATTTGTTTTAATTAAAATTTATTTGATTTTGTTCTTATTACTCTAAAGATTTTGTGTTATTTAGAATGAAATCTCCATTTTAAAGTTTCATTGTACTTTGCATAAATATATTTTGAAACTTTATTTTGTAGTTATTTTGCATTGGTAAGAATGTTGAGAAATCAGATTTTTATATGAGCCTAATCTATTTTCTCATGAATTGTTTATTAGTTACAAGTGAGGAAAGAATAAAACCAAGAACTTATGCAGTAGGAAAAGTCGAGCAGTACTTTGGGTTTTCTGGAGGGTGACAGAGGCTCATAGTAGCAGGCACAGCGCAAGTGAGGTGTATTCTAGGAGCAGAGGTGTGGAGGGTGCGCGGCCCTAAAGACATTAGTATTGTGAAATAGAAAGGCTGTGGAAATGTCCCAGATAAAAGACGATCAGGAGACGTGATAATTAGATGTAATTCCCATGTCTAGACAGGTCCATCACTACAGGGAGAATGATACAAAGGCATTAATCAAAAATAAGAGTTGTGGCTAAGAGATTAAAGACACATTACTACTAACACATTCAGGAAGTTGATAATTATACTGTGTTTACATAAAATATCCCTGTTCTTGGAAACCACACACTGAGTCTTTCAGGTGGAAGGCTGTGATTACTATACCCCAAGGAGTTCTGGGAAGAAAGTAGGTTGCTGGGTGGATACAGAAATAAGTGGTGGCAGCTGTTGGAACCAATGAGTTGTATTACTACTGCGCTTTTCTGTGTGATCATGGAGATGAAGCTTGGGACCTAGTCCATGTGAATCTCACTTTCTTACCACTGAACTACGCCCTCACGGATTTGTACTCTTATACTATTTTTTTTTTTTTTCCAGACAGGGTTTCTCTCTGTATCCTTGGCTGTCTTTGATTCACTTTGTAGACCAGCCTGGCCTCAAACTCACAGAGATCCGCCTGCCTCTGCCTCCCGAGTGCTGGGATTAAAGGCATGTGCCACCATGCCTGGCTTTATTCTGCTCTTTTATATTATAAACCCAGAGATAGACAAAGGAACGAAGTAGCCTCTTCTGACGCATTAGTTAAACAGAGTTGTTCACATTATTGGGCATATGCAATATTCCTTTGGGCACTATCAGTTTATGATTCCTCACCAGAGTGTTGATTAGTAAATGTAGCATTGGGCCTACTGATAGGTTGGTGGGGACATTGGAGATACTTTCAAAGAAGAACAGGTCATTTGTGGGGAATTCTCAGGCTGTAACTTGGGAATTCTGAGCGCTGCTTAGCTGTCCCTGGATCTGTGGATTGACCAAGGTTTTGTAGAACATTCTGAAGCGTCTCTATTGAAATAGTCAGTGGTGGGACTGAATCATTTGAGAAGATGATGTTTGACTGCCTTGAAATTTCCCATCGACTTAAAAACCCCTTTGGACTGCTCTTAGTGACTCACCCATTGTCCAGTGCTCAGTAGTGTTTGACCGAGTTCCAAGCCAGCTTTAGTCACTGCAATAAAGTCTTGTCTCAGAGCCCAAAAAACAAACAATAAAGTGAAAGAACTTTCAAACATTTATATTTAGTTTAAAAAAAAAAAAAAAAAGATCCAGCTGGGTGTGGTGGCGCACACCTTTAATCCCAGCGCTTGTGAGACAGAGACAGGCAGATCTCTGTGAGTTCGAGGCCAGCTTGGTCTACAGAGTGAATCCAGGACAGCCAGGGCTGTTACACAGAGGAACCCTCTGTCTGTCTGGAAAAACCAAAAAAAAAAAAAAAAGATATATTTTTACTTTTTAATTGTGTACACATGTGCATGTCTATGTGTGCGTCTCTGCATATGTGAGTCTAGATGTCCAAGGAGTCCAGAGGCGCTCTGGAGCTGGAGGTCTAGGTGGTTGTGAGCAGTCTGGCACGGGTGCAGGGCACCGGACTAGGTTCTTCTGGAAGAGCAGCAAGCAGCTTGAACTGCTAAGCCATCTCTCTGGCCTTAGTTTTAGTTTATATTTTGTATTTGAGAGGATTTATTTAATTCCACTTCTTTTTCTTATACATGTTAAAGTTTTTACTGGCACATACTAATTTTACATGAGAATGTTTCATTTAGACCCTCATGTGTGTATAATATATTTTGATCACGATCACCCCATTCCCTATTGTCTGTCACCTGCTGATCTCTTCCTCTTCTTATCTACTGTGTGTGTCAACCAGTGAGTTTCCTTAAGGTTACTTACCGGAACATGGGTGGATTTTTTAAAAATTAGGGTTATTTATAGGCACATAGGAAAACCACCAGTGGTCACACCACTGAAGGAAATGTCCCCCTCCCCCAACCAGTGGCTTATAAAACTTCAGAGAGGGTGGAGTAATTTTGCTTCTTACATGGAAGAATTGGTGAAGTTTCCAGAGTAACTCTGGAAACTCAGTGTGCGTTGAGTACACTGGTGTTGCCTTTTTTGTTTGTTTGTGTGTTTGTTTTTTGTTTTTTTTTACTCAAGCGCTCCTTTTGGTGTTGACCACGGAAGAGTGACATCTTGTGGTAACTGGCACATCAGCTGGAAAAATGTTACATGAGGAGTCTGGGAAAACTACAAACCATTCATTTTCCAGATGTGAGATTTAATAGAAAATGGCTAAAAATTCTGAGTAATTAAAAAAGCAAAAACAAACCTATATAGCTTCTTTCCTAACATTTTGAGATAAAGGTTAAAATATACTTTAATATTTATTATTTAGTGCTAATATTGTCTATGTATGCATGTTGGGTTGCTTAATAAGTTCCAGCCATATGTCACTTAATTCTTAAATATTTCAGCGTGTGTTCCTAAGATTCTCCTGAGCACATCTAGTAAAATTATTCTTAGTTTCCTAGTCTCAACTAATAGCCTGTAATTTCTCTGTCATCAAAATGTCTCTTTATAGCTTTATCTACTCCCAACTTTTAGTAACTTTTTTTTAAATAGTGTTACAGATCAATTCCAGTATCTCATGAATGCTAGACAAGCTTTCTACTAGCTTTATGTATTCATTTATTTGGGTTTTTATTTTAGATCAGGTTCAAATGCATGGCCCTTGTGCCTCTTAGTGTCCACAGTTCTAGGATTACACTTCTCTCCCTCTTTTGAATAATAATCAGTGTCTAAACTAATTTTATACTTTCTGTTAGATCTCTAGAATGTGATGGCACTTAGTTTTTCTCTGGAGTTTGTTGGCAGTTAATTTTTTTCTCTAGAAAATTCTCACATTTGGAGCTAACTCAGCACATGATACATGAATTTGATAACAGGGAATATTGTTATTTGAGAAAGCAAGATTTCCTCTGTGGAATATTTTAGCAAGCATTACCACAAGTCAATTTTAAAATCTCTTCATCAGCCCCCAAATAAGCCTTGTATTCAATAGTAGTCACTCCTCAGTCACCCCAAGATAAATTCCTGACCTAGGAATTGGTATGTAGGATTCTAGAGCAGCTAGTGGGCTCAGAAATGTGGAGGAAAATATGCTGAGAATGAAGGAACAAATAAAAACCTGCAGAGAAATAAAAACTGCAAAACAGAATAAGTAGACACTCCAGAACTCAAAGTTTAACATTTATTATAAGAAATGTACAGTCTCATTTAAACATCAAACTAAATGGACAAAGGATTGATCAATAGTCATTCTGCAATCTGAGGCACAGAAAAGAGTTGAAGAAAATGAGTAGAGAGCAATGAACTATGAAATAGTCTCATATTTACAATGCATGCAGAGTC
This sequence comes from Lophiomys imhausi, assembly GCA_907164525.1. Taxonomy (NCBI): domain Eukaryota; kingdom Metazoa; phylum Chordata; class Mammalia; order Rodentia; family Muridae; genus Lophiomys; species Lophiomys imhausi. Next base: position 206,370 of record CAJQZJ010034192.1, on the reverse strand, counting down.
CCAGGGGACTCCCAGGTCATACTGCGTCACACAGCAGTCCACACCTGTCATGCCCTATCACCCGTTACATACCTGACCTTCGTGCTGTAGTCTGTGGCCTTAACTAGTGTAGATTCTGACCTTCCAGTTCAGAACATGGCTTCAGATCACCATGTCCTTCCTTTCCCTAAAAGAAGAATATTAGTGAAATATAAAAGCCTCAGTGTCGCTAATGCTGAGATAGAAAACAGTTGGCTTGTGCTGGTGGATCAATAATTTTGAGTAATTTCTGCAATATAGAAAGCAGATAGAGTCAGGGGTTTGGAGAAATAAGATGAACTAGAAGAACCCACAGTCTGAGAGAACAATGAGACCCCGAGGAATGATGTTCTCCCCAAGGTTTGGGTGACAGGGGAAATGCCACTAAAACTGCCTGCTCTGGGCTGGGCACTGTACTGAGGTCCCCAACTTTACTGCTTATTTGCTTCTGAGTTCAGATTCTTCTGGAGAGAAGAGTAGAACAGGATGTCAGGGCTCTTGGAATGACCTTGGTGTCAGAAAGGAAAGTGGATGTGTCTGCAGAGCTGCAGGCTACCTACCATGTGTCTAGGAAAGAGACCTGTACAGTGGGGTGAGCAGTTTGAGCCCACTGTGAAGTGGATGACCAGCTCAGCATTGTGGTTAGAGTACAACCCTCCTGTTGATGTGTGTTGTCAGCAGAGCCTTCCTTACCATTGCTAGAGCAGGAGGAGAAGCCTGGGCTGGAACAGTGACTCCAGCAGTCCTTGAGAAATGTGTGTAAGAAGTCACTAATACTTCTCTCTTTTTTGTCGTGGTTTTTTTTTTTTTTTTTTTTTTGAGACAGGGTTTCTCTGTGTAGCCCTGGGTGTCCAGGACTCACTTTGTAGAGCAGGCTGGCCTTGAACTCACAGAGATCCACCTGTCTCTGCCTCCCGAGTGCTGGGATTAAAGGAGTGCCATCATGCCTGGCTAATTCTCATTCTTTTTTTTTTAAATAAATTTATTTATTTATTGCTCCAGGTTACATCTCCATCATAGTGTCCTCTTTCCCCCCTTCCCAGTCCCGCCCTCCCACCCTCTACCCCCTAACCCTTCCATCCCACTCCTCTGGAGTGGAGGGACCCTACATAACAGTCCCCCAACCCAGTTCAGAAGTCATATGAGGGCCAAGCGCCTCCTCATACACTGTGGGCTGTCGCGTCCCCCTCGACCAGCAAGGATGACGCAACTCATAAAAGCTCTTCTCAAGCAGTTTATTCAGGTCCCTTGAAAACAGTCTTCTGAATGCCCGGGCAGACCCAACCCACAGGCTAAATACTATATGAACAGCCAATCAAGTAAAGCCACGTGGTGCTATCTTAGAGGCCCACGTATGCGGAAGCAAGCCAGATCAGCGGTCTTAGCCAAATATGGACTTGTTTACCACCGAGAGCGCTCACCGTCGGGCTGGTGGAAGGCGAAAACCGGCGCCATCTTTAGGGCGTGGCACATCGCAGCTCTCTACAGTGGGCCTACAAGGCAGTACCACCAGGGAAAAGTGTCTCATTGCCAGGGAGGGAAAACAAAACAAAAGTCTATGTTCCTATTCCCTTTGGTGCGTTGGTTGTAGTGTAGATATCCTGAACTATATGGCTAAAATCTGACTATAAGTGAATAGATGCCATGTGCATCCTTCTGAATCTGGGTTAGCTCACTCAGGATGAGCTTTTCTAGTTCCATACATTTGGCTGCAAATTGCATAATTTCATTGTTTCTAATAGCTGAGTAGTATTCCATTGTGTAGATGTACCATAGTTTTTTAATCCATTCTTCGGTTGAGGGATATCTGGGTTGTTTCCAGTTTCTAGCTATTACAAATAAGGCTGCTATGAACATAGATGAGGAAACTTCCTTGTGATTCTGTGAGGATTCATTTGGGTGTATACCCAGAAGTGGTATGGCTGGATCCTGAGGCAGAGCTATTCCAAGTTTTCTAAGATATCGCCATACTGACCTCCATAGTGGTTGCACAAGCCTGCATTCCCACCAGCAATGGAGGACAAACATCAACCAGGACTTAACTGGGCATTTTGTCATCTTAAAAAAGAAACACCTTACTGAAGAAAATCAACTAAGGAGCACCCCAGATAAAGCTAGGGACTTGGTCACCAGTCCAGCAAAGCAGATAGCTGTTCTTGTTGTGGTGGCGCAGCATACTTTTAATCCCAGCATAGGCAGGTGATCTCTATGAGTTGAAGGCTAGCCTGGTCTAAATAATGAGTTCCAGGCCAGCCAAGGCTACATAGTCAGATGCTGTCTCAAAATGATGATGATGGTGGTGATGATGATGATGATGATGATGATGATGATGATGATGATGATAGAAGAGTAGCATCAGGGTCTGGGGAGCTGGCTCAGTAGGTAAGAGAACTTATTCTGTAAACATGAGGACCTGAATTTGAACCCCCAGCAATCACATGGCTATGTATGATTGAGGGAGCTGACTGGCCAGCCAGCCTAGCTGAAGTAGCAAGCTTTGGTTCTGTGAGAGACTCTAACTCAAGGAAACAAAACAGAAAGTGAAAGAGAGAGAGAGAGAGGGAGAGAGAGAGAGAGAGAGAGAGAGAGAGAGAGAGAGAGTGTGCGTGTGCGTGCGTGTGTGCATGTGTGTGCGCGTGTGCGTGCGTGTGTGTGCGTGCGTGCGTGTGTGTGTGTGTGCGCGCGTGTGCGTGTGCGTGCGTGCGTGCATGCGTGTGTGTGTGTGTGTGTCTGTGTGTGTGTGTGTGTCTGTGTGTGTGTGTGTGTCTGTGTGTGTGTGTGTGTGTGTGTGTGTGTGTGTGTGTACAGACAAATCAGAACAACACAAGAAAGACACTTGGTATGGCAAAGAAAAAATAAGATACCAAATAAGAAATAAAAATAAAAATAAGAAATAAAAATAAAAATAAGAAATAAAAAATAAGATACCAAATAAGAAAGCAAAATAAGATACCAGCGCTCATTGACCAGACGTGAAAACATTCAAAACCTAATGGCAAGCAAGAGGAGAGAAGGATGTTTTCATGTGCTGATAAGAGGAGTGAGATTGCTGCATCTTTTAAAAAATGTTGATTAAAATTTATTGAAATACTTAGCAGTCCACTTCAAGGAACCTGTCCTTAGAAACAGCATTGTGGGTTTACAGAGGTGTGTTTGGGTGCTTGCTACAGAACTGCCTGTCATCATAAAGTTTGGAAATAGTCTACTATATTTTTTAAAGATTTATTTTATTTTATGTGTATGAGTATTTTGCCTGCATGTATGTAAATGTACTGTGTGTGTCTTGTTCCCTCAGAGTTCAGAAGAGGGTGCAGAATCCCCTGGAACTGGGTTGCGGATGGTTCTGAGTTGCTATGTGGGTTCTAGGAACTGAACCTGAGGCCCCTCCCTACAAGAGCATCCAGTGCTCTTAACTGCTGACCCATCTCTCCAGTCCCACAATCAACTATTAATAATTATAACTTAGTGAATAGCTATGCACACAGTCGTCCCCCCCCCTTTCTCATTGCCATTTTGCCAGTAAGGATGAAAAAGGCAAATCTGAATACACTGACTAGAAAATGAAACAAAACCAGCCACAGTGCACTTATGTAATTTAGAACCACTTAAAGTTTCAAATGTAAAGTGACATGGAATTGGTAGCCAGACGCATAGTGTTTCTTTTAAAAATGCCAATTTCATTGTATTCCATTAAATCATAAGTAAATTAGTGACTTTTCAAAGTAAAAAACATAAAAATAAACCCCAAGAAACTAACAGTGTTCTAGACCCTTCTACTGCACACTGAATTAGCTATTTGCAAATGTGCCCCCCCAATAAGGTGATCACTACATAAGAGGGTTCTCAGGGAAAAGGTGAGTGTGCTGCCCGCCTGAAGCTCCAGCCTTCACTCCAAAGACAGACAGTGGTGATGTCTAAGCATTTCCCATTTTTAATGGTTCATCCCCTAGCGTATATACAGAACCAAATGGGTGTTTCCACATGAGGCTATGTGGGCCAATCACATTAAAGGTCATCCTATCACATCACATAGCACAAGCCTGGTAACATGGTGACATACACTGATCATGAGTACAGAAGTCTTGCTCACCTCCCCAGCATCTTCCGCCATCTTAGCTATCTCCCACAAGTTACTTCCCAGCCATGGGGCATTTCTCATAAGCCTCCATTACCTGGGTCCCCTCACAAATGGACCTGTATCATCTCTACTTTTGGAACTCCATAAAATCTGAACAATTGTGTGAAGACATTTGTTGTATTTATAGCAAAAGTTGGAACTATGTTAACTCTGTTAGTAGGAGATTTTGAAGACAGATTCTGATATGTTCCATCTGGGGCCAACTAGATGGTGCTATACATTTAGATTTATTAATAAAGGGTTCCATTATCTGCTACAGGCTTATGAAGTAGTACATACATAATCTTGTTGTTCTTAAGAAAGAAACAGCTAACCAGATGTTGTAGTGTGTCTCTAGTCCCATGTAGTGGGTCACTGAAGTAGGAAGGATATCCTGAGACTGCAGGAATTTAAGGCCTGTCTGGGCAACACAAACAAAAATTGTGTTCAAATTCAAACAAAAAACTCAAACCAAAGCAGTACACACTCATATGACTCTAGAAGGATGTAAGTCAAATGCAATAAAGGTAATCTTATTTTGTTACCATTTCTATTTTCTAATCATTTTATTATGAACATACCTTACTTTTAGAATTAAGAAAAGAAATGTTATAACCACTTTTTTTTGAGGAGGGATTTTTTGAGAATAAAGATTTGAGCAAAATTTAAAAATAAAGTAAAAAGGTTTATAGTTCATTTGAAAATCATATATATTCTCTCCCAAGTTCTGTACACATTGCCTATGGTTTTTTTTTTGAAAGGTTTATTTATTTATTATATATACAGTGTTCTGTCTGCATGTATACCTGCTTGCCAGAAGACGGCATCAGATTTCATTATAGAAGGTTGTGAGCCACCATGTGGTTGTGGGAATTGAACTCAGGACCTCTGGAAGAGCAACCAGCGGAAGTGCTCTTAACCGCTGAGCCATCTCTACAGCCCCCCCTCCCCCTTTTAAAGACAGGGTTTCTCTGTGTATCCTTGGCTGTCCTGGACTCACTTTGTAGACCAGGTTGGCCTTGAACTCACAGAGCTCCACCTGCCCCTGCCTCCTGAGTGCTGGGATTAAAGGTGTGCGCCACCACGCCTGGCCATTACAGGCAGCTGTGATCTGCCATGTGGGTGCTGGGATTTGAACCCAGGTCCTATCCTTTGGAAGAACAGCCGGTGCTCTTAACCGCTGAGCCATCTCTCCAGCCCTGCCTATGACTTTTAACAGATGATTTAACTTTGACTTTCCTTTTCCTCTGAAAAATCACACTTAGTTCATTCTCTGGGAAATGCTGGTCTAGATGGAAGCAACCCATGGTAGTACCCAAAGAGCCACCTGGGCTTCAGAGGCCAAGAAGGTTGTTGTGGATGTTGATGGTTTTAATAAGTCCTCAAGAGTACCATAGCCAGAGCCTGGGCCCATGGTAACTGCCCAGTAACATCTACATGTAAGGGGAGTCAGCAGGGATTCCTCTTGATTTGTTAGGGACAACAGGTCATTGGGGAAGAGACAATTATGAAGCCCATTACTAAACAGGAAGGGCAGTATCCAGGACTGTTCAGAAGAAAAGTAGATTGAATAATAATGCAACAGCAATTTCTCTGATTTCTAGAATCTAAAATAGCACCGTAAAAATAAAGGTTTAATCTGTAATTTAAAAGCAAGGAGATAATAGTTCTGGTTTTTGATAGAATTTGAATTGAAGACAGTAGGTGGCAGTGTCGCTCACACTAGGGAAACAGGAGGGGAAGATCCTGAAGGGGTCACACTTTCTTCTTGTGTGACCATCCATTGTGCTAGGTAGCAACAGTCTCTAAAAAAAGAATTTAAATAGAAACTCCTCTGTTCTTGGGGAGGAAAAGCATGTTGCCATTTTTAAAAACTTTTTATCTCAGAGGAAAAGTACAAACATGATCATAAAATTTAAATAACATCCCCAAAGACCCATTTAGTACAGTTTATGGTGTTTAAATCCGTCTTCTATTTGTCACCTTTCCTTTTATTTGAAATGAATGATAACAGGGCAGTAACTCGTGTAGTACCAGCAACAACAAATGTTCTTGTTAAGAAGAGTGAGTGTATGAAATCTGTGGACATGAGTGTGGAGGTCGATGAAGAAAAGACCAGAAGAACAAAAGGAGCTGATGAAATTAGAATTTTATGTGCCACAAGAATCAAGATGGCAGGTGCTAAAAGCAAATTGTAGGACAATTGGCTGTCTTGTGAATTATGTCTGAAGATATCCTTTGTGACCAGAAGAAAAGGAAAGCAAGTTTTTGCAGTTTAATTTTGTTTTTTGTGTATAAGTGTTTTACCTGTGTGTATGTGTTTCAGATCCCCTGGAGCTGGAGGCACAGACAGTTGTGAGGTCTTTGAGGGTGGGGGAATTAGACCTGGGTCATTTGGAAGAACAGCCAGTGCTCTTAACCACTGACCCAATCCTCTAGCCCCCAGGAAAATTTGGCCAATTTTAAGAGAAGTTTTTTTCTTTGACTGTTTTTCCTTGTAAAATATCTTGGGCAGGTGAATCATTGTGAGTTCAAGGCCAAGCTAGTCTACATAGCAAGTTCCAGGCCAGCAAGGGTAAAGTAGGGAGGCACCTAGGATCAAAACAAAACAACAACATTCACAACTGGATGAGGGTGAAGAAAAGGTGGAATCTGTAGTGTTCTCATCTTCTGTCTTTATCTTCGTGTGTGTGTGTGTGTGTGTGTGTGTGTGTGTGTGTGTGTGTGTGTCTGTCTGTCTGAATTCACCCATTTGTGAGCGATAAGTAGCAGACAGACCTGCTGGTCTCAGGGTCACCCCTGCTTCTCAGCAGAGAACAGGGCCATGGGCTGTGCACTCCCTGTGTTCCCTTTGCTTTGATTGGACTGGGTGGTCCGGCCAACCTTCAGTGTCCAGGTTAAAGGAGGTTTGATGTGCCTTTCACACGAGACAGACATCCTCTAAAGTTTAATCCTTTGAAGAGAAGTCATCCTCCCTCCCTAGCTCAACACAGCATTAACTTTTTCTAATCTCCAAGAAGGGGGAAACTACATACATTTTTCGTTATATCTTCATTATCTAGAAAACAGCCTGATTCATAGTTTGTATTTACAAGATTGATGAATTAATGAATAAATTTTAGACACTTTATTTCACGGGCCCTGACTTCACTAAACCATTTTGGGACAGTGTCTCCTAGTGGATACATTAACTATTTGCTGCCAAAATTAGACTGTACCTCTGTTCTGTTTTATCTCATTTTACTCTGTCTTCTCTATTGTCTATTGTCTTGTCTCATTTAATCCAACTTTAGGAATTATCATGTCCTTCTAATAATAGTTTATACTAATATATTATTACTAAGGTTACTCTGTATCATTTTTGAAATATCAAGGGCTCATGAAAGAAGTATTTGCCATGCAAGACTGATTCACCTGAGTTTAGTCCTAGAGTCTATAGCGGAGGAGACCAACTCTGAGGGTATCCTCTGACCTTTACACCTGTACTCACCTACTCACCTAAATACACAAAGCAAGCAGTCAGTCTCTCTCTCTCTCTCTCACACACACACACACACACACTTATTTATTTTTTTAAAGCTGAATGTGGTGGCGCACACTTTTAATACCAGCATTTGGGAGGCAGGTAGGTGGATCTCTGTGTCTCTGTGAGTTCGAGGCAAGCCTGGTCTACATAGTGAGTTCCAGGACAGACAGAGCTACATAGTGAGCACAATGAGACCTTGTGTCAAAAACAAACAAGATTAAAAAATATGTATTATGACTAAGGTGAAGTTTGGTGGCTGAAAACATGCAGAGCATATATGAGTCCCTGGATTTGAAAGATTGATTTGTTTTTATTTTATGTATATGTGGGAGGAGGAGGAAAGATTTATGAATCCCAGTGGAGAGGGATTTGTAGCATCACTAGGCAAAATCTTAGTAAAGGATTATTTCCATACATAAGTCCCCTTTCTGGTACATAACCGAGAAGTGATTCATTCCTGAGCTGTCAGATATGACAGATGTCCAGAAGAACAGTTACAACGTGGTGCCCTCCTGAGGTATTTCTCCTGTGCGTGGCCTCTAAGGCAGAACTTCCTTCTAAACAGTGTGTGATTTCCTATGGTACATACTGCTACTATTCCATCAATAATTGCTAGCTTTCTGGATATTACAGTCAATCTTATAAATAACTTACTGACTTCACTTTTCTGGAATTTATTCCAATGTGTAAAGGGAATTATGCTTGCATAGTTTAGAGCAATAACTTCTGTGATTAAAAGTTGACTTTTAATAGCAGTCAATGTTGTTTTGATTGGCTTTGTGCCAACAATATGTATGTTTCTAGCGGTTGCTTTCAGTTTACTTAGGAAGTGATGCAGAAACTATAATGTTAGATTGAATATTCTTTCATGCTTTTAAGTTTTTGTGATGACAGTAAACAAGTCTTTTCACAGAAAAGCTATTTTGATGGTCATATTCTAGCATCTCCCTTTATGCCATTTCTTTTGAACATTTAAGATCATTAAGAACTTTAATTTTAAAAACAAATATTTAATCTTTGTTTTCTAATCTGGTCTTTTTAGATACTGTTAAAAAACTCCAAGACCAAAAGCACGACATGGAAAGAGAAATCAAGACACTGCACAGGAGACTTCGGGTAGGATGGATCACCAGCCACTGTCCCACTAGACCCTGGTTTTTTGGGATTTGTGCTGTTAGGCTACTCTGTAGATACATACGGTTGGATATTGACCACAGTGGGCTCCAGGCTGAAAGCAAGTGCTGTTATTTTAATTGGCACTGACACTGCATTTAAGATAGGAGAATGTACTGAGAGTGATTTATGGGTAGTAATTTTAGGAAGATGTAGTAAGGAAATGTTATATTTTGAAAAGGAAGCTTTTGATTTTAAAGTCACAGAGCAGGCTGTTTTTCTGTGAGATTTCTGCCTTCTCTGGGTTGGCCTGGCTGCTATCACCTGAGCTCCGAGGTGTGGAGGGGAAGTGCTGATCACAGAGTTCTGTGGTTCTAGCTGCTTTCATGGGGTCAGAACATCGCTTTGAGGCTGAGAGGGCTCAGGCAAGGCCCAGCTATGGCTCTGGGGGAAGTGAAGCCCTTGGGGAGACTTCTTGGCCCAGCCACACCCGTTTCCTTCTTGTCTGTGGGAAGAGGCAGACTACTCAGCTCCTTACCCCTCTGTATGACTGTCTGCCTATACTGAGGTCAGTTTTTCTTCTGGCTTGCTTCCTCTTCCTTTTCCTTTACTTTAGTTTTTTTTTTTCCTGCCAGTTTTTGATGTGAGGTATTTATAGTTTTTAACGTATGGCTCACATACCATTTATATACTTTCTCGACTGTTCCAGAAGTAAAGCTCTAAGTTCTTGATGATATTTATTTTCATAAGAAAGGCTTTGAAACTTACATGAGGAAGGTCATTTTTGGTCATTAATATTTATTGGGCACTCTGAATACTTGATGCCTCAGTAGGAAGATCGGATGGCAAATCTTACCTTCAGTAAGAACAAATTCATTTCTAAGAGTCGCTCGGTCCGTTAAAAATAGATAACAGCAACTCCTGGGATTAAAAAGACATCATTCAGGAGTATGACTTGTTAGGGCAAACAAACCATAAACAGATTTTATTACTTTTAAATAAATCTTAATTGCTCTCTTTTGGAAATAAAAATTTAGTTTTTTAATGTAGGAAGAGTCTGCAGAATGGCGGCAGTTTCAGGCTGATCTCCAGACTGCAGTGGTCATTGCAAATGATATCAAGTCTGAGGCCCAAGAAGAAATCGGTGACCTAAAGCGGCGGCTACATGAGGCCCAAGAAAAAAATGAGAAACTCACAAAAGAATTGGAGGAAATCAAGTCACGAAAGTACGTCCTGAGAAACCAGTTGTGTGTTTCAGTAAAGTACGGTGCTGTGGTGCTGACGCTGATTGTTGTCTCGACCTTCCAGTCCAGCCCTCTTCTCTGTAGACTGTAGGTCTGGAAGCAGACAGTCGGCTTGTGTCTGGTCCTGCCTCTTACTAGATGTGTGATCCCATTTAGCAGTGGTAAGCTCCTTGTGCCTCAGTTCTCTCGGCTGTGAGGTCAGGGCACTGTGAGCCGCTTTATGGTGCTGTGGTGAGCAAATGCGCTGCCAAAGGGATCGGAGCAGAGACCAGTACACTCTGGTTACTCGGTTTGGACAAACGAATGATCAGTACAGTGTTAGTTTCTTTCTATCACTCACTTTCAGGATTTCTATTTTTTCAATGTCCTCCAAAGTGGCTCATCGAACACAGAGATCATTGGAAGTCTATAAAAATGACCACATGAGGTGATACCGTGATGTGCTATGAGTTGTTCCACAGTGAGACTCCGTCTGAGTGGGAGAGAAAATTTATGTGTTTGATGTTATTAGTAAGAATTTGATTTTACTTAACTTTGAATAGTTCTTAATTAGGGTTAAGGAAAAGCAGTGTATCTTTGAATGACTTTTATTTTATTATTGCTTAGTCCTAACGTGTTGCTGAATGTTATTCATTGACGTCCTTAAGCTGAACTTGGAATGAGGCCTGATAAATCCCCACTGGTATAAAAACCTGGTGTGACTTTTCTCTGTATTATTAAATAAATAACTTATCAGAAATGACTCATTTGATAGTTACCCTGGGTAACTGAAGTTGGTTCTGCCTGTCTGTCCATTTATCCATACATCTATCTGCCATGCTGGTGATGAACCTAGGGCCTTACTCCTTCCTGCCAGGCAAGTACTCTACTTTAAGGATCACTCTGTTGGATTCTGAAAATTTACTAGTCTTTATATTACAAAGAAACTCCTGCCAAAAAAGAGGCAGCATCTTGGGGTTGGAGAGGTGGTTGAGTGCTTAAGAGTACTTTGTTCTCTTCCAAAAGATCTTGAGTTTGGTTCCAGCACCTTTGTCAGGTGGCTCAAGACTATCTGTATGTAACTCCAGTTCCAGGGGACATATTGCTTTTTTCTGGCCTCTGTGGTCACACACATATTAAACAAGCAGAAGAGAGAGCATCTTGTACAGCAGCGACTGTCAGAGTGGCCCTGCCAGGTCCTGCAAGTGCTCCAGGACCCCTCAGACTTAGTCTTCAGAATAACCCTGACTGTGCTGGTCTTTGCATGGACAGTGAAAAAACAAATGTCAGCTTGACAGACCAAGGCCTTGGCATCAAATCACACTTGTATTCAAGCTCATTATAATACATGGTAACCCTTTTTTAAATTGCCAAACTGCCTAAATAAGGCATGGGTTTCACTTAAAAATATACTTGAAAGGGTAAAGTATTATTTTACCAAATCTCAGTCTTAGCGTGCCCTGCTTGAACCCTCTGTGATAGAATGGGAGGTGTGAGCAGGCACTTCAGCTAAAGACTGTGTGTCCAAGTGTCAGGTTGTATGAGTGTCAGTTTCAGTCTGAGCTTTTTTATTCTCATGGAACATCATTTTTATTTAAAAGGAAGTTCCTTGAAAGTGATTATGAGCCTGACCATCGAGGAAAACAACTGATGGTATTTGTTGTTGTTGATGAAATTAGGTACTTAAGGGAGCCTTAGAATTTTTGTAAACTTAGCTGGATGTGTGGTGCACACCTTTAATCCCAGCATTCGGGAGGCAGAGGCAGGCGGATCTCTGAGTTTGAAGCCTGTCTGATCTACAGAGTGAGTTCCAGGACGCCAGGGCAGTTATACAGAAAAACCCTGTTTAAAAAAAAACCAAAGAGAGAGAGAGACAGAGAGAGAGAGAGAGAGAGAATTTTGTAACTTTTATCTGCCATTGCAAGATGAAGGTTTTTTGCAGAGTTTTTTTAAAAAATAATATTTATTTATTTTGTGTGTGTGCCATTCTCTACATGTGAAAATAAGAAGGCCACTTGTAAAAGTTGGTATTCTCCTTCTACCATGTGTGTGACCTGGGTGGTCATCAAGCTCAGGTGTCAGGCTTGGTAGAAGCATCTTTCCCTGCTGAGTCATCTCACTGGCCCTAGAGGTTTTTGATGCTATTGTTATTAGTAGGAAATATGACTTAAATGTATCATATAACTAAAGGCATTTGAAAAGCCTGCAAAATGCCAGTTTTTTTCCTTATGATCAGTATATGATGTTACAGAATCAGATGGGTAGAAATTCTTTCGCATGGCTTCATTTTCCCGCATGGTCACTACTTGGTCTCTTCTTCTGGAGTGGTGGTTCTCAAACACAGTCTCACCCAAGCTCAGCAAGTGCTGCGGTGCTTACAGTGGCTCTGGGCTGCGGCTGGCGTCTCCCTCTGGCGCTGCAGATTATCATTTGGGCCTTGTACCTGTCTAGGCAGGGGCTCAGGACTAAGTTACTTTCTAGTAACTACCCATTGTTTCATTTTAGTGTATATCATACAATAGTCACAGCTGTCTGAAAGTCTGTTAAAATATTCTTCTCTATTCCAAACACACATTTGTTTGAGTTCTGCATTTTTCGTATCTTAATAGATTGAATACAGGAGAAATGAGAATATAGCTGTCTTCTTAGCAGTTAAATACATATACATTTCATTTATTTATCTAGTTAATTATTTTGGGACACGGTCTCTCTATGCGAGCCTGGTTGTCCTAAAGCTCTTATACAGACCAGGCTGGCCTTGAACTCACGGAGGTCCATCTGCCTCTGCCTTCTGAGTGTTGAGATTAAAGGCATGTACCACCACACCTGCCTAAATACACATTTTTTAAAAATGTAAGACACTTATTTTTCTTAGCAATTTTGAATTTGGAAAATAAAGTTTTTTATAAAATATTTTTAGACTTAAAAAAAAAACCCAATGTCTCATTAAATTAAGACCATAAAATAGCCGGGCGTGGTGGCGCACACCTTTAATTCCAGCACTTGGGAGGCAGAGGCAGGCAGATCTTTGTGAGTTCAAGCCCAGCCTGGTCTACAAAGCAAGTCCAGGACACCCAGGGCTACACAGAGAAACCCTGTCTCGAAAACACCCTCCCCCCCCCAAAAAAAAAGACCATAAAACATTTTATTCAGCTCTGTGAGTTCCAGGTTAGTCTGATCCACACAGAGCTGAATAAAATATTTTATGGTCTTAATGAACGCAATGAGCTTTTCTAGTGCTTTTAAGGGACTGTCTTCGGAGACTCTAGTAGTTTCATCCTTTCTTAGGGGCTGGAGCTTTGGGTTCCATTCCTTTGTATGTCCCTGGATAAGCACAGTGTTTAGCGTAGATTATCTGCTGCTGTATTCCCAGGTGCCCGAGAAGGGCCGCGCCTCCTGGCAGCAAGAACCAGAGCTTCTCAGTTGAGTCAGGCAGAGGCTAGTCTGCCTCCCGATTCACTGCTAATTGATTACTTATGTCCTCACCTGACACTTAATGCAAATGGAGTTTGATGGCTATTTAATTTGCTTAGGATAACCTGATATGAGCATTTCAGTATCATTTCCTGCTGTTTACCAGGCAAAGAATATTAGGTCAGACAATTACTGTGTTCAACTGGTACAGTTTAAGAAAAACAAAAACAAAAGGGAAAAACAAAAACCAGACCCTAATACCTTCTAATGCTTTGCAATCAGGAATTTAAAAATGGTTATTTTCTCATATACACCAATTGCTTTATTTTACTGTTTTTAGGCAAGAGGAGGAGCGTGGCCGGGTGTATAACTACATGAATGCTGTTGAAAGAGATTTGGCAGCCTTGAGACAAGGGATGGGACTGAGCAGAAGGTCCTCAACTTCCTCAGAGCCAACCCCCACAGTAAAGACCCTCATCAAGTCTTTCGACAGTGCGTCTCAAGGTAGTTAATTCCTTCTGTGGTTCTCAAGGCTTACGGTTCCGTCCACTGGACATATCCTCCTTATCTAGTTTGGTATTCTATATCATCTTAATCTTAGATCATATGGTGTTACATGGTGCCATGTAGTATCATATAGTGTCCTGTGGTATCTCTACAGGGGTCTGGTATGCACAGCGGTTTAGAAATCCTGCTTTCAGCTGCACGTCGTATCTTTCCTCCCTGGGTGGATCACACTCATTCCTGTTACTCCTTTTCTCTTCTTCATGCGCAGACTTCTAGATACATAACTCTAGCTCCTAACCTGCCTCTGAGTCTCTCAATCCTGATACCCAAATAAATGCCTCTCTGACATTTACGCTTACGCATCTCTAGGCGACTTTGTCCAGAGCAGACTCCATTGTCTGTTTCATCGTTTCCCATGCCAAATGTCAGCAGAGTTCTGCTCAGTTATCAACACTAGGAACCCAGGAATCTAGCTCAACTTATTTCCCTTACTGTCCCTCCAGTATGGACTTCCTTGTTCTTTTCTCTTTCTTCATATCTAGGGACATAAACTTCAGTTCAAGCCACCTTCAACTATTGACTTCAGTAAACTTATAATTAGTCTCCTCTTTTTGGCAAGGAGGGGGGTTTTTCTTGTTTAAAACTCTGTAATTATCTAATTATAATTGGAATGAAGTTCAGATCAAGGTTCTATAACCGCTGGGCTACACTTCTTTTACTTTGTACAGCCCAATGACACTGCACTTAGTGGTCAGAAACAAGCCAGACTCTTGATGTAGCTCTTAGAGCACGCATCCTGAAGACATATCTGCAGTCTTTGATAAAGCTGTGGAGTGTGTGTGTGGTTTATAGAAACAGGGTCCTACTGTGCAGCCCTATGTGCAGTTGACATAGAATACTTGATAAGTAGCTCAGTCTGGTCTCACCTAGTGATCCTTTTGCCTCAGCCTCTGAAATACTGATATTATAAGTGTTTGTTACAATGCCTGCCTCTTACACTGTTTCTTAAATCTATAAATAGCTAGAGATGGAACCTGGGACCTAATGCATGCTACAAGTGCTGTACCACTGAGCTGTTGTTTTCTTTCTTAGATGCCATTGGTTTATGGAGGAATATTTTAGCCATACAGTATGATTAAATAGCAAGAGTGAACTACTGTCCTAGGAGAGCAAACCATTCATTGGGTAGAAGAAATACCTGTGAAACAGGCTCTGCCTGTGAGTGTAAATTTGGAGCATAGGCTAGCTGGTGACTCCGTCCTTGGAGATGAGTAAGAAACTTCCCCCTGCACCATGATGTGTTTATCACTGACTTTCTCATTTGCTGTCTTTGTAGTACCAAATGCTGCTGCAGCTGCAATTCCTCGAACGCCTCTGAGTCCAAGTCCCATGAAAACCCCTCCTGCAGCTGCCGTTTCCCCCATGCAGGTAAGGGCCTGGGATCATTGAAGGCTCACAAAGCTTTACATTTGCATGTTAGACCATCTTTTTCAGAGTCACGCACATGTCTCAGGTGGGCGAATGACTGCCTCAGAGAGATATTTGTTAGCTTTGTTTGGTAAAATACCACAAGTATCCTTAATTGAGGCAAATTATAAATATAAATTGTGATGCTTTTCTGGAAAACTTTGATATTTTATCTTTTGTCTAATAGAACATTTTAAATCATTCAGACTTAATGACTGGAGGGATGGCTGAGCAGTTAAGAGAGCTTAAAGCTCTTTCACAGGACCTAAGTTCGCTCACAATAAATAGCCTATAACTTGAGTTCATGGGGAGTATCTGATGCCCTTCTCTGGGCCTCTTGGGACACCTGCATGCAAGTGCACATATCTACACATTTGCACATATATAACACAGAGTTAAATGTTGGTCTATACAAGGCATGAATTGAGAGAAATGTTGTTCATTGGGGGCCATTTGTCACAGTTGAGTTCATGGATCCATTGACATTGGTGATCCATTATAAATAACTTTCAGAGTTGCTGTTCTTTGCCATTGTTGGAATGCAGCCAGGAGAGGGTTGTTCTTTGTGGTGCTTAAGAGACCCTCTTGTTGTTCCATTTTCCTAGCCACTTTCAGAGTATGGTTGAAGCAAACTACTTTAACATGGGTAAGAGTAGCCAAAGGAAAAATGGTCCCTGAATTAGTGTTCTGTGATAACGGGTGGCTGTGACCACCTTTCTCCCTAAAGTTAGGTCTTGGGGCATTTTCTTTTGGAGTTGAGATGTCACGATTGGCCCTGTGATGAGTGAGTGGATTTTTATACTTATACAGTCTAAGATAAGTGTAGTCTCTCAGCTTGGCTTTGCATTTTCATGTTTACACAAGATGTCTTTTTTTTTTTGGCTTTTCGAGACAGGGTTTCTCTGTGTAGCCCTGGCTGTCCTGGACTCGCTTTGTAAACCACGCTGGCCTCGAACTCACAGAGATCCGCCTGCCTCTGCCTCCCGAGTGCTGGGATTAAAGGCGTGCGCCACTACGCCCGGCTTAAGATGTCTTCTTAACTTTAAAGGAAAGCAAGGAAACTCCGTCTTTTCCCTGCAGATTTAATGCTTTTTAGATGTTATCTACTAATCAGACTTTTAAAAGAAAGCCTAAAGGTACAAAGCAAGATGCCAAGTAAAAGAAGCCTCAAGTAAGATGAATAAGAAGAAGCTTGTCTAGCATTTATCTGCTGATGTTTTATATCTAACGTCATTTAGTAGCATCTTTTTGAAGATAGAAGGATTAAAAGTGTCTGCAGCTAGAAATAACTCGTTCTAATACTCTGTAATACGTAGTGTCTGTCAAGTGTCTGTCATGTGCAGCTCCACGAAGAACCACATGAAGGGTGTGCAGACAGGGTCCCTCTCAGACGTTGTCTTAATGGCCACAGTCTCTGGGACTACACCAGGATTGACTGTGTTAGGTTGCTTTTGTTGTTGTTTTTCTTTCCTTTTTTTGTTTGTTTGTCTGAGACAGTGTTTATCTGTGTAGCCCTGGCTGTCTTAGACTCGCTTTGTAGACCAGGCTGGCCTCAAACTTAGAGATCCGTCTGCCTCTGCCTCCCAAATGCTAAGATTAAAAGGCATGCACCACCACACCTGGCAATAACAGACAGCTGTGAACTGCCATGTGGGTTCTGGGATTTGAACCCGGGTTCTTTGGAAAAGCAGCCAGTGCTCTTAACCGTTAAGCCATCTCTCTAGCCTGATTTTGTTGTTTTGCAAGATAGGGTTTCTCTGTGTAGCTCTGGCTGTCCTGGAGCTCACTCTGTAGCTCACTCAGGCTGGCCTCAAACTCAACAGAGATCTGCCTGCCTCTGACTCCTGAGTGCTGGGGTCAAAGGCTTGCACCATAACTGCCTGGCTAGTTTTTATTTTTTTTTAAGCTTTGTGGGCAGAATTCTTTTATGGGAAGAACAAGAGTTGTCACAAACACATGGAAATCTGGACAAAATGTAGGAAACCACTGTTTTCAGATATTGCACTATTGTGGTCCCTAAGAAAAAATGTTAACATATGAGGGAAATCCTGCTGTGACTCTCTTCTCCTGGAGGCACTTTCTAGGTGGTGGGTTAGGGAGGTTACCCAACTTGGAACAGAGAAGGACAAACCAGTTAGATCTGAGGATACAAACCAATGCTCAAGGAAAGTGAAACCTCTAGAATCTTGATGTCAGAGCTCCTGGGAAGAAGATGTCAAGCACACAGGGTCCAGACATTTCCATAAGTAAGTGTCCTTTTGAGTCTTTGCCTGAGGCTGGCTGCCTGGCCGTGCTTGGAACGAAGCCCTACAAGGCTTGGTAGGAAGACTTTTCAGATAAACTCTTTCCATAGTTTACACTGGATTCATATCAGCCACTATGAGGCATCCTTCTTGAGCATATAGGGAATAAAGTACATCTCGATCGCTCCTGCGTGCTTGATAGTCTACATCTGCCCAAAGGACCTTAAAAGTAACTTCCAAGCCGGGCGGTGGTGGCGCACGCCTTTAATCCCAGCACTTGGGAGGCAGAGGCAGGCGGATCTTTGTGAGTTTGAGGCCAGCCTGGTCTACAAAGCGAGTCCAGGACAGCCAGAGATATTCAGAGAAACCCTGTCTTGAAAAACCAAAAAAAAAAAAAGTAACTTCCAAAAGGTTGAGCAGAGCTGAACATAACTATCTTAGACAGTCTATAAACTCTCCCAGTGAGCTCATCTGCTGGTGGTCATTGTTTGTGTACTCTGCTCTTGTTGAGTGCTGGCTGACATCATGATTTGTTTCTAATGAAAAGTATAGCAGAAGTGACATAATGGCACTTCCTAGAGAAGGTTATAAAATTGGCTTCTGTTATTAGTGCTCCTCTTAACTTTACTGCTCTTGCTACTTAGGTTCACTCACATTGAGTAAGCTTAGAAGCAGCTATGAGGCTCACCAACAACCACTGCTGATGAACTTGAAAGAGATTTCCCCTACACCTTAGCTCCAGACTGTCTTTGTGATAACTAGCAGCTTGATTTGCCTTCTCACAGAAGACCTGGAGCTGGAGGATTCTAGCTAAGCTTTTGACCCATAGACATCATGAGATCATAAATGTTTATTGTTTAAAGTCACTGTTAAGTATTGGGGTACTTTGTCATGCAGCATGCATCAGTAATATAGTAAGTTATTTCCCTGCCAGAACAGTCTTACAATTTTTAACAGAATCTAACAAAATAAAAGGTAGTTTTGTATTTATATGGAAATGCAAAGGGATTTGCATTTGTGAAACATTTGGAGGTTTTGTAGTACTTGATTTCAACATCCACAGTATAACACCAATAGTATGTCTCACAGTAGAGTCCTGGGATAGATGAGCTGATTTTTAGCATAAATGTCAGGGTTATTTAGTATGAGGGTAGGAGTAGGCTACACAGGATTCTGAGTAGATATCCATATGACATACTGTCAGGGTTATTTAGTATGAGGGTAGATGTAATCTACACAGGATTCTGTGTGTGATATACTGAGGTTGACCAGTACACCCAAATGATTTATATATATATATATATATATATATATATATATATATATATA
>CAJQZJ010034192.1:161883-187403 GCA_907164525.1 Lophiomys imhausi | reverse complement strand
TATATATATATATATATATATATATATATATATATATATATACACACATACATACATACATACATACACACACATATGTGACAGGAACATTAGTGAAAAATCTTTGTGTTCTTTAAGCATGCAAAGACTTCTTATTTAGGATACGCACACATAAAAATGAGTCATAAAAACAACTAATAGTTGGGCATTAGGATTTTAAAAATTTTCCCTAAAGACATGACAAATAAGCGAAAGCATACTATGCACGGGAGAATATATTTACATTATTTACCTGTTTTAGAAAAGACTTGATGCATCAACCTGAAGACAGCATATAGTAAAGGGCACGTGATCCATGTATGAGCATATGAGAAGGGGACAGCGTCATCAGTCATCAAGGAGGTGGGAATACAGTAAGGTACCAGTCCATACCATGGGCAAAAGAAAGGTGAACAGGGTAAAAATGTGGGCTGGAGAGATGGTGGCTCAGTGCTTAAGAGCACTGGCTGCTCTTCCAATAGACCCGGGCTCAAATCCCAGCACCCACATGGCAGTTCACAGCTGTCTGTAATGGCCGGCCGTGGTGGCGCACGCCTTTAATCCCAGAACTTGGGAGGCAGAACCAGGCGGATCTCTGTGAGTTCTAGGCTAGCCTAGTCTACAAAGTGAGTCCAGGACAGCCAAGGTGACATATAGAGAAACCTTGTATGGGGGGGGGGAAACCCAAGCAAACAAAAAAACTCACAAAAACAAAAAAAAACAGTGTAAAGATGTGGAAAGGCTAGGCCTTTCGCATAGATCTTATGGGAGAGTGAAACAGCTAGCTGGAAGTTAGCTAGATTTTTAAAAGATAGGACTGAGGGCCGGGGTGTGGAGGCAGAGGCAGGCAGATCTCTGTGAGTTTGAGGCCAGCCTGGTCTACTGAGCCAGTTCCAGGACAGCGGGTTATGTGGTGAGATTTTGTCTTTCGTGGAATGTGGGGTCTTGAGAAAAGCCAAGGAAGTAGAAGTACAAGAAAGAAGTGTCCATGGCCTGGAGCGTCATGCATGCTAAACACCAATGCATATAAAATAAAAATAAATCATTAAAACACTAACTTATAAGAAAACATATTCCAGGCCGGGCGGTGGTGGCGCACGCCTTTAATCCCAGCACTTGGGAGGCAGAGGCAGGCGGATCTTTGTGAGTTCGAGGCCAGCCTGGTCTACAAAGTGAGTCCAGGACAGCGAAGGATACACAGAGAAACTCTGTCTCGAAAAACCAAAAAAAAAAAAAAAAAGAAAACATATTCCTGTATGATTTGGAGAAATAATACAGCCAGCACCCTCTTCACTTGGTTCCCTTTAATGACAGCATCAGTGTCATCAGTGGCAGTCTGGAGTAACAGTAGTGAGTGTTTAGGCTGCTGTATATGCCTCCTACATCAGGGTAGGAAAAACCTCACAGTACTGATAGCAGGGGTGCTGAGTTAAAGACCACAACCTGTTCCAGAACAGTCGTTGGATTATCAAGTGAGAGGCATAGTTGAGGTTTGTTTGGAACCAGGAGAAGAAAAACCAATAAAACAAAACAGAAACACATCCATATTTTAGTTTGGAACCTAATTTTGTGTTTAACTAATTGGCGTATGGTAGTTTAAGAATTCTCTTTAAACAGAAGAATTAAATTGTATTCAGAGTGCCAGAGGCTGTCAGGGTCAGTAGTGGTTTGCGTAACTATAAAAGGGTCCCAAGGAAGCATTCTTGTGGAGAGGAAGTGTCCTTCGTTTTGGCTGTGCCAGTGTTCTAGTTGAAATGCTTTAGTAGAGAATTATAAGATGCTGTCATTAAAGGAAACCAAGTGAAGAGGGTGCTGGCTATATTATTTCTCAAAATCATATAGGAATATATTTTTTCTTATAAGTTAATTTTTTTAATGATTTTTATTTTATATGCATTGGTGTTTAGCATGCATGTTTATCTGTGTGAAGGTGTCAGATCCCCTGGAACTGGAGTTATAGACAGTTATGAGCTGCCATGTAGGTGCTGGGAATTGAACCCTGATCCTCTGGAAGAACAGCCAGTGAGTGCTCTTAACCACTGAATCATCCCTCCAGCCCCCAAGTTTATTTTTCAAGTCTACTGATCACACATTGTGTCTTTATAACCTTACCATAGCAGAACAGAGAAATTTTGCATTGTTTGTAACTAAATATCTGTTCTCTGAAGTACTTGTTTTCTCTGTGAGTCTCAGTACTAGATTTTATATAACTCTGCTTTCATTTCAGAGACATTCCATAAGTGGACCAATCTCAGCCCCCAAGCCTTTGACAACCTTGTCAGATAAGAGATCAAACTATGGAGAAATTCCTGTACAAGGTACAACTGACACGCTCATATCATTTCACTTTTTTGTTAATTTTTGCATTTTTTGGCTAATTAACTTGCTTTCTTGGTGCCGACATTATGGTAGCCAATCTGGTGTATGTCTTTGTCAAAAGTTTTAATTAACATGTCTTAACTACAAGTAGGGAAATGAGTTATTAGTAAATGAATCTTTCATGGCATACATATTTTTTCTTTTGTTTTGACACAGAGTCTTGCTATATAGCCAGACTGGCCTTGAGCTGAGTTCAGGATCTTCCTGACTGATGCTTTAGAGTGAGGAGTTACACGTGGGCCACCTCGCAGGCTGAAACCTTTTAAATTATGATGAATGATACAGAGTGCATATCATTGCAAGGCATTGTTTCAAGGTTCTTCACAGAAAGTGTGTTCCTGTCATTCCCATTTTTATAGACATTGTCCAAACTCATAAAAAAAAGTTAAGACCTAACAACATGCTTTTAAAAACTCAGTTATGCAGGCAAAGATAAAAGTAAAACAAAGGAAAAGATTTACCATGCAGACTCAAATATGGTAGCACATGCCTGAGATTGCTGTACTCAGGTAGGCAAGGCAGGAAGACAGAGTTCTAGGCAAGCCTGGGCTACATAGTAGGATTCTATTTCAATATAACTGTAAATTTAGACCATTCAGTTTTACCATGCTTACTCATGTATCTAAAGTCTGCCGTCTATATAAATGTTTTCTACTTGTCTTGTCCTGTTCTTTTTTTTTCTCTGTTTTCTCTTGAGTCCATTGTACCCCCCCCCTTTTATTACTCTACTTTAGCGTCTCTATTAACATCCTACTTTTTAACTTTAAATTTCTTTTTATTGGGACTAGAAAGATGGCTCAGCAGTGAAGAACACTTGCAGAGGTTTGGTCCTCCTGAACACCCTACCCTTCACAAGCAATCTTGTACAACAAGATCTGTAGCACCCAAAATGTCAGTAGAGCCAAGGTTGACAACTTGGTTGATAACAGCTCATGATTTTAAAGACTTATTTTCATTTATGAGTATGTGGTGTTTCCCTGCATGCGTGTATGTACAGCCTTGTATGTACCTGGTGCCTGCAGAGGCCAGAAGCATGCTAGTTAGGGACAGTTATAAGCCACTCTCTGCCCTCTTTAACATTGCATATTCTTTTCTCCTTTGTTTTAAATTTAATAACTTTCAACTCTAATTTGTTCTGTCCATATATTTCTGGGTCTGTGGCTATCCTCTGAAGCATGGTTGATGTACTGGGAGAGGAGCTTTGCCTTTAAAGATCTTGGCTCCCTCTTTCTATTCATCCCCCTCTCTGATTTTATTTTTAAATTCTTTTTTGAGACAAGGTCTTATCATAGCCCAGGGTGGCCTCAGAGTTACTGTGGAGCTGAAGACAACCTTAAATTCTTCGTCATGTAGCCCTACTTCCTCTGTGCTGGGATTATAGGAATATGCCATCATGCTAGGCTTTTGTTGATTTACTTGAGATGGGTCTTACTCTGTGGCCCAGGCTGGCCTCAGAGTGTGGCAGTCCTACTGTCTTAGCCTCCCATTCACCACCCAGCCCACCAGCTCTGCCTCTGTCTGAGCGTGGGCCGTCCTGCTGCCTTCCTCAGATGCTGTGGCCTCACGTCATCATTCACTTCTTTCCTTTCCTTTCCTGTATCTTCAGCTCTCCAACTCCCATCTAAGTATGCTGATATCTTTCTTGTGTTAAGAAAAACTACATGGTTGCACATCCCTGCAATCCCAGAACCCTGGAGGCTGAAGCAGGAGGAGAGAGTGAGAACTCATGTGTCTGTCTGTCCTCATCTATTTGTCTGTCTGCCTCTCATTGTCTCCTACATGAAAATAAAACAAGCAGTTATGTCTTCTCCTCTACCCTAGTACAGTTTATCTCTGCTTGTCTCACCTTTTGTACCCCAAGACATTCTAATATTCTGTTCCCATCTATAGCTGTTGAATTGTTCTGACCAAGGTTACCTGTGAGGTATGTGGTCAGTTACACCACTCCTCTGTCACCTCATGCTAGTAATTTACAAAATCATACATTATTTCAGTTCTCCTTCCAAACCCACTCTGGTCACCTTTCCACATCATCCTTTGCCATCTTTTATCTCTACTGTCTAACTCATATCCTGCACAAACCTGTCCAGTTCACAGCAGCCACAGTGCTAACCTGATAAAGCCTTATTGGATCCCCTGCCAACAGGAGAAGACCTAAGCTCCTTACAGTGAGTTTGGCTGTGTGTGTGTGCCCCTCTCTGCGTGTGGACCCTCACCTTGCTCTGTCTCCCCTCTGCACTTTCAGCACTGCTGTTCTGCTGGGCAGTAAGCCAGGAATATATTCCCTTCTGACTTTCATTTTTCCTGTATAAAGACTTTTACTTACCTTTCTGATTTCAACCTCACTGCTATTAGAAATGAATAATCTCAGTGCTTTATAAAGGAACACATGGACAAAATGAAAGTAATTTGGCAAGGCAGCTGCTCTTTTGGCACAAGGGTCAGTCAAAACTTACATCAATCTCGTGACCAGTGTGATCAGAATGGCTTGCTTTTTATCTGTGACATAGGTGGGGACTGCACCTCACCCCATTGGTGGGAATTCAGCTTCACAGTCTGATTTGATTGGCTAATGAGTGCGTAAAGGAGAGGAGGGTTCTTGTTGGACTATGTTTGACAGAAAAAGTTTCTCAAAATCTCCCCCCTTTCTTACACAATTTCTTTTTATTGACTACCTCCCTTCTGAGGAGGTAAACCTAACGCTGTTATGGAGTTGTAGCTATGGCCAATCTGGCTCTACCAGCTGGGTGGAGCAGTCGGGGTACCCTTCCAGTGGAGCTATTTAAAGGAACTAAAAGTACATCTGTAAAAAAAATTAAATAAATTACGTTGGTGCCATATGTAGAAATAATTAAATTATTTACCAGTATTTATATTATCATTAATTGTTTGGGCGGTTGTTAAACCTTATATAGCCATTATAAATGAATACACACAGATACCACA
The DNA here is from genome assembly GCA_907164525.1 of Lophiomys imhausi. Classification (NCBI taxonomy): domain Eukaryota; kingdom Metazoa; phylum Chordata; class Mammalia; order Rodentia; family Muridae; genus Lophiomys; species Lophiomys imhausi. Next base: position 182,060 of record CAJQZJ010034192.1, on the reverse strand, counting down.
TGGATTTTAACAAGCCTTGGCCTGAGTTGAGCAATCTTGGCCCATCTAAGCTAGCTCTTAATTCTATTACCCAAATATGACCCCTTATGTACATACGTCCCCTTAGACTGCCATTCTCCATGCTGTGTGGCTGTTCCTGGCCATGTGGAATGAGGTTCTTTTTTCTAACCCATGGTGTGTGTCCTCCTTCCTGTTGCGGCTGGAGTATATTAGTCCTCTGTCTAAAGACAGGCTTCCTGTTCTAATCTCAGGAAGTCCCACCTTTCTCTGTCTTTGCCCAGTCTCAGGTGTCAGCATTTTATTTAACCAATTGGAGACAATGTAAGTGACAGACAGCCAGCAGGACCAATTAATTAACATTTAGAATGCTTAACACCACACCGTCATACATCAGTAGTTTTATTTCTGTGACAGCCAGGTATAGAGGGAAGTGAAGTCCTTACACGGTACCTGGAAGAGGTATGAGGAGAAGTAACTGCAGAGTTATTGGCATCACAGATCCTAAGCAGCAAACCAGGAGCGGCCAGAGCAGAGGAGAGTTTTCAGCCCATTAAAATCTGTTGGTGAGCACATGGGAGCATCTGTCCACAGGCCTCATCCTCATTTTCCTTTGGCTTCTAAGGCTGCTCTCCAGAGCATGGAGTCCAGGATTTGTTTTCAGATACTTTGATAGCTGTTAGAGTAGCTGCAGTCACTGCAGTAGAGTAGGTCCCTCTGTGATGGCTTCTGGAGGGAGAGGGAGAGGGAGAGACAGAGGGAGATTTAACCATGACTTTACTTTTAGGTCAAACAACAGTAGGCCGTTTCTCTTGTTCTGGGTGGGCAGCTTCTGCAGTGTTGAGTTGAGCCACGGTCTGGAATCGTGTATGAACACCATTTTTCTTATCAGGAAGAAAATCACTAGTGAACTATAGTTGTCTCAATAACAGCACATAGGGATTTAAGTTTAATGTTTAGTGTGTGAAATCCCTTGGATGGTTAAGGAAACTTACTTAGTCATTTTAGTTTTTTGTTTAGTTTTGTGTTAGGTGTTAAAGATTATACTGTGTGTGGCGGGGGTGTGTGGTGTGTAGGGCAGTTGGAGTTCGGGTTTTAGAGGAAGTCTTCCTTTTGTTCCATCTTCAGAGGCCTTGCTCAACTGTGATGTCACGTGGAATTACAAAGACATTTCTATGTGTTAACCCCCTCTCTTTGTAGACAATACACTGGTTAAAGCCCTTCAGGGACAGTCTTCATGGCTCCCCTAAACACGAAAAATGCCCACAGTTACAGGGAGTTTTGAGATGCTCCACGCCCTCTGGGACCTAGTTAACCTTGAAAGGCAAGAGGAGAAATATTCTCCTTTTTAATCCCTCTGACCACACCAGTGTTAATTCCAAAGGTGGTTACGAACACCCAGGTCAGTTATACAAGTCTGGCACTTCTAACTGCTGTTCAGTATTTAAGTAAAACTTGGCAAAATCAAATCCCCTTTTAAGCGGATGTTTAGAATCAATGTATTGTACTTTGACTTTAGAAACTTTAATGTCATGTATATCATCTCCAGAGGACATCTTTTACACACCTTAAATAACCTGTCCAGTATAATTTGCATAGCTTTCTAGTTTAAAAAAATTGGGGGATGTAACTGAGCAATATCTACCCCTTCCTTACAAATTCCCAATGATTAATCAAAGTTGAGTTTCACTGAGGTTTACCCTGGGGAACCAGTGACTATGAGTTTACTTAGAGCATGTGTGAGGGTTACTGACAGGAGCGTGGGTAACCTGGAAGTGGCCGCACTGGAAAGTCTTCACTTTCCCATAGCTGCTTGGTGGCACCTCTTTCTCCTTGGCCATCCCGGCCTATATATTCTACTTTCTGCCCAAGACCTCCAGGCCACGTGCAGTTGGGGCAGAATTGCATACAGTTGGCTTGGAGGAGTGACCGGATACTCTGATGAAGGTCTGATACCTATGCCAGTTCCTCTTCCTGTTAAGGGACATTAACTGTCAAGAAGGCCAGCTTTGGTGGTCTCCTGTAAGGAGGCACAGCAGAAGTCAGGGGCAGTAATTGTCTGTCTCAGAAGATAGTGCTGGGAAGCACCACCTTAATAAAAGAAAGTTGGAAGCATACTCAGGGTACTGCAGTACGTTAAGATTACCTGTGTGCGTACTGTTGAACTGTGGGGCTTGTACAAGCTCTGATATCCATGATGACTGCATCCTCCCATTGTTGGGAGATTGACTTTACAGTCTCACACATTGGCTAATTGAAGTAAAGGGGAAGGGAATATAGGCCCTTCTCAGGCTGCCTCTAATAGAAAACAAGCCAACATATTTATCACAAGTGCCATTTCTGTACATCTCTGGCCGGCTCAGCTGTCAGGTTCCCAGAGTCCAGGGTCCTCACTATTCTTCCCTTGAATCCGTTAGTCACAGAATAGCAGTTGTCTTGTTTCTGCTCTAGATTCCACCTTCTGTGAGAACAAGTTTTTTGTCTGCTTTCTTGGACTTTTGCACTAAACTTAGTACCCAGCCAGTAGTAGACACCCAGATGATTAATGAATGCATTAAAGATGAGGCCAGTGGAGTTTCTCAGCAGGCAAAGTTGCTTGCCACCAAGTCTGAGGACCTGACTTCAAAATGTGGAACCTGCATGGTAGAAGGAGGGAAGCAACTTCTTAAGTTATTCTCAAACTTCTGTATGTGCACCATAGCACGCGTGCCACTCCTAGTCAATAAAAACGTGATTGAAACTTAAAAGGCTACCTAAAAAATAAGAACAATAATAGCTCCAGGTGTCAGTAGAGTAGAATTTATCACTATAACATAGAATACATGAATCATATTTCCTGAAGAGGGCTAACCCAGCTTTACATAAGATGGAAAGCAGCCTGCTTACTGCAGGCATAAATTACTGGGGCAGGTGTGTCTGAGCATGATTTTTTTTGGAGAGAAGATGCTGACAGACTATTTTATGGCTGTTGTTGCTCCATGTACTGGGGATGGAGCCTAGGGTCTTTCTTAAGCAGCACTGTAAAGCTACTCCTCTGGCCCTGTTACACATAATTTTAAGAAGAGTAATTTAGCTAGGCGTTGATGCTTTAGGTTCATAATGGATTAAATTTAAAACTTTGATTACAGGACTAGAGATAGTTCAGTTGGTAAAATGCTTTCTTTCAACCTTGAGGTCTTCAGTTTGACCCCAGCACTCATGTAAAGAACTGTGTTTGGGGGTGCACACTTACAAGCCCTGTGCTGAGGAGGCAGGGACAGGCAGATCCTTGGGGCTCACTGGCAAGCCAGCCTAGCCTAATTGGGAAGACCCAGGTAAGAGACCCTGTCTCAGAAAACAAGGTGCATGGCTCCTTAGGAGTGATGCCTAGGGTTGACTTCTGACCTCCACATATGCAAGTATGCGCGCGCGCGCGCGCACACACACACACACACACACACACATAAGTAAAGAAGTGACTAAAACATCAATTTCTGTTTCTACTCTGTCTTTTAGAATTTGTGCATGAAATGTTCTTTCTATAAAAGCTGATAGGATTTGGGACTCTGATTGATAAAGGCGCACGCCTTTAAGTCCCAGCACTTAGGAGGCAGATGCAGGCGGATCTCTGAGTTCAAGGCCACCCTGGTCAACAGAGTGAGTCCAGTAAAACCAGGGCTACAGAGAAACCCTTTCTCAAAAAACCAAAAGGAAAAAAAAAGTGTTTGTTTATGATAAAATTACTAATGATTTCAATCAGCATTATGTCCTATTTTTATATAGAAAAATAAGCTCTCCTTCCTGCCCCCCAGGTTTCCTAAGTAGAAAGTATCACTCTTTATTTCAACCTATGTGTTCCCTAGTCTCTTGGAAAATATTACTGGGAGGCTGGGGAGATGGTGGCTCAGGGCTTGAGTACATACTGCTTTTCCAGAGAGCTTGAGTGTGGTTCCAGTGCCCATGATGGGTGGCTCATAACTTCTGTAATTCCACCTCAGGGTGCCTGTACTCATGCATGTATACACACACTCACACAAACACAGTTTAAAACAATAAATCTTTTAAAAAGATAATTATTTGGACTAAAAGATGTGATAGTCTAAAGAGTCAATACTGTATGCCATTACTTTTTACATTATAGTGTTGTGAGAGGGATATTACTTACATTGGTAATTCCTTTGGTTTTCCCTATTTGGGTTTGTTTGTTTGTGTTTTCTGGTTGTTGTGGTTGTTGCCAGTCATTGAACCCAGGCCCTCATGAATCCTAATACATACATGCTTTATCATTGACCTGCTTTTCCAGCTACTAAATAGTTAATATGTTAAAAAAAAGGAATGTGGGTGGGCATTCTTGGAAAACAAGGCTAATAATAGTCTTTATTTAATACTAGCATTATTGTTTAGTTTTACACTAGTCATTTATCCCTAATAATCAGATCCTGGCTAGGCAGAACACATGCATTCATATCTTCTGGCCTGAGGACAGCTTGTTGGGTTTGTAGCCCTAGATAAAACATATGCAGGAAGGGAGAATTAGCAGGGACAAAAAGATTGCCCCAGTGTTCTAAAGAGACTCCCAAAAAAGCTGGACTTAAGAACCAAGCTGAAGCCATAAAAGAGGCAGCATCTGATCGTGTCCTACGTGGATGCTCAGCAGCGATGAGACTAGATTAGACCAGCCCTCAGACCAGAGCCCACCGATGAGGCAGTAAAGGTTCTCAGCCAATGTCATCCTCCCTGGAGAGCCTTCTCCCTTGTGCCCTGTTGTCCCTATACTGCATGTTTAATCAAACCACTCTCTTACTTTTTCCTCTAATTTGTGTCTTTGTTCTTATTATTGTGTGGCTGAAATTCAATTCCCAGCCCTTTCTCCTTTGCTAGGAAGGCCCAGCTTATTGCCACTATGTTTTCAACCCTTCTCTGCTGCCTGAAACAATAATGACCTGTGGCCAGATAGTATGTTGTATTATGGAATTCTAGCTTCACCATCTAGGTCTGACTATGGATACATGTGTGTGTGATGTCCCCTCTAACCACAGGTCAGAAAGGCAAGGTGTTATTTAGCTTGTGCCTCAGGCTCATGCAGTAAGGGACCTTTTAATTTTGATTGAGTTGCTTTGAAGAGTTAAGTGGCACAAGAATGACTTAGAAACAGTCAACCTGCTTAGCATGTCTCACCACCATCTCTAGAAATACATTGTTGAACTGGAGTGTTCTACATGGTCCTTGTCTTTGGAGGTGAGGTTATTTTTAATAAACATGCTGTTTGGGGTTGAAGTGCCTCCGATTAGGAGGAGGGATGAGCCTCAAGGCTAAGAAAAGTGGCAGTCACCTTTCTTATACTTCTAACACCTCAGCATTCATAGGTTTCTTTTTGTGTCCTTTCCACTTTGTGCAGAACATCTATTAAGAACATCTTCAACCAGCCGACCTGCTTCTCTCCCAAGAGTCCCTGCTATGGAAAGTGCCAAGACCATCTCAGGTAATGGCTTTTATCTGAAAAGTTATTTTAAAAACCTCCTGGAGCCAGGGGTGGTGGTGCACGCCTTTAATCCCAGCACTTGGGAGGCAGAGGCAGGTGGATCTCTGTCAGTTCAAGGCCAGCCTAGTCTACAGAATCCAGGTTAGCCAGAACTGTTACACAGAGAAACCCTGTCTCAAAAAAAACAAAAAACAAAAATACCTCCTCCTAGAAGTTTTCAGTTGCCTGCATTGTAGTGGATGGCACATGAAGGCACATCTTTTGAGAAAGTTGATAGAGTTCGATATGCAATGAGTGGTTTGAGAGTCAGCCAGAACACACCAAAACATTTCTGGAAGCTAAGTTTGCCAGTGTGGTAAAGCCGCCCACTACTACGGCTCTGAAGGCTCACTGGGTATGTTCTCAGGGTTTCCGCTATTTACATTATTTCCCCTTGTGGGTCTCCATTTAGAAGGGGTGCTAGGTATGGGTGAGTAGTTGCAGATGTCACTCTGGTTTTTTTGTTCTGTTTGGTTCTCACAGTGTACCAGGGAGATACTATGAATGCTACATGGTAATAAGGCACTTGGTCACCACAGCGTGATGATATAGTTCGTATTTCCACTGCTAACCTTTTCACAGATTTTTAATTCTTTAAACTTTTTATGATAATCTCTCATTCTCTAGCCCAGGCTAGCCTCATGTTCATGATAGGCCTCCTGCCTCAGTTTTGAAGTACAGGGATTGTAAGCATAAATCACCACTCCCAGCTGTGTAGGTGTTTTGAATGAAAACTAGGTCCTTTCCAGTCATCAGTAAGATCAAGTATCAGCCCCTCCCCTCACAAGGTGATATATGTTCTTTAGGAATCTTCAGAAGAAAATCTCAAGAGCTCAAACTAAAAAAGTTTAAAGCGTATATATCATATTGTACTTTTTTTTTTTTTTTAGGTTTTTCGAGACAGGGTTTCTCTGTGTAACAGTATAGGCCCTTCTCAGGCTGCCTCTGGTAGAAAACAAGCCAACATATTTCTCACAAGTGCCGTTCCCATACGTCTCAGCCATTGGATTCCCAGAGTCCAGGGTCCTCACTATTCTTCCCTTGAATCCGTTAGTCACAGAATAGCAGTTGTCTTGTTTCTGCTCTAGATTCCACCTTCTGTGAGAACAAGTTTTTTGTCTGCTTTCTTGGACTTTTGCACTAAACTTAGTACCCAGCCAGTAGTAGACACCCAGATGATTAATGAATGCATTTAAGATGAGGCCAATGTGTTTTTTTTATGGTACCATGTTACATAAGGATTTTCATACAAATATGATAAAGTAGATCATGCCCCCATCTTGTTCCCACTCCATTTCTTTCTTTCCCTTTAGTTCTTTTGTCCCCTCAGCAGTGTCTTCACGCCGTATGTGCTTCTGTGACTTACGGCTTGTGGCATTCAGGGACTGCAAATGAGAGACAGCATATTTGTCTCTGTGAGGCTGACTTAATTTATGTGTATACCACAATTGCTTTGTCCCTCCCTACTGTTAGACACCTAGGTTGTTCCGTAACTCGACTAATGTGAATAGTGCTGCATCACATTCCATGATGACTTTCTCACAGTGTCTCGACGAAGCAGTGAAGAAATGAAACGGGACATCTCTGCATCTGAGGGCGCATCACCAGCCTCTCTCATGGCTATGGGCACCACGTCACCACAGCTCTCCCTCTCTTCCTCTCCCACGGCATCAGTCACTCCAAGCACCCGGAGCCGAATACGGTAGGAAGCATGTTCTGTGTACTGTTCCTGGCCTTTCAGAGAGAAGGATAGCTTATAAGTCAGTGCTGTCGGGTGTCCTCCTTTTTCTTTGCATGTTATTCAGTGTTGACTAACTATATCCTTCTGTTTTGTTTGAAACTAGAAATGGCTGAATAAGTGTAGGTGAGATTCCTCTAATCTGAAAACCCAAGTGCATGCCTTTTTGAGTACCAGTACCAGTATGGATAAATGTAGGAAAGGGTGTATACCCAGAAGTGGTATGGCTGGGTCCTGAGGCAGAGCTCTTCCAAGTTTTCTAAGATATCACCAGACTGACCTCCATAGTGGTTGTTGCACAAGCCTGCACTCCCACCAGCAATGGAGGAGGGTTCCCCTTTCTCCACACCCTCACCAGCATGTGCTGTCATTTGAGTTTTTGATCTTAGCCATTCTGACAGGTGTGAGATGGAATCTTAGAGTCGTCTTGAGTTGCATTTCTCTGATGATTAAGGATACTGAGCATTTCTTCAAGTGATTCACTGCCATTAATGATTCCTCCTTTGTGAATTCTCGGTTTAGCTCTGTTTCCCATTTTTTTGATTGGCTCACAAGGACATTTCCTCATCTATGTTCATAGGAGCCTTATTTGTAATAGCTAGAAACTGGAAACAACCCAGATGTCCCTAAGCCGATGAATGGATAAAAAAAACTGTGGTACATCTACACAATGGAATACTACTCAGCTATTAGAAACAACGAAATCATGCAATTTGCAGCTAAATGGATGGAACTAGAAAAGCTCAACCTGAGTGAGCTAGCCCAGACTCAAAAGGGTACACATGGCATCTATTCACTTATAATTGGATTTTAGCTATATAGTACCAACACAACAAATGGAACAGGAACATAGACTTTGTTACCTGTTTTTGCCCTAGTGGTGCTGTCATATAGGCCCCCTAACCCCAGTTCAGCAGTCATATGAGGGCTAAGAGCTTCCTCATATACTGGGGGCCTATATGTAGGGACACCCCATTCTGGAATAGTAGGATAGGAGGGAGAGCGGGGGAAAGTGCAGGGTGGGACTGGGAGGGGTGGAAAGAGGGCACTGTGATGGAGATGTAACTTGAAGTACTAAATAAAAAAAAAAGAGAGAAACAAAAAAAATGTAGGAAAGGGATACATAAGTTTTGTAGTCAGGGCACGTGATCCATAGGAGGCGCTGTGCTGGCTTAGGAGACAGATACAGAACGTCAGAGGACCATGTCTCTGCTGTCTCCAGGCAAGTAGACATGGTTGAGCAGCTAGCTAAAGGAGCCTCTTTAAATCAAACTGGGTCACTTTGGTGTGAAGCAAGGGAATAAGTGGAGTGAGTGAACTGAGATGATGAAAGTTTTCTCTTCTGCAGGAGAGTCCAGGAAATGAGCTAAAAGGGTACCATCAGGATAGCAACAAGGTTGAGGAGGCTGGGTCCTTTTTGCAAAGGCAATGATGATTTTAGCAACAGGTTTTTATGTAAGGAATGCAAGCATAGCAACTATGAGACGGAGCTCTGATTGCTCAGGCTGGATGTCAGACAGCACTGTGATATGCTAATTATTGTTCAGCAGGACATGAAAATGTGAGTTTGTGTTTTATTTCTGCTTCTTTCGGCAGACACTACAGAGGAGTGCTAATACTTTTAGTCATAGCACACAGGAGACAGGCAGGTACCTCTGTGAGCTTGAGGCCAGCCAGGACAAATAATGAGACCTTAAAATAAAACACACAATCACAAAAGTTTAAAGAGAAAAAATAATACCAGAAATTTAGCATACATTGTTTATAGGAATGAGGAAACAGTGTTGATAGGTATAAGATTAAGAAAAGAAAGACCTGGAAAGGGTTTTGGAAACTTCTATATATATTAAGTTCTAGGTTTTGAGGATTAAAGTATAGCACTTGACCATTCAAACTTAAATGATGAACTTAAATCATTTTAAAAATGATTATTGCAGACACAGGATCTTGCCTAACAGCCTAGGCTTGCCTTGAACTTTGATTCTTCTACCTCAGTTTCCCAGGTGCTGGGATACAGGCTTATGTCACATGCCTGTATATGAATTTACTTTTATTTATATTTATTTTTTAATTGCCTTTATTTTTATTTCATGTGTGTATTTTTCCTGAATGTATATCTGTGAACTATGTGTATGCAGTGCCCACAGAGGCCAGAAGAGAGCATTAGATCCCCTGAGCTGTTATGTGGGTGATGGAAATCAAACCTGGGTCCTCAGGAACAGTAGTCAGCCCTCTTAACCTCTGGGCCATCTCTGCAGCCCCATGAACTAACTTTTTTCTTTGCTTGTTTTTTGAGACAGGGTTTCTCTGTGTGTGTTCCTGGTTGTCCTGGACACACTTTGTAGACCAGGCCGGCCTTGAACTCACAGAGATCCACCTGCCTCTGCCTCCTGAGTGCTGGGATTAAAGGCGTGTGCCACCACACACAGAATTACAGACAGCTGTGAACTTCCATGTGGGTGCTGGTATTTGAACCTGGGTCCTTTGGAAGAGCAGCCAGTATTGTTAACTGCTGAGCCATATCTGTAGGTCCTATGAACTAACTTTTAAAGCCATACCTCTTGTGCGACCAACCTCTGAGAAACAGAGGCAGCACATTTTATGAATAAGTAGACGGTGCAGGGCCAAGACTTGCTAGGCCCAGTGCAGCGCATGTGGAGTCTTAGTGCTCAGGGAGATGACGCAGAGAGGAGTCTGAGCCCAGCCTGAGACACAGTGAGCTTTTATCCTAAAGACCAGGGCATACAGTTAGCACACACTCAATATTTTTAGAAGTGCTATATGTTTTTGTTTGCATTACTGGGGATTGTACCTAGGGCCCTGCACATTATAGGCAAGTACTCCAGTACTGAACTGCAGCCTTAGTATTTTTGTTTATAATTTTAGGTTTTTTTTTATCTTTTAAATTATTTATCTATCTATCATCTGTCTACCTGCCTGCCTGCCTGTCTGTCTATCGACAAGGTTGCCCTTAATCACCCAGACTAGCCTAGACCTTTCACCAAAGCCTAGACAGACCTTGAGCTTGCAGTCTTCCTGCCTCAGCTTCAGAAATGGTGGGAAGTGGTGGAATTACAGGCCTGCTCCACCAGGCTGGGTTTGGGCTTATAATATAGTTTTGGTTTGATGCGTGTTCTTGTTTTGAGATAGGGTCTCATGAACTCTCTGTGGACCAGGCTGTTTTTGAAGTTAACAGAGCTCTTCTGCCTCTACATCCTGAATGCCACCACACAGTATAATATGTGTTTTATTTATCGCCATCTCCTTTTGTCCCCATACCCTAAAAAATCTTGTAAAGTTATTTTTACTGTATGTTTTGTGTGTGTCTTACCGGAATATATACCAGCACACCACATGCACACATGGTATCTGCAAAGGCCAGAGGAAGTCATTGGGTCCCCTGGAACTGGATTTACACTTGTGAGCTGCATGTCAGTGCTGAGAATTGGACCTGGGTCCTCTGGAATGCAGTTAGTACTTCTAACTACTGAGCATCTCCAGCCCTCACTGCCATCTTTTTTCTGTCTCATTTGCCTAACTTTGAGCTCCATAAAGGCAGAAGCTGTGTTTTAGAATTCTTCATCTCACATAACCTTGTCCTTTCCAATTATAATGGGTGATTTTGAAATTGATGAGAGATAAAAAGGGTGAAATAAACTAAAGCATGTTATGGAATTAAGCCGAATATTGAATAAAAGGCCCAGAACAATTTTATATGTTACCAGTGTTGTGTTGAGCAACCTGGAGTACATCCCATTACTTGTGAATGTTCTTGACATCAAATCTTTGTTGCCATGTGGATGAGGAATAGAGTTCTTTTTAGCTTTGGCAGCTGTAGGTCTATGGGACCGCACCCTAAAAACTGATGGTAAAATTAAGTAAAAAGCTATATCTTACCATAGAACAGCATTAATTTTGTGCATTTATGTATTCAGAAGTGCAAATTGGTGCTGTGGTCTTATGACACTCAAGTATTTCAATTTGGGGTCCCTTATTTTCACGAATTAGGGAGGAAAGGAAAGACCCCCTCTCCGCATTGGCAAGAGAATATGGAGGATCTAAGAGGAACGCCTTGTTGAAGTGGTGTCAGAAGAAAACGGAAGGCTATCAGGTAACCCTGTAGTTCTCATTGCATGTGAGCAATTGCTGGACAAGTGCCACCTAGCATGGCTGATTGTATATCTTGCATTCCAAATGATTTTGTGTGTGTGTGTGTGTGTGTGTGTGTGTGGTTTTTTGAGTCAGGGTTTCTCTGTGTACTCTCTTGGCTGTTTTGTCCTGGACTCACTTTCTACACCAGGCTGGCCTTGAACTCACGGAGATCCACCTGCCTCTGCCTCTTGAGTGCTGGGATTAAAGGTGTGTACCACCACTGCCCGGCTCCAAATGATTCTTATACTCAAGTTTAGGAATGCATTCTCAAAGTCCATATTGAAGTTGATGCCCCTGGGACAAAGTAAGTTTATGTTTGAAAAGTAACCAGTTTCCTGATACTTTTAATGAACACTTTTTAAAAGTCTTACTCATTTTGTGTTTGTGAGTGCGCACGTGGAGGCTAGGAGACAGCCATCAGGCGTTGCTTTTCTTCTTCAATGTATATTCCAGGGATCTAGTTCAGGTTGTCTATCAGCTTGTCTGGCCTCTTCACCCATTGAAGAATCCCATGGCCCTTGGCACACTTCTAGTCCACATTAAGTGCTTCTGTTGAAATGGCATCTGGATTAAGACTGGAAACAAATGCTCCACTTAAAATGGTTTAAGTGTTAGGCTTATGTCTTTTGTGTTCATAGCATTTTGACATTTCTATTGTGGTGTATGCCTCATTGTTTCATATCTGGGCTCTTATAATATCCTGCCCCCCTTTCCCTCTCTTCCAGCATTCTCTTCAGGTTTTATTTTAGGTGATGTTAAATATGACTGTGAAGAAGAGATTTAATTCCATACAGATTATTTACTACACTACTAAAGACTGCAGTTTAGATTCCCAGGATCCTCACCTAGGATTTAAGTTACAAAGACTTTTTCCAGATTGCAATTGATTTTCCTCAGAAATGTGCAAAAGTACATGAGAAAGTGATTGGAGTTCTGTATTCCTGAGTTCATATCAACAAAATAACCAAAGAAGAATGATAGCCAAAACATTTTCACAGAAAATTTTTCTGTGAAAGAAATAACAAAGTAATAGAGGATCAGTGAGCAGAATCTAACATTAGAAAGCCTCCTGTGGACAGGTTTGCAGACGCCTCAACCAGGGACCGTCAGTTCATTCAGGATTGGTGAGCGTGTATGCAGATGTAAGGAGGGGCATCTACTAGAGGCCTGCCTGTTTCTACTCTCATGTGCTAGGTTAGAGTGAGGGGATGAAGAAATTCGGAGCTGTGCACTGTCAGACACAATGTGAAGTGTTGAAACTGCTGTGGAAAATAACTTAGAAGTCCTTAAATAATTCAGAATTACCGTATGATCTGACAGGTACATCTCCAGATATATAAACAGAAGAGTTGAAAACAAAGGTCCAGAGAGACAGCTTAGGTATTCCCACCTCCATAGCACCGTAATTCATGGTGGCCAAAAGGCAGAAAGTAAAGGCATCCCAGTGACCATTGGCAATGAGTGGGCGAGCCCCGTGGGATCTCTGTCTACACCAGAACGTTGTACGTGGATAATGAAAAGATTCGGATACAAATCACAATATAGATGGATCTTTAAGACTAGAGGAGCAAACGTTGTACAAAAGGACTGATTCTGTATGATGCTGCTTGTGTAAGTACCCACAACAGTGGCATAAATACACACATAGACAGTAGAGCCATCCTTGTGTGGGTGGGGCTGGAAGAAGGAAGGACGGACGGAATGACTGCTTAGTAGCTACAAGATGAGATGGAGGTGGTGATGGAAGTATCTACTTCAAATATTCTCATGCCACTGGTGGTTAAGATTGTGAATCATGTATGTATTTTATCACAATAAGAAAATTATTTTTCAAGAAAGCAAAGGATTGTTACCCCACGATACATTTTTGGACACTATTGTGAAAGGCATTGTTTCCCTGATTTTTTTCTTTGTTTGTACATAAGAAGGCTATTGATTGTTGCATGTTAATTTTATATCCTGCTGCTTTGCTGAAAGTGTTTATCTACTGTAGAAGTTTCCTGGTGGAGTTCTTAGGGTTATTTATGTATAAAATCACATCATCTGCAAATGAAGATACTTAGAATTCTTCCTTTCTGTTTGTCTCCCCTTGATCTCCTTCTGTTGTAGTGCTGTTCCAGCTCTGCCTTCATGTACTTTATTGAATAGGGATGGAGAGAATGGCATCCTTGATTTGTCCCAGACTTCAGTGGAAATGCTTGAGTTTCTCTCTGTTTAGGTTGATTGGCTGTGGGTTTGGTGTAGATTGTCTTTATTAAGATTTATCTTTTGTATCCCTTGATTGCCAGGACTTTTATCATGAAAGGATGTTGGCTTTTGTCAAAGGCCTTTTCTGCATCTCATGAAATGATCATGTGGGTTTTGTCTTTCAATATGTTTACATGGTTTATTACATTTCTTGGTTTATATATATTGAACCATTCCTGCATTTCTAGAGTGAAGCCAACTTGATTATGTTGGAAATTGTAATTGATGTGTTCTTGAATCTGGATTGCAAGTATTTTATTAAGAATTTTTGCATCATCAGCCGGGTGGTGGTGGCGCACGCCTTTAATCCCAGCACTTGGGAGGCAGAGGCAGGCGGATCTTTGTGAGTTCGAGGCGAGCCTGGTCTACAAAGCGAGTCCAGGACAGCCAGAGATATTCAGAGAAACCCTGTCTCGAAAAACCAAAAAAAAAAAAAAAAAAAAAAGAATTTTTGCATCAAGCCGGGCAGTGGTGGCACACGCCTTTAATCCCAGCACTTGGGAGGCAGAGGCAGGCGGATCTTTGCGAGTTCGAGGCCAGCCCGGTCTACAAAGTGAGTCCAGGACAGCCAGGGCTACACAGAGAAACCCTATCTCGAAAAACCAAAAAAAAAAAAAGAATTTTTGCATCTATGTTCATAAAGGGAATTAACCTGTAATTTAATTTTTTTTTTGGTGGGTCTTTGCATGGTTCTGGAATCAGGGTAATTGTTGCCCCATATAAAAGATTAGTAAGTGTTCCTTCAGTTTCTAGTTTGTGGAACAATTTTGCAAGTATTGCCATTAATTTTTCCTTAAAGGTCTGGTAGAATTCTGTGCTGAATCCATCTGACTTTTTTTGGGGGGGGGTCATTATTTGATTGGGAGACTTTTAGTTATCACTTCTGTTTCATTAGGGGTTATGGGATTGTTTAAATTGCATATTTGATCATGATTTAAATTCAGTAGATTGTATATATGAAGAAATCTATCCATTTCTTTTAGGTTTTCCAGTTTAGTAGAGATTTTTAAAGTTTGTCCCATGATTCTCTGACTTTTAATGTCTGTTATAATGTGCTCACTTTCAACTCTGATTTTATTAATTTGGATCTTCTGTCTTCTTTTATTTAATTTGGCTAAGTATTTGTCAATTTTTTTTTCTCTAAGAACCAACTCTTCATTTTCTTTGTACTTTGTTGTTATATTTATTTCAGCCTTGAGTTTGATTATTTCTTGCTGTCTACCCTTTTTGAATCGGTCACTATTTATTGCACACTGGTTCTCAAGTCAGGATCTGGAGGCTTGACCACATTTGAATTCATCATGTATGGATGGAGCTGGGCCCAGGTGTGCAGTGCCCTCCGTGCACACCCGTCCTCAGTGGTACTCACTTCACCACTCAGGTTTGAGATCCAGGAAAGATATACTGTGGCTGAAAACCACATAGGCTGCCAGCACCAAGTTGAACCCTGCGATGCTACCTTTCTGGATGTTGGTATACTTGTCATAACTGGCTGTAACCTCTCTGAAAGGCTCCCAGAATGCCATTGAGGCTGAAATTCTGCATCAGTATCTGATGGTAGCTCTCCACATTTAACCTGAGGAGCTTCTCCTGCAGTGGCATGAGTGACGTTATCATGCAGTTCTGGTGTCCCACCCAGTGTGGATGCTGGGGACTGATTTCAGGTCCTTTGCTGGAACAGTGCGTGCTCTTGGCTGCTGAGCCATCTCTCCAGCCCCAGTCATAATCTTTTTAAACTAAAAGACTGATCTGTTAGAGCTGTTAATGTGTCAGATATCATGTAAGACATGCCAGGGCCCCTTTCCAGGCTACCTGTGTATATGGGTGAGCATGTGTGTCCTTAGACACCAGCAGTGCGTGCAGAAAGGGCACGTTGTGACACTTGATTGTCCAGTGGAGCAGGAGCTGTTACGTGACATTTAGTATGCACTGTTCTCACAGACCCCCCAAATGGACCACAGATGCTTTATATCAAAGAAATTGTCTAACCAATGGAGAGAGATTCCCTAATACTCATATCTTCTTTCATTAACTCTTTTAAGTGGCATCCTCAAATTACTGTGCTGATCACTTTAATCTTATTAACCATCCATTACAAAATAAGCCCTTGTGAATTCACCTTTTATCTAATAAATACATCTGTCTCCTTTAAATTGTGCCCTGCCTGCCATGTATTTTGCACTGTAGAATAGCTAACAGTAGAATATTAGCATTGGACAGACCTGAATGTTCTGGTTTATTGAGGGAGAGAAACCCCCCTGAAAGATAAAGGACTGCCTCAGTTATGTTGTGATTTCACAAGCGTCTTCTAGAACTGCTTTAAGGATTGAGTCTTTTTCTTTTCTTTTGGAAGCCATGCTTCACTGGGTTGGGGATGGAACTCAGGGCCTAGCACTCTTACCCACTTGACTGTATCCCCAACCCCCACAGTTATACTTTAAAATTATATTTAAATATGGGATCTACTCCAACAAATATTTTTCTTTTTTCTTTTTTTTTTTTTTTGGTTTTTTGAGACAGGGTTTCTCTGTGTAGCCCTGGCTGTCCTGGACTCACTTTGTAGACCAGGCTGGCCTCGAACTCACAGAGATCCGCCTGCCTCTGCCTCCCGAGTGCTGGGATTAAAGGCGTGCGCCACTACGCCCGGCTGCCAAATATTTTTCTTTTAATAAACTTTGTAAGTTTCTTGAGAATTTTATAGAGTGTATTTTTATATCATATTTATACCCCTCCCCTATCTTCTCTCAGATCTACCCTCCTCCTTCCCTATCTACTTCACTTCTTTTAAAAAAACCAACAACAGCAACAAATATCAAGTGCTATCCATAGATTCCTGGATATATGGCCTTCCACTGAAGCACAATTGAGCTACCAGGGGCCACAGAATGATACCGACTCTCCCAGCATCTGTCAGTTGCCAGTAACTCCTCAGCTGAGGGATGGGACTTTGTCCTCATCTCCCATCTCCACACCGGGATTTTGTTTGGCTTGAGCTTGTACAAGTCTTATATATGTTGCCACTACTACTGTGAGTTCCTGTGTGCTACTTTTCTTGCTGTGCCTGAAAAGCATAGTTTCCTTGTAGTCATCCACCACCTCTGGATCTTACAGTCTTTCCTTTCCCTCTTCCACAGTGATCTCTTAGGCTTAGTGAGAGGGCTGTGCTACAGATGTCCTGCCTACTTAATGCTGATCGCTTTACAGACTCTTATTACCTGCTCCTCAACCAGTTTTGGGTCTGTGTTAATCATCATGTACTGCATACAGAAGTTTCTCTGATGAGGGTTAAAAGTCACACTAATCTGTGGATATCGTATTTATACCCCTCCCCTATCTTCTCTCAGATCTACCCTCCATCTACTATGGATATAATGATATGTCGTTAGGAGTCAACTTAATACTACAGCAGTTTACCAGAGTAACAGTAGTAGATTCTCCCCTAGGGTCCAAGATCTGTCTGGCCACGGATTCTTGGGCTGATAATGATGCCAGCCATGGGTTTCATCTTGTACAGTAGGCCTTCAATTCAACCAGAAAGTGATTGGTTGCTCCCATGGTATTTGTAACATTGTTGATTAGTGGGCATATCTTACCAGGCTAGTAGTCATTTTTGCTATCAAGGTTTTCAGGTAAGTAAAATTGATGGTTGCTTTTCTCTTCCAGTAGTGTTCATAGCACCTTCAAACACTATGAAATCTAAACTGTAGTGGTGGAACTTCCAGGTCAGTACTTGCTTGATTTTTCTATGTTCTGTGACTCAAGTATTTGATATCTTCACCAACAGGCTCTTACCACCAAGGGCAACCAAGAGTATTGGGCAGTCTCATGTAATGTGTGAGGGTCTATGGGACCTCACTGGCTATCAGCTTCAAAAGAGGTAACCAATCCTTGCACCAGGAATTTTATTTGTTAGCCTGTGGTCTCTGGTAGGGCATTGTTGGGAGGGTAACTCTATTTAAGTGTCTGTGTCTCTCTCCATATAAACACACGCACATACAAAGTTGTTTTTTTTTATTTCTCTCTCTCTCTCTCTCTCTCTCTCTCTCTCTCTCTCTCTCTCTCTCTTTGAAAACCTCTTTTGTTTGTGCGTAGTCGTAGGTCTTAGTGGCCTCTCCCGTATTTACCCTCTGCCCTGCTCTCCTGCCCTATACTTCAGTTTAACCCTTTGATCTTACTTAACAACTTCTCAGTGCTCTAGGTAAGAAGGGGATGCGCATTACCCTGTTCCTTATGCCTCAATTAGCTTTGACTGTTCACTTCTCCCAGCCTAGAGTCATCCAAGAGATCAGACGTCTGTGGGTGTGTCTGGAGGGGCATTGTCTTAATTATTTATTAATATAGGAGTGTCCAACCCATTGTGGGCAGTACTGTCCCTGAGCAGGTGGTCGCTGGCTGTGTAAGAATGCTAGCTAAGCAGTAGCTTATGAACCAGTAAGCTGAGGTCCCTGCTTGAGCTCCTGCCCTGGCTTCCCTCTATGATGGACAATCCCTAGGAGCTGAATACTTTGTCCTACACAAAGTTGCTGCTCACAGTGTTTTACCACATCAGCATTTTATCCCTGAAATTGCTGATGGAATCAGTTAGTTTTGATTCTTTTGGCTGTTTCTTGAGGACAGTGATTCTCAACCTGTGAGTCCTGACCCCTTTGGGGGATTAACCTCCCTTTCATGGGAATTGCCTAAGACACATTGGAAAACAGAGATATTTACATTATGATTCATAACAGTAAAATTACGGTTATGAAACTGCAGTGAAATAATTCTATGGTTGGAGTCATCACAACATGAGGAAGAAAAAGGACACAGCATTAGGAAGGTTGAGAACCACTGCTTTAAAGTTTGACAGCACAAGGTTGATATAATGTAAAAGTATCCAACCAGGAACAGAAAAATAGTTTTATGTCTTTAGTAAGGCATAAACTTTTCTTTGATTTTCAATTTGACTTGTAAACTTTTGTTCTATTAATGTTTTCTTGTTTTAGAAAAGCTCAGCTGGACACAAACCGTAAGCATCTGAAGGATAACTTGTGACTGCCTCATTTTATTTATTTCATTTGTGTGTATCTGTGATTGTGTGTGCACGGATCTGCTTATGGGAGTGTAAATGCATGGACATATGTGGGGAAGCCGAGGCCAGTGCTGTATCTTCTTCTGTTTCTTGCTCTGAATCTGGAACTTGCTGATTGTGCTAGAATGACGGCCACTGAGTCCCATGTCACCTCCTGTTTCTGCTTCCCCAGACAAAGGAGGAGATCCAAATTCCAGCTTCCCAGCCTGAGAGCTTCATTTAGATGAGAATGTGTTTCTGATAAAACACCAGACTTAGAAATGAATTAGCTAAATCTAAAGGATAACAAAATCACTTCATCCAGTACAAAACAGTTTGATAAGCACAGAGTTGAGTCCTGCTTGAGGTACTTGAAGTTTAATTGAGGGATGTATTCTATTAATGTGTAGACAATAGTGGAGATTTCTTTTTCTTTTTCATTTTCTTAGGTTTTTCCAGACGGTTTCTCGGTGTAACAGCCCTGGCTGTCCTGGAACTCACTCCATAGACCACAGGCTGGCCTTGAACTCACAAAGATCTTCCTGCCTCTCCCTCCGGAGTGCTGGGATTAAAGGCGTGCCTCACCATGCCTGGCCTTATTGGATGTTTCTTAGTGGAGAATTTATGCGTTCTAATGGCTTCACCATTCATGTTTTAAGGGCAGTGCTTTATTTGCATTGTAACATTTTCTTCTAATATAAAGATGAGTAGTGTGCTCTATATCGGTCATCTGCCAAGTATAGAGGTGGAAGTGACAGGGACCTTATGTGCAGCCAGAAGCACACATCAGCACTGAGCAGTCAGTGTGAAAAACAAAAGCAGTTTAAGAAAGCATCTTTAAAAGCAGCTAACCAAGGCAGCTAGAGAAGTGAGAAGAAAACAATTTTTTAGTTGAGTACCAAATTTACCCTAATTATTTTATTTGCTTATAGTTTTTTGCTTGATGAGATCAATAAATAAAGTTTCCTTTTATTACTACTTTGATGAGGATTTCTTAAAAAAAAATCAAGAGTAAGCCAGGTGTATGGCTTTAATCCCACCATACACTCGTGAGACAGAGGCAAGAATTTGTGGCTAGCCTGGTCTACATAGTGAGATTGAGGGCAGCCAAAGCTAAGCAGTGAGATCCTATCTCAAAAAAAGGGAAGAATCACTCTGTGGTTAAGAGCACTGACCACTCTTCTAGAGGTCCCAGGTTCGGTTCCCAGCACTGACATGACAGCTCATAAGTATCCATATCAAATGCCCTCTTCTGGCCTCTGTGGACATGAGTGTAGTGTATACCGGCAGGCATGCAGACAAAATGCTCATGTGTAGAAACTAAAGAAGAAATATCCTCCCCCCAAAAAAACAAAAACAAGAGTGAATATTGTGATTTGTCAAATGTTTTATCTGTATCTATTAGTTGATTCTATAGTTTTCCTTTTTGATTTGTTTTTTTTTTTAAGCATTTATTTATTTATTTATTTATTTATTTATTTATTTATTTATTTATT
>CAJQZJ010034192.1:107515-160094 GCA_907164525.1 Lophiomys imhausi | reverse complement strand
TAAATAAGAGTTAAATAAATAATAATTTAAAAGTTCGGTTACACATGGGCTACTTAGAAGAATATCATTTGGTTTGTAAATATTTGAGGACTTTTCTAGAGATCTTAATGTTTCTTGTTTAATTCCATTGTGCCCAGAAAATCCTTCCAGATTTATTAAGACTCATTTGGGGACACAGAATACAGACTGCAAATATCCAAAGGCTGCTGACCTACTGTGGCTGGAGAGGTGCCTGTAGATGCCAGTTCAGTGTCACTTGCTGAGAGTGGTGTTTGTGGCCCAGCTCAGTTGTGTTTGCTCTCTCTGTCACTTGTTGGCTTCTCTACCTGTAGTTCTATCAGTCTGGGGCACTTCGATGCTAGTGGTTGGTTGGTTGTTGGTTTCTCTACCTGTAGTTCTATCAATCTGGGGCACTTTGATGCTAGTGGTTGGTTGGTTATTGGTTTCTCTCTGCATCTCAGACTGGCCTAGACTTAAGGCCATTCTCTTGCCTCAGCCTACCATGGACTAGGATTACAGGTGTACACTAGCTTGCCTAGCTCCAGAAACTTACTGGATCCATAGATGTTTAGAATTCTTTCTCTTGAGAAATTTGTCTCAGCTGTTATGAAATGACTGTTTTTGTATCCCTGATTATTTTTTATTCTTAAATTTACTTTATCTGGTAATATATCTATTTTTCTTTTATTCATCCAGGATGGTTATGTAGTGTGTGTGTGCGCACTCACGTGCATGTTTTATGCATGTGGAAGCCAGAAGTCAACCTTGGGAATTGTTCCTTAAGTGGCCTACCTTTTAAATTTTATTTATTTATTTATTTTGGTTTTTAGAGACAGGGTTTCTCTGTGTAACAGTCTGGCTGTCCTGGACTCAATTTGTAGACCAGGCTGGCCTTGAACTCATAGAGATCTGCCTGCCTCTGCCTCCCGAGTGCTGGGATTAAAGGCATGCGCCATTTTATTTTTAATTATGTGTATAATATGTGAGTATGTGCACATATGCAGGTATCCTCAGAGTCCAGAAGAAGGTGTTGGGTCCCTTGGGGCTGGAGTTAATAGGTGGCTGTGAACAGCATCTGTGGGTGCTGGTAGCGGAACTTTGGTCCTCTGGAAGAGTACTATACTTTCTTAACCACTTCCCCAGCCCCCTTCCTCCCTCCCTCCTCCTCTTCCTCCTCCTCTTCTTCCTCTCTTCTTTAGACAGTCTCTCATTGCCTTTGGGCTTGCTGATTAAGTTAGATGGACTGGCTAGCAAGCCCCAGGGATCCTCCTGTTTCTATTTCCCCACACTGGGATCACAAGCATGTGCCATAAGCCCAGATCTTTAAGTGGATGCTGGGCCCTCACGCTTGCACAGCCAGCATTTTTCCAGCTGAGTTATTTACCCAGCTCGTCTATTAGGCTTCTTTTTGATGGCAGATAATTTATTAGTATCTTTATTTTGTTCATGATTTCTCTAAGGTTTACACTGTAAATTTTACCACAATTTACTTAAGAGTTGTCCTAATTTCCTTTAAAAAAAAAAAAAAAAAAGGAAGGAAGAAAATAGCAGCTTTGTCCCAGTGTAGCTTTTTTTTCGTTCCTTCCTTCCTTGCACTGTCTGTCTTGTGTATCTCTATATGTGTTACAAACTTGAGGGTATAGTATTAAAGAAGAGTGGTTTTTAGTAGGAGGACCACTCTCTCCCACTATTTTTACCTCATATTTTAGCCACTTTTCATGAATAATGCTTATTGATTTGTTAATTTGCTTTTAGTTGATTTCCAATGTTCTAAATAGGTTGGGTTTTTTTTTTTTTTGGGGGGTTTGTTTTTTTTTTTTTTTTTTTTTTTTTTTTTTTTTTTTTTTTTTTTTTTTTTTTTTTTTTTTTTTTTGGTTTTTTGAGACAGGGTTTCTCTGAATATCTCTGGCTGTCCTGGACTCGCTTTGTAGACCAGGCTGGCCTCGAACTCACAAAGATCCGCCTGCCTCTGCCTCCCAAGTGCTGGGATTAAAGGCGTGCGCCACCACCGCCCGGCTTTGAATTTGTTTTTTAGGGGAAATATTTGTCTATCTTTTGCTCTACCACAGCCAAAAATCTCTTAGCATGCTTTTTGGGATTCCTCTCCCCTAACTTCAACTGTCTTTTGATTAAGCCTTTTTGATTAAGGCAGGAACTTAATCTTCATTCTTTTAGGGCTGTGAGTCTTCATGGTTTAGAGCCAGCATAGTCAAAAGTAGATAACAAACTTTCTCAACACTCTTTGGGACAATGGTCATTCATAGACAGTGAAAAGGAGTTCTTTTCATATCAAGCCAGCTCTCCAAGACTGTGTGTTATGTGTGTGCATGAAACGTAACTCAGCCTAAGGAGACTGCCTGCCCCCACAGTCAGTCAGGCTCCTTCTCTTCTTCCCAGGTCCACTCACTGGAGCTGAGGAGCATTCAGTAGGAATAGGGAGTCTCTTCCCCTGACCCATCCCGTGTGCTTGTTCCTGTTCATCCCTATCCTTTTCTAAGAGGACTTAAGTGTCTTTCAGAAAGACAGGACAGCATGTCGCTCCTCCCTCCCCTACCTCCATTCTTCCTTCACTCTCTCTTTTCTCTTCCTGAGACTGCCTTCACTCCATGGTTAGAATTAGGATCACACCAGAGAGGGTGGAATGAGAAAGGGTCGGCAGACTGGAATCCTGCTATAGACATGTAACCGAACTTTTAAATTATTATTTAACACTTATTTATTTATTTCTAAATTCCCTTATAACACCAACAATTTCTTAACTATCAATCCTATAAATTCCTACAACCCCTTTAACCTATCCACTAAACCTATTGATAATTATAACAACTACTTTCATAACCTTTTAGAATGATACAGTCTCTGGGGCAGGTCCTCAGTCGTCAGGAACACAGTCTTTGTTGTAGATTCTTTAACGCACTTAGCAGTCCCTTTTTCTGGATCTCTCAGATGCAGGTTCGTCAGGGTAGTTGGTTATTGCAGTCTCACCTTAAATAAGGCTTCATGCTTTCTTCTCTGTGGGAGACCCCAGCCGTCTGCAGGCCAACTTACTTCTTTTGAATCAGGAACTCAGCTGCTCTGCCTCAGTCCTTAAAGCCAGGCACCGTTTCCTTTAGGCCACTGTTTGGACAGTTCAAACCCCTCTAGGCAAAAGCTGAGCCACAGGGTCCAGTCCTTGGCCTTTTGGTGTCTTGCTCAGGCTTTCTTTGCTCACCGGCTTCTTTCTGCTTCAGGGAGAGAGCTGGCCATCAATGGCCAGCCCTTTTTTCAGCAGGACTCTTGGAGCTCTCTAGCATCAGGGGCCTCTTCTCCTCTGGGCTCCACGCACTGTCCTCAAATAGGAGGAACTCTGTTTCAGCTTAATTTGGGCTCCGCCCACTTAGCAGCTGAAAACAATGTCAGGCCAGATACTTTGTTTCTTCAAGTCTTGAGTCTTTCCTGTTTTTCCTGACTTCAAACTTGTTTTTCAGTCTATTGAGTCTTTCCTGTTTTTGCTGACTTAAAAATGCTGATAATGCTCTTCAGGCCCCGAATTCAGAGACAGTATCAGAAACTCCTATATATTTCCTAAATCTAATTTATCTAACTCCTACATAGACACAACAGTTACAACAAGGCAGTAGAGTTCCCGAGAGGCAAGGCAGAGCTTTTCTTCTTCTTTTTTTCTCTTTTTCTATAACTAACCTCTTAGGTCATAGGAATGACTTCTGAGTTAAATGAAAAGGTGCAAGTGTAGATAAGGTTTTGATCTGAATCAAATCTAAGTTAAAAGTCTAAATCTTTTCATTTTATATTGTCTTTTTACATGGAAACTGAGTATGTAAAAAGGTCTTATTGTTTGTAAACATGACTGTGTTCTGTGGGTTAAAAATACCTGAACAAAGAATAATCCACCTCGTAACCCAACCCATTCTTTCTGTGGAGTGTGCAGCTAAGATGTGGCACAGTGAGGCAGAAGAGCAGCTAGCATTTAGATGCCTCCTCGGCCCTGAGGGCAGGGGCTCATCATCTAGGGAACAGTGGCGGCCAGGGGCTTCCTCTCTCTACAAGGCCTCACCAGGGAATAGAAGAGCTGGAGTATCAGGGCTTTTCCTGAGCCTGGTGCTTTGTACCCTCAGAGGTTAGACGATGGCTTCGTGGTCACGGTGGAGTGAAAGAGCTGTTTCCTGTTTTCAGGGGATTCCTTTTAATGCCAAACACAGCAGCTGGAAAACAGTTTTCCCAGAAGCAAATGTACTTACTGCGTTTTGTCCAAACATGATTTTAACAGCAACTATTACATCTATTTCCAGAAATGTCAATGTTTTAATTTTTGAAAGTTAATCTTTTAGTACCATTACATAAATTTCCTTGATCATGTCTTATGTTTTTGTTCTTGAGAAAAGATCTCTCACATTATAGCCCAGGCTGTCCAGACTTGCAGTCTCCCAAGTGCTGGTGTTGAGGTGTGAGCCATCATGCCTTGCAAGTGTACTTTAGCACACAAGGAATGAGTCCACTCAGTCACTTCACCCTCCCTGGATGATACAATTTGATTTTCCTTCACAAGTGAGGGAGTAGACAAATGACAAGACCAATTCTTAAATGCCAGCTTAGAGTTTCTTCATTGTGTTTTTAGATATGCACTGAAGGGTCATAAATTTTAGGAGCGGTTTGGTAACAATGCCCCTCCAGCTGCCTGACGGCCCTGGCCTGCACAGACCTAGAATAGCTTCGTGGGTAGGAATATTATTACTTCACCAACAGTAGGTGGGGTTCTGAAAGATCTAAGAGTTTGAATGGACATCTAGGTCCCTGTCTGTTCACTGGATGCCGAAGTTCTGTTCATTTTCCCTGCATTTTGCTTCCACGTGACTTCCACCCATGATGTAGAAAAAACCTTGTAGTAAAATGTTTGGTTTCTTTTGTTCTTGGTTCACTTTAAAATAACTGTCTTAAGGGGTGGATTTCTTCAGATAAAAGACAAGGCACTAAAGCCACACATGGTGGTGTATGTCTGTAAATCCTGGTCCGTGGGGTGCAGAGGCAGGAGGATCAAGAGTTCAGGGTCATTCATTCTCCACTGTGAAGTTGAGTTTGAGGCCATGAGTTTGTCTTTAAAGGGAGGGAACACTATATCTTGGTTTGGTGGCATATGGTCCAGAACTCAGTTCTTGGTGGCTGAGTAGGGAGAGGGATTGTTAGAAGTTTGAGGTCAGCCTGGGCTTCATAGCTACATAGAAAGATCTTGTCTCAAAAGAAAAAGAGGGTGATAAATGCTGTGTCAGCACTTCTGATTCCAGTCTCAGAAGTTGGAGACTAGTAGGCTAAGTGGGGGGTGGGGAGTGGGGAAGATGCCGACTGAAGGTAGAGAGGAAAAGGGAAAACAGCTGTTTGACTCAGAAGTCATACAGACGGTGCCTTTCATTTCTTAGGATATGGAACCTACAGCTCAGAGACGCAGCACATGTGTCTGTGACTCTACAACTGGGTCTCCAAGCTCTCAGCTGCTGCTTGTTTGTATACTAAGCTAGCCTGCCCCACCGCAGCATTCTGATTCTTCAGTAACTTTTCATAAGGAGCTTTTTTGTTCTTTATTATGAGCAATGCTAAGAAATAGAAGGGAAGTAGCTAATTAACATTTTCAAGATCTGCTTAATTTTACTAAAAGCAGACTCATTAAAATTTCTGATTCAAATAATTTTTAAAATAACATTGAAATAAATGTGTATAGACCCTTTTCCCCTTTTGTTTCATCTGGTCAGATGCTAGTACAATGGTGTGGCAGAGTAACTGAAGTTTGACACATTGATTTCGTTATGTACATGATTGCTTTGGATTTCATAAATGGATTTAGCCTGAGGACATCCTGGCTATTTAGGGTGACCTCTCCATTTGTGGAAGCAGCTTACTTATAAAGATTGCCACCTCCTGATAAATAATTTTGGGCAGGGCAATCAGCTATTAGGCGTTATCAGGAGAGGGGAAAGAGAAGGAGGTTTCTTTTGTGAATGGGCTATTTAGGTCTGAGAGAAAGAAGGCTGGCCTGCACATCTACAACAGCGCCAGAACTTAATGGCTTCAGATAATGACTTCATGTGTTTAGCTCATCACTCTGCAGTCTGGGTGGGGCATAATGGGTATCTCTCTTCTTCACTTAGTTTCCTCAGAGCTGGCTCAGTACTGCTGGGGGCTGGAATCATCTCTTGGCCCCCTCCCTCAGGATTGGTGGCTAATGGCTGTGACGAAGGCTCTATGCATAGCCTCTCTTAGCTATATCTCCCTTCTAGGGGCTAGTGTCATGAGAGAGACAGGCAGAAGTATCTCTCCTTCTGTGACCTAGTCTTGGTCATAGTGTCCTGTCCACCATGCTACTTTTCAGGCAGCGATGAAGCTACACCTGTTCACAAGGGCAGGGAAACAGGTGGCACATCCTGAGAGGGTGTGACAGGTTCTAAAGAGAATGGTCCAGAAAGATTGCTGCAGCCATATGCCCAGGCAGACCTCTCTCTGTTATGTGAGTAATCAGAGACAGTAACATGACACAGATGGGCACAGCCTTATACTCCTTTTAAAAATAAACTTTACTTCATAAGAAAGAACAATTTGGGGAATTTCACAATATGAAGATGAGAAGAAGAATAGTTGAGGGAAGCATTTCACATTCTTCAATCTGGATGTGTCTCCAGGACTTTGAAACAAATAACAAGATGTAGCATGTGTCTTGGAACACAGATGAGGGTGAGCCCTGCCCCTTAGCAGCCATCCAGGTTGTCTTTCCTCAGGCATCACCTGTTTATCAGAGGTACTTGGGCTGGGTCTGTGCTGACCCTAGACCTCCTACCCTGTTCTCCAAGCCCTGGAGTTACAGGTGCACACCAATACAAGTGGAGCAACTCTGAAAATGAAAGCAGAGTTTCTGAGACACCTAAATGTTTGCTTGTTTGTTTGTGAACCTGGAATGCTTTTTAAAAATAAATGTATTAAGGCATAATTGGTAAATACTAATAACCTACATATAAAGTTTATAACTTAAGCCAAGTATGGTAGTGCACGCCTTTAATTCCAGCACTCGTGAGGCAGAGGCAGGTGGATCTCTGTGAGTGCCAAGCCAGCCTGGTCTACAAAGTGAGTCTAGGACAACCAGGGTTGCACAGAGAAACCCTGTCTCAAAAAAGAAAAAAAGTTTATAAGTTAGTAATGTATGACATATGTATAACCACAGGTGAGAGACACATTAGCACATGAAGGTCCTCATGCACTTTATACCCCCTTAGGTCCCACTGCTCACCCTCATTTCCAGGCAGTCATCTACTAACACTGTGTATCAGTTGTACTTTTTTTTTAGGTTTTTCCAGACAGGGAACTCACAGAGATCCGCCTGCCTCTACCTCCTGAGTGCTGGGATTAAAGGCGTGTGCCACTGCGCCCGGCTCTCATTTGTACATTTTATAATTTGACCTAAGTGTAAATAAATTACAGTTTGGGAAAGCATCTTTCACTTAGCATTGTTTTGAGACTCAGTTCTATTGTACACATCAGTAGTTCCTTTCTCTCTCTTCTGAGTAGTAGTAGTCCGTGATACCTCAGGGTCTGTTCATCTTCACTGAGCATTTGGGTTATTTCCAGTTACTGCTTACTGTAAGTAAAACTAGGCACCTTCATGATAGCTTAGCTTAGCTGCTCTTAAAAGGTATCATAGATAAACAAAATATCTTTTATAAACAAACAAAAATATTTCTTTAGCTCTGAAGACAAGATCAGGGTCCAGTGGTCAAATTTTTGTAACGTCAATGCCTACCTAGGTCACAACTTACCATCTTGCATCTTCACATGGTAGAAAAAAAGAAAAAAACCTATCTGGAAATATTTTGTTTATTTTTGGTTTTGAAATAGACCCCGTGTGTCCCTGTCAGGCCTGGAGCATGCTGGGTAAGCCAGGCTGGTCTTGAGTTTTCATTGTTCTCCTGTATCTGCCTCTCACACACCAGGGTTACAGACATGTACCACTCTACCTGGCTTAGAATTCTTTTTCTTTCCTTTATTTCTTTTTTCTTTTTTAGGAGGTAGATTCAAGCAGTCTTCCTGCCTAGTGCACCCTTCCCCCAACACATACATATTCGAAGTCATAGGCATGTGCTGCTGTATCTGACTTGGGATCTTTTAAGACACTAGTGCCATTCACTGGGGCTTTGCCCAAAACCT
This sequence comes from Lophiomys imhausi, assembly GCA_907164525.1. Taxonomy (NCBI): domain Eukaryota; kingdom Metazoa; phylum Chordata; class Mammalia; order Rodentia; family Muridae; genus Lophiomys; species Lophiomys imhausi. Next base: position 151,913 of record CAJQZJ010034192.1, on the reverse strand, counting down.
GGTTCCTTATATTATCCCCCATAGAAGTTCAGGTTTGAATGTATAGGTCTGGGGAGTGACAAGAGCATTGTCTGTGTACCTCAGTGCACGTATGAAGAGAGAGATTTGAGGTGAGGAGAGGCAGCATAAGAAGCTGCCAGTTTGTCTGGGAGGAACCACCTCATTTGACTTTTTCACAAGTGTTGGAGAGTTCTGATTATTTCCTATCCTCAAGACTATGGGCAGCTGAAGGCCTTCAGAAATATGGAGAAGGAGCTTCTTTGTGCTTTAGTTTTTTAAAACATCTTTCCATATTCTTGTTTGCTGCCATAGATTTTATTTGGTGAATTGTTCAGGTTTTTTTGTTTAATTTGTTATTCTATATTGTTTGTTGATTAGGATTTCTTTTATTGTTTTGAGTTCAAGTCCTTCATGAAATACCTGGCTTTCAAATATTTCTTCACTTTCTATGACTTATCTTCTTTATTCTAAATATCTTTTGAAAGACCAAAGTTTTTTATTTTAATAGCATCTAATTTATGAAATTATTTTTTATGGAAAATCTTTTCTGGATGCTTTGGTGTTATATATAAATGTTTGACTAACCCGAGATCTCAAAGAATTGTTTCTTTTTTTTTTTTCTGGAAAGTTTATACATTTAGGTCTGAGTTCATCTCTGTATATGGTTTAAGACATGGATTAAGGTGAACTTTATAGCCTGTGGGCTCTTAAGTTGCTGGGGGATTATACATGATAGAAACTTTTAAAAGCATCTTAGAGACCGAGAGCACGGTCATAGTGATTCATCCAGGATGCCTGTAATGTCAGAGACAGCGAAGCAAAAGCCCAGACTTTCCCCAAGAGAAGGGTGCCGCAGCGGGGTTAGTAATGGCGGCTCAAGAGAGGATGGAGGGAAGACTGGAAGCAGGTTTTAGGTGATGGGCTTCTGAGTCTCTGTTAGCACAGCACTCTGTGCTTTCATCCCCACACTCGTAAGTACAGAGAGCAAAGGCTGTGACCTGGTTGAGCTGAGTGCCAAGTGGGACCAGGGGTTGCTCTTGGTCTCGATGCTCGGTGACAGGGTACTTTGGGGTTATGCCTCCTAGGTGGGGTGCTTGTCGGAAGCATCTCTGTAACACCAACTCCTTTCAAGCTTCTCAACTTGTGAAGAACTTTTTTCTGTTTCTGTTCTAAGCTATGAACTGTGTACTTACCATTCACCATGGGCAGCCGGAGAGGTAATTAAATACAAGCAGGAACAGCTTGTAATCTAGAGTGTGACCTTTGTCCTCAGGAACTTTCAAATTATTTCTGAAGCTATTATTTCCAAGCCTTTTAGAATTATGCCTTTTCCTGGGCATAATTTAACTGTTTTTTAATGACTCAGATTTATCACTACAAATATTTTTTACTTCCATCAACATCTAGTTTTGTGTTCCCTTGCACTTTGCCTTTGCTTTCCCCTTACCGTCTCCAGCCCTTTCTATCTTGTTGCATCCTGTGCTATATACAGGAAAAAATAGCAAAAAAAAAAAACCCAAAAAACTGGTACTGAATTCATTTGCAAAGTACAATCAGAAACAGATGGGAGTCAAGAATAAAATGTTGTGCATAGGACAGCCATGGTAGAGTATGTGTCCCCTCTAAGACCCGGTCAGCTCTGTCTGTCATTAACAGTGTGTCTGTTGTATCTTGCCCAAAGCAAAATCTCTGGCTTCTCTTAACAATCTGTTGTATTAAAGGAAGTGACTCGCAGAGTTTGGGGCTGAGTAGGAGCAAGAGGTGGCAGCACACACAAATGCCACCTTTTTGGAAGGTTTGCCATTTCCTTCTGCCAGAACTACTTGGCAGGTGTACAGACTAGAACTCACAGGTCTAAGAAAACAGCTTGGTTCCTGCTGTAAGCAACAAAAGAGGTTCATCGTAAGGTGAGCCTGCCACACAGAGCATCTTTCCTGAGATCATTTCCTTTCAGAGCTCCTGTGAGACCACAGGCATTTCACATCCAGGATGTCTGCACTTGGATGGCCTGGGTATGCTGGGTCAGGCTAAAGGCATTACCCACATTTCAGAACTAGAAAGAGCCATGCCAGGAAAGACCAGTGGTCCTTCCAAGTCTCCGGTGTCATCTCATTGTGAGTGGGTGAGGCAGACAGCTAAGCTTCATGAAATATGAGTTCCAGGAGAGAAGTGCTGTGTCCCAGGTATGCAGAGGGGCACCATCTGTACAGTGGTGCAGATCTTACTGTATATTGAATTAGTAGCATGGTATGGTCTTGGGGATATGTTCAGCCTGTCTATGCTTCCAGATGCCCTGGACTTTGTTTCTGGATTTGTACTTTTCTTGATTTTTTTTTTTTTTTTTTTTGGTTTTTCGAGACAGGGTTTCTCTGTGTAACAGCTCTGGCTGTCCTGGTCTCACTTTTGTAGACCAGGCTGGCCTCGAACTCACAGAGATCCGCCTGCCTCTGCCTCCCAAGTGCTGGGATTAAAGGCGTGAGCCACCACCGCCCGGCTAAAATTCTTTTTTTTTTTTTTTGGTTTTTCGAGACAGGGTTTCTCTGTGTAGCCCTGGCTGTCCTGGACTCAATTTGTAGACCAGGCTGGCCTTGAACTCGCAAAGATCCGCCTGCCTCTGCCTCCCAAGTGCTGGGATTAAAGGCGTGCGCCACCACTGCCCGGCCTTGATGTTTTCTTATTCAGCCAACCATGACTGACACCAGAAAACCATCAGATCTTCTGATTGGGTCCTTAGGTAGGTTGAAGCCCACCTTGGAAGAGTCTCTTTGGGAAGCAGTTATGTAAATGCAGTTCTCTGACTGTACACTCTGAGGGCCCATGATAGAGGCTTTCCTCATCTCTGGACGTTCCTAGTGAAGAGGAATTGGGAACCGTTGAGGCTATCTTTTGGTACCAAGAGGCCTCTCCTGAGGGTGGGGAGGCAGTGCTTTACATTTGTTCTCTGATTTCGGTTAAATCAACACTGTCTTGTGGTCAAGAGGAGGGAAGGCAAGAGAAGGCACCGTGTGCCCAGTTCCAACAAGAGGATCTATATGCTTTACCAACTGTCCTGTTGATCCTTGTATTGGTTATTGTTCCCATTTGCATGTGAGAAAAGTGAGGCTCACATGAGTGAAAAGCCATGTCTTTAAGCTCTCCTGCTAGTGCAAAGAGGCACCAATGGTGAAGACCCTGCCCCTAGGGGTCTGAAACTCGTGATGCTCTGACCTCACTTGCCCTTTTCAGTAATGTTCTACTGAGAAGGTGTTTTAGGAGACCATACAAAAGACTTGCCTTGATTTAAAATAGAGAGTAGTTAGCATCTGTACTAAAGAGCTACAGCGCTTAACCTGAGTTCTAGCATGAACTTGGACAAGGTATTTATTGGAACAGGTTATCCTTGAGGTTCCTTGGTAGAGTTCAGATCCCACACTTTTTCAGATCGAGAATACAAAATTGATGACCTTCTTCTCCCTAGGAACAAATTGAAAAGGGTCTCCAGGAATGTCTTGGAATGTTTAATTCTCTTCCTCTCAAACATGTCCATTCATTCTCTTAGGTGTTTGGGACAGGCAACAACTTCCATACCATCACCCTTCCATCTTGCTTTTCCAACCCCTTCCCAGAGCACACAACAGGGCAGATGTTTGAGGATCATGGTGAGTGACCTTTGAAGTCAGAATTACATCTTGGTGAACATTAACCCCTGCCAAAACAAAATAAAGTCTGTGGAAATATCAAATCTGTACTAATGGTCATTAAGAAAGACAACTGGATATCTGTTAGGTCCATTTTATTCATGATGTCTCTTAGTTTCATTATTTCTCTGTTTAGCTTCTGTGCCAATTTGTCTACTGGTGAGAGTAGGGTATTGAAGTCTCCCACTATTAAAGTGTGGAGATCGATGTGTGATTTAAGCTTTAGTAGTGTTTTACGAATGAGGGTGCACTTGCATTGGGGCATAAATGTTCAGAATTGAGGTGTCATCGTGGTGGATTTTTCCTTTAATAAATATGAAGTGTCCTTCCCTGTCTCTTTTGATTAGATTTAGTTGAAAGTCAATTTTATTGGATACAAGAATGGCTACTTCTTTTGGGTCCATTTGCTTGTGAAACCTTTTTCTAGCCCTTTACCTTGAGATGTGTATCTTTGTTGCTGAGGTGTGTTTCCGATCCTGTTTTTTAATCCATTCTGTTAGTCTGTGTCTTTTCATTGGGGAATTGAGTCCATTGATGTTGAGAGATATTAGTGGCCAATGTTTCCTAATTTCTGTTATTTTGATGTTAGTGGTGCTAGAATGTGTCTGGGCATGTTTACCTTCTTTTGTTTTGGGGATTATTTATTTCCTGAGTTTTCCTAGGTGTAGTTATCCTCCTTGGGTTGGAGTTTTCCTTTTAGCACATTCTGTAGGGCTGGGTTTGTAGATAGGTATTGTTTAAATTTGGTTCTGTCGTGGAATATCTTGTTTTCTCCATCTATGGTGATTGAAAGTTTTGCTGGATATAGTAGTTTGGGCTGACATCTGTGGTCTCACAGGGTATCTACAATATCTGCCCAGGTCCTTCTTTCTGGCTTTAAGAGTCTCTGTTGAGAAGTTGAATGTAATTTTGATAGGTCTGCCTTTATGTGTTACTTGGCTTTTTTCCCTTGCAGCTTTTAATATTACTGCCATCCCAGAAGCTTTATCCAGCAGAAAATGTAAACAGATGCAGAGATCCACAGCCAAACATTAGGCAAAAATCAGGGAGTCTTGAGGAAGAATAGGGGGAAGGTTTGAGGGAGCTGGAGAGATCTGGAACACCACAAGGAGACCCCCATAGCCAACTAACTGGGACACAAGGGGCCTCGAAAAGACTGAATCAAAAACCAAAGAACATGCAGGGACCGGTCCTATGCAAACTACACATATGAAATGGATGGGCTGCTTGGTACTCAAGTGGATCCCCTAACAATTGGAACAGAGACTATCTCTGACTTGGACAAGGTTGCCTCCCTCTAGATCCTATTTTCCTACCAGAACTGTCGTTTCTTGCCTCACTGGAATGGGAGGTAATTAGTCCTGATGCAATTTGATATCCCAGAGTGGGTTGGTACCAGAGTGGGGTGGGGGAGTATAGGGAAAGTGGGTGGAAGGGTGGGATTTTGAGGAGGGGGAGAATGGCAGTTGGAATGTAAAATAAACAAATTAATAAAAAAGAAAGACAATTAATTATTAAGCTGCTAATAAAACTGCTCACAACTTGCCTGTAGTTCATCAATCAGTTGCAGCCCAGTTACCAGCTTTGGCTAAGCACACAGTCTCATCCCAGAACCATTCTCCTGGGTTCTCAGGAGGCAGACAATGCCTGTCTTCTATGCTCCTCCATGTTAGAAGGGAAGCAAAAGACAGGGTCCTCATTTCTTACAGTGACATTTGCTAGCCTACTCTGAACTATCCCCTCAAAATAGGTTAGTTTGACCAAAAAAAAAAAAAAAAAAGTCAGAAAGCTGTTAATCCCCCCAACATACTTTATGTTTTATTTTTTGTGATGCTTCAGTATATTTGAAGCCATGTCCTGGAGGCATTCTTGGAGCTTTGAACCAGCTAGAGACAGCATCTCAGTGTTGGAGTTTGAAGAAGCTGCTCATGAGGATGTCGTACCAGGTTTCTTTGGAAGTATTACAGGTGCTGAGTCTCCATTTGGGACTCTGACACTTACCCCATGTAGTCTTTCTTGGCAACAGGCTATCTCCAGTCATAGAAAGGAAAGACATACTGACACATGACAACACAATCGAATCTTGGAACTAAACGAAGCTTTTTTGTTTTTAAGAAGTAATTTCTTGTTTTTGTTTTAGGTTTTTTGAGACAGGGTTTCTCTATGTATCCCTGACTGTCCCAGAACTCACTTTGTAGACCAGGCTGACCTTGAACTCACAGAGATCCGCCTGCCTCTGCCTCCCAAGTGCTGGGATTGAAGGCGTGCGCCACCATGCCCGGCTAAAGAAGTAATTTGTTAAGACTGGACCATAATACATTCCCACAAATCACTATCAAGAATCAACTGCATTGAAACTAGTAAATACTCCAGAAGAACTAACTTCCTTGCCACTGAGCACTACCTGACGTGGAGAGATACTGGGTATAAAGTACTGTGGACTATCTGCTAACTTAAAAAGTTGTGACAAAACACATTTAACAAAATTTGCCATTTACCCATTTAAAAACCACATAATCCAGTAGTATTAATTATGTTTGCAGCGCTGTGCATGGATCACCACTACTAGCTCCAGAACTTTCCATCAGCTCCCAGTGAAAATCTTCCACACAGGAACTTGTCACTCCCCTTTCCTCTCCTCCAGTACCTAGCAACCACCAGTATACTTTTTGTGTGCTTCATTTAGTTCCAAGATTCGATTGTGTTGTAATGTGTCAGTATGTCGTTCCTTTCTATGACTGGCAGATAGTCTGTTGCCAAGAAAGACTACATTTCATCAACTCATTGGTTGATATTTGGAATGTTTCCCTTTGGTGGCTACTGTGAGTGATGCTGTTTGACTGTTGCTGTCCAGGTGTGTTTATATGAACATCTGTGTTCAGTTCTTCTAAGCTTTTACCATGGGAGTACAATTGCTAGTCCTATGGTGGCCATGTTTAGCCTGCTGAGGACCTGTGAGGATCCTCCTCAGTGGCTTCAGTGCTGTCATTTTTCTTTGGGTTTTGGTGCTGGGGATGGAGCCCAGGGCCTTGCACATACAGAGTATATACCCTACCATGCACTGCACTCCATAGTTTGTTTTCCTTGGCTGTTTTTAAATAACAGCCATCTTCATGAGCATGTGGTATCTTGTGGTGGCTTTCAATTTTGTTTTTCGAATGGTTGGTGGTGTGGAACACCTTTTCATAAGTGTATTGGCCACTTTAATGTCTTCTTTAGAGAAATTTCTGTTCAAGTTCTTGTCCATTTAAATTTGGGCAGATAGGTTTTCCTTCTGTGGTTGTACTGCAAGTCTGTTCGTGATGGGAGTACAATGCTTTGTATACGCTGTCCAGCTACACCCGCCATCTGCGTAGGATCACCCTGCCCTCCACCACCTGAAGGGCTCTAAAGCCAAGTCCAGCCATTAAGTCTCATTGTACCTCATGGTAGTAAATAGTGTTGACTTGCTTGAATTAAGATGCAAATAAAGTTCCACATTATATTTGGGTAGCATGGCCTCTTTAAAAGTCTCTCTGTCTATCAATTCCTTCTTTCTTTCCTTGAGGCTTCACATCAGAGGAACTGTGTCATGTGTGCTCTACCCCTTGTTGTATGTTCTTCTCACTAGTCCAGTGTGCTGTCCCTTGCATGATCTGGTGGGCAGATCTGATACCAGATCTGACTCTAGCTTTCATCAGATTATGAACATTAAACCTCTTTACAGGGAAATTCTTGTCAGCTGTTTGGTTGACTTGACCCAGTTTGGATCAGGAAAGTCCTGTCCAATTCTTAATTGTCTACCTTGATTCCCCAGCTTCCAGGCTGGCTGGGTGTGTCCCTGTGAGTATCCCCATGAAGTTAAGGATTGCATGTTCTGAGCAGTCCTGTCCATTGTACTTTCTACGTGATCTCTGTCTTTCACGTCACCTAAGGAAAGGTTTAAAGAAAATGATGGCCTGACCTTTAGACAGTTGGATTAACAGTTGAACCAGAGAGAGGAAGACTTGAAAAGCTTGGCAGGGGATTATGGTATGCAAGGAGGATTAAGGGTCTCCAGTAATGTAGCAGACCCTGCCTTTGGAGGCTCACCAGCTCTGCCATGGCTGCCTGACAGCAACTTCAGGAGGAAAGATTTAGTACTTCTAATGACTATTTAGCCCGTGTGTTTGGGCAGAGCCTCAGACAGCTGGACTGTGTAGCAGAGAGGGCTATTTACTCCTGGTGATGAGGAATCATAGAGCATGACAAGAAGTAGCCAGACACCTACCGCAAGTACCCTGTCCTAATGGAAGTCTTCCTCCAGAGGTAGATCCTGCTTCCTGAAGTTTCCCCAGCCTCCCCAAATAGTCCCGCTCACTGGGAAATAGGTGCTAAAGACAAGCCTATGGGGATAGCTCACATTCAGACTGTGACAGCAGGTCCCAGCATCTAGACTTCATGGTGTATCTTCTTTCCCCTAACTTACAACAGCCTCGCTCAGTTTCAGGAAGGAAAGAGCATGGTAGCACAGGACTCCCACACCTCTCCTCCGGGCCTTCCTTTAACAGTGGTGGAAGAGGAATTAAAAAGAGATTATTTCACGCTTTTATAAATTACACCCTATCATACAATCTATAAGCCCTACCCCCTGGCATAAAGGTTGAAACCTGGAGTAAGTCACTCCTGCTCCAGCCTGCTGGGTTTCTTTTCCACTTTACATCAGAAACCTGGTTCTTAATGAAGATGACTGTACCATGTGTGGTCTGTAGTCTCTGCTTTCCATGACCAAGGGCGTACGGAAGTAGGCGATGTAAGATGAATCATACCCTCTGGCTTCTTGCCAGATGCCCATAAAATGGCATTTCCTTAAATAGATCAGACCTTTAATAGCTATTAAAAGAGCATGTGACCTTTAGGGGTGTATTTTGTGGCCCTTAATTAAATTTCACACAAATTAAGACATTTTCAGGTGTGTGGTGTGTGTGTGTGTGTGTACCTGTGTGTGCGTGTGTGTGTGTGTGTATACCTGTGTCTGTGTGTGTGTGTGTGTACCTGTGTGCGTGTGTGCGTCTGTGTGTGTGTGTGTGTGTGTGTGTGTGTGTACCTGTGTGCATGTGCGTACAAAGGCCAGAGGTCTAAGTCAGGTATCTTCTTCAAGTACTCTCCACCATATATTTTTGAAACAGGGTTTCTCACTGAACCTGGAACTCAACAGTCAGACTAGACTGCCTGCCTGGTCAGCAAGCCCCAGGGATCCTTCTGTCTGTCCCCCCCAGTGCTGGGATCACATGAGTTACTACCCCCAGCTTTGTATGTGAGTGCTAGGACCTTAACATAGGTCTTTATGTCCATATGGCTGGCACTTTACTACCTGAGCCATCTTCCCAGGCCCCATTTTTAGGTATTTTGTGGCGTTTTTTTTTTTTTTTTTTTTTTTTGGTTTTTTCGAGACAGGGTTTCTCTGTGTATCCTTGGCTGTCCTGGACTCACTTTGTAGACCAGGCTGGCCTCGAACTCACAAAGATCCGCCTGCCTCTGCCTCCCAAGTGCTGGGATTAAAGGCGTGCGCCACCACCGCCCGGCTATTTTGTGGCGTTTTAAATATATGTTGAGATGTATGTATGTCTTGGCTTCATATCCCACCCCTAAGCTCCCAGTGTGTCCAGAGGAGTAAAGGAGAGACCCATCTAAAGGCCACTGACAGGGCTTGTCCCCTAGAAAAGCGAGGTGTGGGGGCTGGGCTTCTCTCCTCCAGGCCTCCAAGAGGAGTGTCACAGCTGACATCACATGGAACTGAAAAAAAGATATTTTCTATGCCCGGCACATTATTGTACACATTTCCTGGATGAAACTGTGTGTGGCTTTTTAAAGACATAGTTTCACTATGCAGCTCAGACGACTTTTCTCGTTCCTTCTGCCTCAACTTCCTGAATGCCGGAGTGTAACCTGCGTCAGCGCACTTGAGTTCCCATTGGGCTTTTCTTGCACTCCTGTCTTCACCCACATCACAAAGCCTTGTTTCTACGCCTGCCCCAGTCAGAGAGCTAACTGGTCTGCTGAGAGCAGAAAAGCCCAAAACTGACGGGAAAACTAAGTGCAAAGTGTGAACTCAGCACTAAAACTGGAAGTATAATTACTAGTACATTTCTTAGTTCCCCCTTTGTTTTAGAAACAGAATCTCATTATGTTGTTCAGACTGGCCTCAAACTCAGGATCTCCCTGCCTCAGCCTCAGCCTGCTGGAATTTTAGGGATATACCACCTTCACCCAGCCTCTGACTCTTTTTGTTGTTTTGTTTCTTAAAGTTCTCTCTCTCTCTCTTTCTCTCTCCTTTTTGAGACAGGGTTTCTCTGTGTAACAGCCATGACTTTCCTGGATTTGATTTGTAGTCCAGGCTGGCTTCGAACTCACAGTGATCCACCTGCCTCTGCCTCCCAAGTGCTGGGATTAAAGGCGTGCGCCACCACACCCAGCTTGACGTTCTCTCTTTTTTTTTTTTTTAAGATTTATTTTATCTTTTTATTTTTATTATGTGTGTCTGTGTGTGGAGTATACATACTTGAGTGCAGGTGTCAGTGGAGGCCAGAGGCACTGAATATTCATGGAACTGGAGCTGGAGTCACAGGCAATTGTGAGAGGCCTGATGTGGGTCCAGGAACCAAACTTGGGACCTTTAGAAGAACAGTGCCTGGCCTTAAAAGCCGAGCCATCTCTCCAACCCCGAGACTTGCCTTAGTTGTAATTATGTATATATGTGAGGGTATGTGCATGTGACCGCCCAAGTAGTTGTGAGCTGCCTGATGTAGGTGACAGGGACCTGCCAGGCAATTGGCAATGTTGCCTGTGAAGAGTAGAGATTGTATACAGAAATGAGTGTACATTTTTTTCCCCAGAAAAGTAAATTTGGGACTGATGAGATGGTTCAGTGGGTGGAAACATTTGCTGCTGAGCCTGACGACCTGAGTGTGATCCTTGGAACTCGCATGATAGAAGGAGAGAGCCAACTCCTTCAAGTTGTCTTCAGACCTCCACACACATGGGGCTGGCTGGCCAGCACATTAGCTGTCCTGCAGGGACTGGGAATTGACACCCTCAGCCTCTAACCCTTAATCTTCATAGTAGAGGCATCTGTGAGGACAGCCATGGGAGATTGGGATTTGCCTTGTGCACCAAAGGCTACTTTTTAAAAACTAGAAATCTCACTGTAGATCTCTATGAACTGATACCTGAAGAAAGGTTGCCCACAAGCATAGTACAGTTGTAGGTCATCAGCCTCTGGGCTGGGCTGTCCTCTTGGCCTCTGAGCAGCACTCCTGTGTTGGTTACTCTTTCTCAGATGTTCATTTCCAGTCATGTACATGGTGCTGGGGATGACACCCAGGGCCTCATGTAACGATAGGAAACTTCCTCCCACCGAGCTGCACCATAGCCCTTATCTTTCCAGCACTCTCTTCCTTTTCGTACCAGTTCCTTTTCCATTCTTTGGTCTCTTTGTGGCCCATTAAAGGCTCTTTTTTCAGCATGGCACTGCTTTGGGGAGTTCAAGGCCTCCTTTCTCCTTACTGCCCACTGCATCATCCCTGGGTGACTCCACTGGGGACACCATGGGCTACATTTTCTCTCTCATGACCCCTGCACCCACCTATTAGTGACTCCACTGGGGACACCATGGGCTACATTTTCTCTCTCATGACCCCTGCACCCACCTATTAGTGCTACTGGTTCCCCTCTGTCTTTACAAAATACCTCAAAGTTAACACATCTAAAGTCCTCCTCCTTGTTGTGCTCAAACCCAGTTTCCAGTGAGCCCTGCTTCTGTGAAGGTCATTATGGGTATTCTGTTCTGCCAGGAGAAGCTAAGGGCTATCCTCGGCACCATATGCACTTCTTCTTTGTGTGTCTAACCTGTTACCAAGTGGATTTACTTTAGCTCCAAATGCCTCTGTAACCTATCTCCCTTTCCTTTCCTGCCACAGAGCTCTACAGGCAGCAGTCTGTCCGTCCTCCCCCACCCCCAGCACAGCCTCCCAGCTCCCATTGGTTCTTCTGGACACTGCCCCCCACCCCGTTCATCTACACTTTCCTGTACAGCCTTCTTTTGGCCCTGGGCTATGTCAAGTCCACTTGTGGGCTTCTGTTTTATTGTCAACCACTCCTGAGTACCAAGGCCTAACCCCCGGGCCTGGCCTCAGGTGAAGATCCATGAAATAGGCAAATGATCCTCAGAAAGAACAACTGCATCCTGGACCCCTTCCTCTCCTGTCACCTACCCAGGTTCAAGTCCCCTCTCCCAGGCAGTCCCAGGTGCTAGCTTACATATAAGCCCATGTTTAAATGCACACCTGAGGTTGTCACTGTCTCCTCAGGGGACTCTGGGTCCTTTATTTTTTGTTTAATTCTTTGAGACTTTCGTACAAAGTGTTTTGATTCAAACTCCCTCCCCACACACACACACACACACATACACACAACTCCTTCCAGATCCACTCTCCTGACCCTACCCATTCACTTTGGGTCTTCTTTTTTTTCCCTTCCTGTTTTTATGGTGATCTCCTAAAGTCTTATTTAAGGCCTGCAGAAAACAGATCCGCTTGAGAAGGCCATACCAGACTTTATGTTTTGAAGCAAATGATGATAGATTGGATGTCTTAGTACCTGCCTTCTTTGTAGTGAATGGACAACTCGAGGACTCTTCAGGTGTCTCATCAAGGCTTAGCAATTCATCATTATGGTGGACTGGCACACATTTATATATGTGTTTTACAGAAGCCTGGGACAGCCACTGTCAGTTACGTGTCAAGGAAACGTGAGGCCCCCCCCCCCCCCCCCAATCCACAAGCTTTACACAGTGGTGTTGATTTGGCTTTTTTTCTGTGTCACAGAAAGTTTAAGTTTGTACCAGTTGTCAAGAAAACCAAAGGTTGACATTTTGTTTGGTTATCGTGGGCAGATGAAGTGACAACATGCTGTATAGAGCAGCAGTCTCCAGGCGAACCCGTCTGCTTTGCTGTTGACCTGAGAGGGGATGTTCAGCCTTGTACTTGCAGAGACAGAGGTCAGACCGCGCCTCTTACACTGTGGAGCCCAGACTGTGAGAGGAACAATAAGAGGCTGATTCTGGTGGCAACAAACTCTGAGGGCCCAGGATTTCCCACCCATCCTGGCAGCCTGGAGCCCATTCACATTCCAGCTTTGGGAATAGGTGTTAGCCTCTGCAGAGTAGGGCACTTACACTTTCACTGGGTGAAGAAGGGATAAGCTGTTCCTCTGGTAACTTGGTATGTTTTTATTAGTAAGTGCATTTCTTCCCCAAGCTGCTTACCAATCCTCTCATGCTATCACTGGACTGTAAGAACCATGTGATAAAGAGTTTCACACATGGGTGGGGGCTTTCCCTCTTCCGTTTCTAGCACTGAGCTTTTTTTGTGTGTGTGTGTGTGTGTGCCATATTTGCAGAACTTTGTAGATCCAGCAAGTCGTGGTACTAGTAGCAAGACTGTCAGCCCTGGACGTTAAAAACGGTGGCATATCTGAAATGGTTGGGACAGGAGACCTGTTCTCTCCAGCTTTCAGGCTTTTCCCCACTTCCCAAGGAGCACTCCTGTGTCCAGGCCTGGCATCCTTCTCCACTGAGTGTTCTGGGAGCAGGTCTGGGCAGAGGCTAAGCTAGCACTTAGGGTTCCTTTGGGTTCACTGCTCCTTAGTGGCCTCGTTCATGGTCCTTAGTCACCACCTCATTCCTAAGTAGCTCACCCCCAGCCTCCAGAGCGATGGGAGCTCAAAACGTAGCTAGCGTGTCTAGTTTGTGCTTTATTTTGATCTGAAATATTATCAAGTATCAAAAGCACCTCCCACCGGGAGCTCCAGGACCCCTGGTCCAGTCCAGGAGCTCTAGTCCTGTGTCTGTTTTGAGGGAGGAGCAGGGTAAGGAGGCATGGGGACAGCAGCAGTAGCTTTTCCCCCAGCAGGGTGGGGTTTTTGTGAAGGAAGCAGGCCTCAGCCAGACAGCTGGGGTGCAGGAGCCTCTGCTGTGAGGCTCAGTGAAGCTAGGCACGTACACAACCCTGTGAGAGCTGCCTTTGTCCGTGGGAGCAAAAGGAGGCACCGACACAGGAAGAAGAGGTTTGTCTTTTTCCAGCAGTGAGTGACCTCAAGTGAGATATGGCCACTGGTCTTGCATAGAACTCTGTGTGTCACTGAAAAACTTCCTGCCCTGCTGTCAGTACAAAGCCTGTGCCTCAGCTTCTGCACCAGTCACTTGGATGCAAGTTCTGGAAGAGGCTCATTTTAGTGCCATTAGTAGACTTCCCTCCTTAGCATTCTGTAAACAAGCAACATTTCATTTTCATTTATACTGGACCTTGTGTACCATGTTGTTCATCAATCAGGCCTGTCCATTCATTTGTCTTGGGTACCATATGGGCAGTACCCATACTGAGAAGGAGACACCCTTCTCAGCACTTCAAAAATGACAGTGATAGAAAATTCCAGCTAAGCAAGACTTAGATGCTTCTTGTGTAGTGTTCGAGACAAAGGCTCCAGTCCCTGTCATCTCTTGCTGCAGAGAACTGTGGGCAGGTGTTTCATCTTCTAGGTCCCAGTTTCCTCAGATGTGCTGGCTGCCTTGGATGGCTACTTCCTAAGATTCAGATGAGAAAAGAGACAGAGAGGTAACTGCACGTGCACATGAGTGTATGTTTGCACCTCATGTGCATCTATGCCTGTGATGGGAGGGATCTTCCATTGGCAATAACTATTAGGTGCCATTTATTTCAAGGTGTCTAGAACATCAAAAAAAAAACAAAACAAAACTTGTGAGGGTGGTAGCTGTTAGCCAATGGAGACTCTGGGGAGGGGAAGGGAAAAGAATGGCCAGGAAGGCTAATCAATATGGTGTCAAGACAGACGATTCTAACCAGACCCAGGCATTTGGGGAAGATGATGCCAGTGGGCACTGGATGGGAGCCCTTTAGTTCCTGGTCCAGCTATGCCACCTGTCCTTCCAAATCCGGTCAGGTCACCATCGTTTGTGTTTTAATGGGCCTTCCTTCTCCATACACAGTTATAACAGGGTGGAGTCAGGCGGGAGAAGCAGGAAACAACAGGTCACCATTGCCTGCCATTGGATCCTCTGCTCTCAGCAAGGTGTGCTTGGTGAAGGTGCTGCCAGGCGCAAGAAAATGCGCTTGGTCGTGAAGCTGATGAGAACTTGGCTTCATGCTGCTCTGTGAAGGGACTACCTAGATCTCTTAAACACTGGCCAGCATGGGGACAGGCTCAGTGGCTTTAGGATCTGTCATTTTATAAAAAGGGAGTGAAGGTGGTGAAGCGCTTTGTCAACTGTAGAGCTAGAGCGCCATACAGCTGTGACACTGTTGGTATTACTCTGGGGACCTCTCATTCCTGGGTGGTTTGCCTTACACAGTGAGATTGGCCTTTCTTACCTCGGGAGGCTGACTCTTCATGCAGTTGAAGGCGGCACGCCACAAACTGAGATATGAAACGAGAGGTGCTGGGGAGCTGGTGATAAAGTGTGTGCCGACGCCTGGTGGATTTTGGGTACTTCTTACCAGCAGTGCACATGTCAGTCCGTGTGCAGAGCATGTTTTCTTGTGTGTTATGCTTACTTCTGAGATGCTCAGTGTCTGGAACTATGGGAATTTTGTTGTTACTAGTATCCTCCACCAAGAATACCAGTGAGTTTATTAGAGTTCTTAGAGGAATGTGAGTGAGGGGTTCCTTACAGGACCATGGGTCAAAGGCAGCAGTATTATCAAAAAGCCCACTTCAGTGTAGATTATTCACAAAAGCCAATCGCTGGAGTGCCTTACACAATTTGCAGGCAGATAGGAGTCTCTTTGGTGTTACTGGTGTTTGTGACAGAGTCTTAACAATGGCTATATATCCCACGCTGGCTTTGAACTCAAAAATCTACCTGAACACTAGGATTACAGGTGTGTGTCACATTGCCTAGCTTGAAGATATTTTAAATGCCTTAATGAACAGTGAAGAACCTCATTGATCACCACTTATTACCACAGAAGGTCTTGGAGAGAGGCCTTTCCTTGTGTAGAGCAGCTTATAGATCATATCTTAGGCTTTGCCAGGCAGGAACACCAATCTGTAATTTGTAGGTACATGGGATGGGACATCCATGAAAGGCCCAGTGATGGACACAGGGTAAGTACTGAGACATGGCCATAGCATGCTCTGGTTCCTCCAGAGTGAGGCCACATGGTGGGGGGCCTCTGTATCCTTACTCTGCATTTTTCCTGAGAGGATCAAAGATCTCACTGCATTCCTCTTTTTCTTTTCCCTCAGAATATTGACATCACAAACTTCAGCAGCAGCTGGAATGATGGACTGGCTTTCTGTGCATTGCTTCACACTTATCTCCCGGCCCACATACCATATCAAGAACTGAACAGCCAGGACAAGGTGAGCCAAAACCACCTTGTCGCTCACCCAGCCTTGCCTCACTACAGCCATCCCTGGCTCATTTGGTGATATACCCATTGCCCACATAAACAGCATTCCCAGTGGGAGTAGTTGGATCTTCTTGGGTGACAACATTTAGGATCAAGGGCTTTAAGAAGTGCCAGAGAAAGATGATAGTGGCAGTGCCAGCTAGCTTGGGCTAACCTCCTGTCACCTCAGGACCAGCGCTTCTTCTCACAGCCTGTTCTACGCCATGGGTCTCAGAAATGACAAGGCAGTCATTCTTCTAGTCCCAGGCTATGTCCCTTTCAGATGGTTCTTCATGGCGGCCCAAGCCCTATAGAAAACCCTCGAAGACCCCACAGGGAAGAATAGCCTTCTGCCAGGTGTGTGCTTCTAGCTTTGAGGGTCTGTGTCCCGTTAGCTTAGGCCCTTGTGCTAGGATTCCACGTTCTGAGTGAGGAAGGAAAAGGAAGATAGAACCGTAGCTGGCTGGAGAGGAGGGGGTCGAGGCCCGTGAAGGTATATCTGTCCTTCGTGATCTTCAGTAGTCTATGCACTGCACTGCCATGTTTTTGTTTGTTTGTTTTACAGAAAAGGAACTTCACTCTGGCTTTCCAGGCAGCTGAAAGTGTTGGAATCAAATCCACCCTGGTAAGCTCCTTACTGAGGAATTACTGATGGTGCCTTCTGCCTAGGAAAAATGGTCACAGGTGGGCTGAGCTGAGGGCCTGGAGTGGTTGCAGGATCTCAGCTGCTGCACAAAATGCTTCTCTTGAGGAAGTATCCAAAGGAGTGGGTAACTTGTGACCACAGTCCCAGCCGCCTTGTGTGGGCTGTTCCTCATGATTATGTGTTCCTTAGCAGAATCTGAGTTCAGGGGAAAAGTGTCACTGTCGATGTACTTTGCCCAGGGCTGTGTGGCTTTTGTTGGTCTGGAGCAGTGCTTCTTAGCCTGTGAGTCGTGACCCCTTTGGGGGTCAAATGACCCTTTCCCCAGGGTCACCTAAGACCATCGAAAAAACAGATGTTTGCATTATGATTTATAGTAGTAGCAAAAATTACAGTTATGATTGGTAACAGTAGCAAAATTGTAGTTATGAAGTAGCTACAAAATAATTTTATGGTTGGGGTTCACCACCACAGGAGGAACTGTATTAAAGGGTCACAGCATTAGGAAGGTTGAGAACCACTGATCTAGATGATGAGGGCCAGGAGAATCCTGAGTCCAGAAGATGTTCTGGAAGTTGTATAGCACTGGCCACAGTTCCTCAGAGGTGCCATAAGAAGGTGCCAGAAATGCTGGTCATGGTGTAAAACACCAGTTGTGGAAAATGAGAGGCCTTTCTTAGGCTTCTGCCCTGCCCCTGCTGGGCTCTCACAGACAGGCATCATCAGCTCTTGCTGCCCTCCACAAGCCTACAGCATCTAGATTCAAAGGAATGCTTCTAGACCTAGAGGGACTTGCTCCACATGAGCAACAGTGACAGTGTCCAGACCTTCTCCTGCCCAGGGCTGTGTACAAAAGAGAGGACCCTGTGGAACCAGAACGTTCTTAAGACCCTAGGATTCCTGCAGGTCTCCAGGTCTGCCTCCTCAGCCATGGGTACCCATCTCTTGACTTGCAGCAACTGTATAGAATGGGTATTAACATTCATAGTTACACTGTACAGTGTTCACCTGTAATGTATCTTCTGAACTGCTTGCTTAGGGCAGCTTTTATCCAGCCATGTGGGAAGAGGTCAGGTACAGTTATATGACATTGCACACCATGTATGGAGTACTGTCACACATAAAAAGTGGGTAAGTGTTTTAGCCTAAAAAAGAATCTCAGCCGGGCGGTGGTGGCGCACGCCTTTAATCCCAGCACTTGGGAGGCAGAGGCAGGCGGATCTTTGTGAGTTCGAGGCCAGCCTGGTCTACAAAGTGAGTCCAGGACAGCCAGAGATATTCAGAGAAACCCTGTCTCGAAAAACCAAAAAAAAATAAATAAATAAAAAATAAAAAATAAAAAAGAATCTCATAGTCAAGATTCATTCACTAAGCCAGTTGGCTTCTGTTCTCTGTCTTAAACTGCTCACGACAGACAGCCCTTCTCATCCGATATATTCAGTGACATTTCTGGATTCCTCAACTGTGAAACAGCCCTCTCAGACTACCTGGTCCTGCCCTTCAGTTGCAGCAGGCACTTGTGACAGGTTCTGAGACACTGGGGCAGGTGCAGTTCAGTTTCCATATCACAGGTCCCTAGGACTCTGCAGAAGAGGCAGCTGCAAAAGAAAGTCTTTGATAACTTGTGACATACCTTGATGCTGTGAGCTCTAAAGTGTCTCCAGAGAACCACCTAGAAAGAGCCTAGAAAGCCCGGGAAGAGTTTCCAGACCAAGGAACGTCCTTCCAGCTTTGGCAAGCTATGGCTGGGGTAGAGAAGAGACCCTAGTGGCACAGGACTGGGATGTGGGATGATTCTGGTACTAAAGAAGGAGGTGTTACAGGGGCCTTTGGAGGTGGAGCAGGTACTGGAGGCCTGTCCTCTGAAAGAGGCAGTAAGCTTTAGACTAAAAGCTGCCTGCTGTGGCGGATCTCTGTGAGTTCAAGGTCAGCCTGGTCTACAAAGCGAGTCCAGGACAGCCAAGGATATACAGAGAAACTCTGTCTCGAAAAAAACAAAAAAAAAAAAAAAAAAAGCTGCCTGCTGCTTGCTGGGATTAGAAGTCAGTTGGGGTGGACTGGGAGGGGAAATGAGTCCTAACTGACCTTCCTCTTCGCCAGGACATCAACGAGATGGCACGCACCGAGCGACCCGACTGGCAGAACGTAATGCTGTATGTCACGGCCATCTACAAGTACTTCGAAACCTGAGCACACAGGAGGAGCTGCCACCAGCTAGAGACCTCTGCAGTCACCAAGTGACACCAGCATCATTAGCTAGAACCCCTAAAGCTTAGCGACTCTGGGCCTCCTTGCAGGGAGTGTGCCCAGCTCTAGGCCTCTGCATTGAAACAGACTGCAGTCCACGGCCCTTCCACACGGCCGTCCTCGGGAGCAGGAAGCACAGCACATAGCCAGCTTGCTTCCAGAGACCATCAAGCTCCGCTGGTGCCCTGGAGTGTAAAGACAAAGGCTTATGCCCGGTTCATCTTGGGAAATGGGATTAAGTTGTGGGAACCGCGGGTTAGTGAAGGCTTTAGCCATTGCACTTCTTAAGACTGTCATCCACGTGATTCCCACTGCTGGGACAGAGCTGGTCTTGGTCCCTTCATTTGGCCCTGGGTTCTAGGAGTGTGTCAGAGAAGAGGGACAGCACCCCTTCCATGTGAGAGGACCGTCCTAACCACTGCAGTTAACTTAGGAGTGTCAACCCAGCTTACAAGCCCATAGCTAGCTGAGTCTACACTGCCACCAAGCAGTTTTTTGTCAGCAAGAAGCAGGTGGCAGTCAGTGGGTGCTCAGACACTTGCCTCTAGCCCCATGGAAAAGACCAGTCGCAAGGAGTTCTCCTAGTTAAAGTTCTTGTTTTATTAGAAGCAATATTGGGAAAATAGCTCCTATTCTGTTATTACCAAAGTCAATTGTTTTAGTAAGCATAGAAATAAAACACAGAATGTGGGCGTTGGCATGGTGAGGGTGAGAATTCAGGCAGTAGGGAAGAAGAGGATGTGCTTTAAGGAGCCAGAGATTTGAGTCATTGATGGCTGCCCCTCCAGGGCAGGAGTTAAAGACAGTGCCTTAGCCCTGCACCAGGACAGCTGAGCCCACACCTGCATGAGTGTCCTACGTGTGGGTGGGGACTCCAGTAGAGGTGGCTCCATGCTGCACCTGGGCTATGGGGCCTACATCACAAGCCAAGGCCTTACTCAGTTCTGTTGATTTCTGACTGGAATTTAGCAGCCCCTTTCAGGAGTAGGAAGCCCTTATTTCATGTGCCTGACACAGAAGCTGTTTGAACAATGTCAGGACCTGTTAACTTCCAGGATACATTGGTTTGCCACCTGCAAGACACCATGAGGAAGACTGGCCATCTGTAGAAATGGTGTCACAGCATCATTAACTAGAGGGATGGAGGGAACATCTTCCAGGAGGCATGCCCAGTCCAAACATAGACTGAGTGAGGTTCTGTGTTCAAGTATAATGCTTAAGACTAGGAATTTGGTGTGTCTGTGGAAACTAAAGAAAGTACTTACTAGGAAGTGGGCTGTGTCTGTGTGTGTTGCCATCAAGGCCAGTCCTACCCACCCACCCTGCCTGAATGTCCCAATCCGGCAGCTCGTGCTGCAGACTGTCTTCCCGGTGCCTGTCTGTCCTCCTTGGCCCAATTCTGTTCTTGCTCCTGTTCTGCTGATGAATACCTGTCAGGGCAACTGACTGTTCATGTGAGAATCACTGTTTCCAAATGAGCCTCCGCTAAATTTTTCCGAGCTTCCAACCTCTGCTGCATTTGCCTTCACTGAGGCCAGTTCAGTGTGCACCAGGGTGTTTGACCTGAGGCCAGGCTTTATTTTTTTATGTCATGAAAAAGGGTTGTCTTGTTAAAGAGACTTTCCTGAGCTTGCAGTTCACAATTTCTGTCCCTTGCTGGCCATGTGAGCCTCATGCCAGAACAGAAGTTGTCAGAGTTTTCTGATAGGATTTGGAGTAAAGTTGGCCGCTGCTGAAGGGGTATATTCATATAGAGATAACAGTTCTGTTCTGGAATCTGTGGGCCTGGGATTGGCCTGGAGCCAGCAGCAAGTACAGATGGTGGGCTAAGGGAGACACACACACACACACACACACAGACTCTGGGCACCCATCACAGCCAGGGCCAGGCTGCCCACTTTTGTGTGAGAGTCCCCAAGTCTCCAGATGACTCCAGACCGTTGCTTTTTGCCTTCTCTAATAGGCCCCTTAAAGAGCCCTGTTGGCCCTGTGGACATGCTTGTGGATGGCCTTGTGTTTCTAAGTAGCATTTGGGAGTTGGTAGAGCACGTGCCTACAGTGCACGAGGCCTGGGTTGATTCCCCAGCACCAGCCACATAAACTGGGTGTGGGGTGCACACCTGTAATTCCAGTACTTGGGAGGCAGCGGCAAGAAGATCAGCAGTTCAGTGTTACTGTTGACTACAGTGTGAGTTCGATGCCATCCCTGGCATGTGAGTCCCTGTCCCCCCAAAAAGGTGATATTTGGAGGTTCTCTCATTCTTCCCGGGATGCTCCAAGATGGAAGTTCGCCTCTCTTCCCTAAAGCACAAGCTTCCCTGCAGAAGGGCCAGTTACCTTCCTACTGTTCCCAGCCACAGGCTTCTGCTGATGAATGATACTTCATCATTTTGTTCTAGTAAATACTCTTGATTGTATAAATTGTCATGCTTTGATTTCCTAGTTCTCCCTCTCTGCCGCCCCTCTGACCTTACACAAAGCAGAGCTCTCAGCCCTCCCGTGGAATTGGAGTGGAAGGCTGGGTTCACCTGCCTCGGGTTCACCTGCTCTATTACTCTGCCTTGTGGGCTCAGGCAGGTCTGGACAGAGGGTGGAGGAAATGGATGAGCCCAGAGCTTCCATCCTGCCCTGAAGCCATGTGGTATCTGTGGCAGGTCTCAAGATCCCATGTTATGGCCAGTACTTGCCCCTGCAGAGTCCCTGCATGAGCGAAGCCTCCAGCGGAGCCCACACATTCAATCAGGATGCCCCAGGGGTTTTTGTTTTCTTTTTCTAAGTGTTAGCTTCTTAGAGATGGGTTTCAGGGTGTATAAAATTACAAAGGTGGCCGGGCGGTGGTGGCGCACGCCTTTAATCCCAGCACTTGGGAGGCAGAGGCAGGCGGATCTTTGTGAGTTCGAGGCCCGCCTGGTCTACAAAGCGAGTCCAGGACAGCCAGAGATATTCAGAGAAACCCTGTCTTGAAAAAAACCAAAAAAAAAAAAAAATTACAAAGGTGGGGAATTCTACCTAGAGGCAGCTAGATAGGCAAATTTTCCGTGTACATCTTTTTGTTTTAGTACTGGGGCTCAGACTCAGCAGGACTTGCATTCCTGTACAAGTGCTGTGCCTCTGAGCTGTGCCCCTCTCACTGGTGCGTCTTGTGCCCAGTGTTTTCAAACCCAGTGTGATAGGATTGGACAACACTCCCTTTCAGCTTTGCACATGTCACATGCAGAAGAGGTCTGTGGGCTTACTGCCCTCGCACAGGTCACCCATGAGGAACGTCCTACTTGGGCCTGATACTCTGCAGGATTTGGGGTCCCAGGAAGGCCAAGACTCCAGCTAGCCTGAATTTGGATATGTCCTCAGAATGCCCACAAAGCCATGACCTCCGGTGGAGCCAGCACTACAGGTGCCCAGGACAACCCACGTGACCCTACCTCAAGCCTGGCGTGAAGGGCACCATGCTGAATTTTTGGAGCTGTCATGGCAAAGTCTGGACCAGGGCTGCTCTGGCTCCTCCCCATTTTCTGAACATTGGATTTGTGTCCTCAGCAGCACAGAGGGAACTTGCTGCATGGCAAGAGGGGTGCTGACCTGCCTGTGGCTCTTTGGTCTGTCCAAAGGGGCCCTCAGCCCTGCCTTCTGCATGTTGTATACTGACCCCAAGGGGCTCCTTTATAGCCTAGTTTATCTGCTAGGAGTTCTACATTGGCCCATCCTTTATCATAGACCTGGCATTGCCTGTCCCAGCCAGTGCCTTGATTAGGGGAGATTGAGCACTTCTGTAAGAGGCAGCTCTATTGAAAAAGGAAAATAGGTTCTTGGGAAGAGAGAAGTAACTAGAAAGTTTCCCAGACTCCTGGATCTATAACATAACCTCTGGGAAGGTTTGTGGCCAGGGCCCAGTAGCCAGTGGCCAGCTCTTGCCCCATCCTGAAAGGGTTAGCACTTCCCAAAGTCTCAGGGGGACTGGATTGTTTGAGGTGGTCCCTCTAGTGGGAAGTGGTCAGATGTGAATGTTCTCGATGTGTGACCATCCATCACACTATGTTGAATGGTGAAGATGGAGTTCCAGACTGCCATGGCTCCATTCTGGTGGAACCCTGACAGCAGGAGACCAGGTAAGGGATAGAAGGAGACTTCCACACTTCATGGGGATGAACTGGCATGAGGGTGGGTCAGCGGCATGTGGTTTACCAATGACCACCATACCAGTAGGCCCAAAGTAGCCTGGAATGACTGGTCTTTGTCACAAAAGCTCCTAGAGGGTGTCTGCCTTGCCCTGTGTATGAGGAAGGGGCAGGCAGAGTCTCTCCAGTTTGGGAGCTTAGTCCTAGGAAGAGGTTGAACAAGATCTTGGAATGGCTATGAGCAGGTGTTCTCAGCACGTGATTCTTTCGTGGGCTGGACCCCAGGGTCCTCCCCAAGGTGAACACCAACATTTGGAATATGCTGGAACTGTTGCTACTGTGGGCTCCTACACCAGGCATCCTCTAATGTGAGGAGGGGGTCCTAGTGGCTGGGGGCCAATGAGCGCACTGAGGTGGCTTAGGGCCATCTTTGGTGGTGCCAAATGGCAGGCAAACCCTTGTGTAAAAAGCTGCAGAGTGATGTCACTTCTTACCATGGGACCAAGACAAGGCTGCACACATCTCAGTGCCCCTTTTCCTGTCTACAATGCTGCACCAGATCAGCTCCAAGGCTGGATTACTGGCCAGCTGCTCTCTGTCCCAATGGTAAGAGGTACATGAAGGATGGAGTGTTTTCCCATAAGGCTACAGTTTGGGAGGGGTTGGATTGCCCTCCTGTCTGCCATGCTTTGGACAACTTGGGCTCTGGCATTATTTTGCCTTATGTCCCTCTGAGGATGAACTTAAGTCTTTTGCTCACAGAAAATTGAACACTTGAGGTGGCCTGAAGTTCTTGAGGGACTTGGCCCAGAGCCTACTAGGTCCATGGTGCTAGTCTTGGTATGTCTTGTTCCCTGATGTGGCTCAGCTGGCCCTAGAGCAAACAATGAGGGCCAGAGGCCACCCAGGTGCATCCTGGGCAGGAACAAAGAAAAGGCTGGCTATGGGGTGGGGGAGTAGTCTGAGAGAGGAATTCTGGAACATGACAGAGCCCAGCTGGCCCCACGTTAGGACTGAGGAGTTGGGACCTGGACATAAGGAAGGGTGGGCAACTGTAACCTTCAAAGACTGCCTGAGGCTATGCAGAGAAACCAAAGCCCAGAGCCAGAAGAAACCAGACTACTAGGAACTGAGTACACTGTTAAGGGTCAGGGCCCACATTTTCAGGGAGGCCCAAGCTCCTGTTTGGTCTCAGCACCCATGAAAAGCCCACATAGCTGAGGAGAGAGTCAGGCTAAGACCTAAGTAAACCTTCATTGACTGGGAAAGCCTGAGCCAGCCTCTCATGACTTAGCACAGTTCTTCATGGCCATGTGGACCTTTGGAGCTGAAGCCAGGCAGGCTCTGCCTGACCATAGTGGCCACAGGACACAGTTTCTGTGGTGGGACAGTGACCATCAGAATCTAAAGGTGAACTGCAAGGGCCACTGGCTTTGTTTTCCTGACCAGTATAGGAAAGGAGGCCTTACTCCCTAGGTAAGGCACCCTGCAGTGTACCAGGTAAGACCCTCTAGCCCAGTGGTTCTCAACCTTCCTAATGCTGTGACCCTTTAATACAATTCCTCATGTTGTGGTGACCTCCAACCATAAATTTGTTTTTATTGTTACTTCATAACTGTAATTTTGCTACCAGTATAAATCATAATGTAAATGTTTTTGGAGGTAGAGGTTTGCCAAAGGGGTTGTTGAGATTCTTTGCTCTAGTGCCCTCCTGGAGGAAGGTTCTGGGCCCAGGAATTGGAATGGCTGACAAGAAGCTTCAGGAAGCAGGAGGGACCCCCTCCCCCCACAGAACTGTTGGCTTCTACTTCATGAGTTCCCCTTCAGAGTGATTTTCAAAATAGTGTTTCCAGGACATGAGTGGGATAAGAATGGGTACCATGGTATTGCCCCTGCATGAGGAGGTCCAGAAAACAAGGATGCAGGGTCAGTGGTTTGAGAATAAGCCCCAGCTTGGTTGTGTCCCCATCCTTACCCCTATAGTACTAGCTGCTGGCCAAGTTCCGGAAGGTGG
Source organism: Lophiomys imhausi (assembly GCA_907164525.1). Lineage (NCBI taxonomy): Eukaryota > Metazoa > Chordata > Mammalia > Rodentia > Muridae > Lophiomys > Lophiomys imhausi. The sequence continues at coordinate 126,789 of CAJQZJ010034192.1, read as the reverse complement.
CAAAACAGAAATAATCACATCCGTGAAAGGCATATGGTAATGCGTGCTAGTGGCTGGGTAGCTCCAGGAACTGGACGCTTGATGGTTATAGTCTTCTTCACCTGGGGATTGAAGCCGGGATGGCAGTGTCCTGCCATATGTTCCCTTGGGGGAGGCGTCTCCGGGTTAATTCAAATTGCATGCAGCTTGCTACACACACACACACACACACACACACACACACACACACACACACACACTTCACCCTACAAATTCTGTGATACTGATAGTGTCTGGGCTCATCACACAGAAAAAGGAGATCAGACTTTGGGAGAATGAGCCAGAGAGACTACCAGGCCATCAAAGTCAAGTCTTGGTAAGTGACAGTCACCACTTCAAAGGCAGACATTTGGCTTCTCCAAAGGAGGGCTAGGCACCTACACTCACTACCTATCTACTTCTAGGATGAGGCAAACGACTACTTCTGAAGAGATAAAACTCCTTCCCATCCAGACCTCAGCCTTGGGATGTAGCCTGATTCTCAGTAAGCCTCCCCATACACTTGCCTCTAGCCAACAGCCTGTTGGTTCCAGGAGGTTCTAGAAGACAAGGGTTCCAGAAAGACCTTGGCCATCAATGCCTGGGTGTGCACAGGGCTTATCCTGCTGCGAACAGATTGAGATTTGCAAATCCATCCAGAGACAAGAGTCCAAGGTAGACTTCGCGGTCCAGCTGCCTCCAGAACCAGGGTAGTGAGAGAAGGGGATTCCCAGCCCAGAAGTCTCAGAGTCCAGGCTAGTCTGGTGCAGATGCGACTCCCTCCTTGCTCTGTAATTCAGAGAAGTAGGGGTTGGGGGAGGAGCCACGGTCCCACAGGCAGGGGTGTAAGAACTGTGAAGGATCCCAGCCCAAAGTCCGTGCAGAGCAACAGAGGGGCAGTTTAGCTCCGGTAAAGAGCAGAACTGGGAGGACCAGAGTGGCACAGGCAGCCTGATGCCTTGTAGAAGAGTCACCGGAGAGGAGGGGTGGGGCGCCAAAGCTTCATGGGTGGGGGCACTTGGGTCGGGGTAGGAGTGGCGCTGGAGGAGACCGTCAGGACCTGTGGACCTGAAGGGTCCACGTTGGGGCGAAAGGTGCTTTGCTGCCGGACCCATCACGACCTAGCCCTTCCAGGACCATTTCCTGCGGTTCCCGCCTTGGGTCCTCGGTTTCCCCCAGCAGCGGGGCGGGGCGGGAGCAGCACTGGTTTCGAAGTCGCCTGCAGGGTGCGCCCATGAGCGGCGCGGCGGGAGCTGGAGCCTGAGCGGCCGCTAAGACGGTAGGAACCGGAGCGAGAAGCAGGTCAGCCGGGGTCCTGGGTCCGGGGGATCCTGGGGTTCCCGGGCAGGCGTCTTGGTGGTTGTGACCATCGGAAGCTGCGGGGCCTGGAGGTCTAAGCGGATCAGGGTGCTCCCACCCCTCGGAGCGCCCGGCGCTCCCTCCGGCCCTTCCTGCTGTCGGGAGAGGAGTACTCCGATGCCGGGGTCTAAGCCTGCCCTGGCCACTTCGGGAACGGTCGCAGCCAGGGTCTCGGCATGGTCACATCCCAAGTACGGTGCCCTCGGGGCGGTCCTCAGCGACCGGAAGGTGCGCAAGGGCAGGTAGGGAGGAAGGGGCTCGAGCAAGGCAGGGAGGCAGGATGCCTTACAGTCGTCTAGACCCGCAGGCCACTCGCGGCGACAGCCGTCGATATTTCCCCTCGAGGAGGAGTGAACCTGCAAACTCACAAGTCCCTTTAGGGCGCGTCCCTGCCAAAGCTTGGCTTCGGACGTCGAGGTGCGGCTGGAGGTAGGCAGGTCAGACTCCTGGGTTAGGGGTTCAGGCTGGCACCAGGTTGCAGCCGGGAAATCGAGGCAAGAGCCGGGGAGTTTGGAATCTATGGGAGGGGAAGCTTCCTGTTGACAGTGGTGGCGGGAACCCGACTTAGAGCGCTGGGGAGAGGCCAGAGGACAGCAAGGTGGTGAGCGCCTGGGGCTGCCCAAAGCAGGGGTAGAAATGGCGGGAACGGCGGCAGCTCTCAAGGGTTTGGCAGACAATGGGCAGGAACTCTGCCTTTGGGACATTTAGATTAATTTTGCCCGTCCATGCAAATGAAGGAGTAGGGATTCACAGTGCTCCAGAGCTGCAGAAGCATCAGGCAAGTGGTTCCCAGCACTCCTTTCCAGGACTGGGACAGCAGAACATGCGTTCTCCTGACGGCTGGGGAGGAATTTGGACCCCTCCTTACCCTACCAGGCCACACCTTGTCTCTCTGAGGTGGGAGGCTGCTTCTGTCCTACCTGGAACTCCAGAGTGCTCCAGGCTGGTAGCCCTGTGCTTTGCCTCTGCTGCCTAGCTCCCTCTGAACTCCTCAGTTCTGTGTGTGCCTTTCAGGAGACTGTCTACACCCAACCAAGGCTGTCCTGGTATCAGGACTCTTAGGATGATGCTAGAGAGCTTTTTTGAAACATAGGGTTGGGAAGGCCCCACTTGTTTGTACTGGTGAGTTCCTGACTTTGGTGTCAAGATCTCAAAACCCAGCTCTTGCATCTTGGGACTTCCCAGGTTCTCTCGGGTTCTGGTGTCTCTTGGGCGAGCCCTAGCCAGTGTGCATTCTCTCAGAGGCTGACCATGACTGTTCTGGGCTGGGCTAGCCTCCCTGTCCATGGCTTGAAGTTAGGCTAAGGGCAGTCCACACATGTAGTAAGAGACAAACGTTGGGCCAGGCAGAAGAAACAATGGTTGACCTCCAGGGTCCTGCAGATGGACCAAAGATTTTAGTGTCCAAACCTGGGTTTTGTTCTTGCCTTCTTGATGCACACTAACTAGGTGGCCTTGGAAGCTCGCTGCCCTGGGAATTTATTTTCCCATATGTAGAATAATGGTGTTCTTAGTGATGCTAACACACGGGTATAGAGGGAGAGAGGGAAGAAAAAGAGATAATCTTTGGCTGGGTGTGGGGGTAGGCTTAGGGCAATGGGTGGTGGCAGTGGTGACAGTGGTGGCAGTGGGACTTACGGTCTGGGGATGCAGACCATAAGGGGCCAGCCGGTCAGGGGACTCTGTACTTAGGCTGAGTAACCTGGAGAGAGAGGCAGAGATTGCTGTGAGTGAAGGGAAGTGCGAATAAGAGTTGGTTTTGGGAGCAAGCATGTGGTATTGGGTTCTGCAAAGTCCAGGGCCTGTGAGATCACAGCCCCTGGTGATTCTCAGTTGTTGCCGGAAATCAGCAGCCCTGTCCTCTAACCTGCTTGTTCCTGAGCTACCTCACCTCACAGAAGCTGGAGCCCAGCATCCTTTTGGTACAACCCAACCCGGGCCCTGAATAATGTGTGCATAGGAGAGTCAGGAGGAGAGACAGCTGGACACATAGATAGATGGGCACAGGTAGGAAAGGTTTACTGGATGTGATGGACCAGCTGAAGAGGTGGGAATGCATGGGCAAGGATGCTGCTAAGGCAGGTACTGAGATGGTAAGAGAGGATCTCTCTAACTCCCAAGGAAGACTCTGGGCCCTGGGACACACTGGGGACCGCAGAAGGGTACATTATGACTAGGGGAACTCAGTGGAAGAAAGTAGTCTGGTGGCTGGAGGGAACAGTGCCCAAGATAGTGGGAGAAGATTGGGAGTACAGAGAGGGGCCCCTGGAGATTGCTCATGTCCAGAGCAAGGCCCAGACCCTGAGCTACACAGTGCAGGGAAGGAGGTCCGAGCCCTGAGTCTGGAAGCTATGGGATTCTTCCAGGTTTCAAGCAGGGATGGAATGGGAGGAAAGAGCAGCTGCATGGCCTGCCAGGCCTGGGAAGGGGTCAGAACCTAAGAAGATAGGACTTGTGGAGTTTACAGGGCCGCCTCTAACTTTATGTGGCATGTCTCTTTCCAGAGACTCCAGCTTCAGGAGTCTTTACATCTGCCTCACAGTGGCCTTTGGGAACCGTGAGCCAGGCTAGTAGAAGCACTGATGGGTGGCAACAGGGTTCAAATGGATCCTACTCAGATTGGTCCAGTGGAGCCTGCTTTCTCCCTTTAGCCTCTGAAGCTGCATCACCACACCCATAAATAAGGACCGCAGAGGTGGGTCTGCACCCCTCATTTCTCGTGTACAGGCTAGCCTCCCACTGGGGTTCCACCCAGGGATCACTTTTCTCTTCCCAGGAGGTACCTGTCATCTGCTATTTGTGGGAGACACAGGTGCTGAGCCTTTCGTGGGATGCTCTCACCATGGCCCGTGCACATGGGAGAAGCCAAGGCACGGGGGGGGGGGGGGGGGAAGGGGGTGGTGTGAGTCTGTGATGGTCCTGGCATGGACCCCACCTGGTCTGCTCTCACCACAGGCTGCACTCCTCGTATCTCTGTGAGGCCTGGATCTAGGGAGGGGCTTTACCTGGAGAAGCATCCTGCAGTGGGTAACACCTGAGAGAAGGACAGGGGACCTGTAGTTCTCTCTGAGTACCAGACCTGGACAAGTGGGGGTGTCACGGCCCATTTTATGGCTCTCAGTGGGAGAGAAGGGAGATGTGGCTGGCCAATGGCCTTTGAGTCTAGACTCTGGACTCTAGACTGAGGTAGCCTGGGTCCTGGCTGGTGGCAGAGAAGTTATTTAGAGAGGAAAGCCAGTACCGCAGCCTCCAGCTGTAGAGAACTGGTTCTCCCTTCCTGCCCACATCCTGTCCCCAGGAACACAACAGCAGCCACACACCCATGGTCGGTGGGGGAGGGACATACTGGTCACCTGCTTGAGTACTTGGGACCCAGTCTTTATCAGGTATTAGAATTTGGGAGCTGGGCAACTCTGGAGGGATCCAGGGCAGGAAGGGAGACCCAGACCCGAAGTCACACAGCATTAGGCAACCTCAGAAGGGATCCGTCTTGTTGATTGATATGTTAGGGAGGGTCTCAGTGGGTTTGGGGGTCTTCTTATAAGCCTCAACTACTGCTGAGCCACTATAGGGCTGTGCTTTGAGGGTAGGAGGTACCAGTCCATCCTTCTGTGATTCTTGCTTGGTGTTATTCCAGAAATCAAAGGACAGATGCTATATTTCCTCAATCTAGACTTTGTCTCTGGTTCCTGTAAGAATTCCTAATGTTCTCTTCTGTCACCACTGCTCTGGTCTTCAACTGACTGTAAGCCCAAAAGTGTGCTCTTTATTTTGACCCCTGTTTTTCCTGTTCAAGATTTTATGCTTCTTGCTTTTTTTTGCTCTTGTGTGCCAATGAGTTTACTAACTCTCATTCTTGTTTGTGGCTCTTCTTTTTTTTGAGATATTTAAATTATTACTATATAGGCTATATGTAGTAATATTCTACATATTCCTCTCTTGTGAGTTTAATATGTTTGTTTTTCTTTCAGGGGCTTTTTTTTTTTTTTGGAGACTGGTGTCACTATGTAGACCAGACTGGCCACTAACTCACAGAGACCCTGTCTCTGTTTCTGTCTCTGCCTCCAGAGTGCTAGGATTAAAGATGTGCATCACACCTTTTGTCTTTCTTTTTTTTTTTTTTTTTGGTTTTTCGAGACAAGGTTTCTCTGTGTATCCTTGGCTGTCCTGGACTCACTTTGTAGACCAGGCTGGCCTCGAACTCACAAAGATCCGCCTGCCTCTGCCTCCCAAGTGCTGGGATTAAAGGCGTGCGCCACCACTGCCCGGCCCTTTTGTCTTTCTTTCTCTTGGTTTCTTGCATTTTGAAATCTGGTTTGCAGCTCATCTGAAGTGGGAGCTGAGGTCTTGAGGTCAGAGCATGGTCTTCTAACAACTTCTCTGCCACCAGCCTGGACCCAGGCTATCTGAATCTCTAAGGTGGCAGCTGCCAGTGACCCATCTCAGAACAAAACAAAAGGCTAAGATTCTGGAGCCCAGGAAGAAACTTAGTGCAGCTGTAATGGGCCTCTCTGCTTCCTCCACTTGGCTGTACCAGGAGCCGTATGTGGAGCCCTGCCTGGGAGCTCACAGACATCCAGGAGGGTCTGGAGCTACCACCTAGGGCATGTATACGCAGAGTGTAGAGTGGGTCAGGAGATACACGGATTGGGATTAAATGGCCTTCATTAAAGTGGCTGGATCAGGGTGGGAATGAATGGAAAGGAAAAGACAGCAATGTTGGGTCCGAGTGCCAGGAGCCTAAGGAATTGTCCCTTCAGATCTTGTGATGCATGTTCTGTAGAATGTGCCTATTGTTTACATGGGACACTGCACTCTGCCCTGTCCCCAACAAGGACGATCATAAGGAAATGCAACATTATTAATTATTATTATTGTTATTGTTATTCTTAGTCTTTTGAGTCAGGGTCTCACTATATAGCCCTGGCTGTCATGGAACTCGCTTTGTAGACCAGGCTGGCCTCAAACTCACAGAGACCCACCTGCCTCTGCCTCCCAAATGCTGGGATTAAAGGCGTGTGCCACCACGCCCGGCGGAAAAGCAACATTATTATTTAATTTCCCCTCTTGGCTAGCAACAGATGACTCAAGGATTAATTTGATAAAGCCAACAGAGAAGGATAGGAAATTGCTAGTGGCCCCTTCCCTTCGACCCCCAGCTTTCCTGTGATTCTGGAGCAGCGGTTCTCAACCTTTCTAATGCTGTGACCTTTTAATACAGTTCCTTGTGTTGTGTTGGACCCCTCCCCCCCAGTCATAAAATTATTTTCATTGCTATTTCATAACTATAATTTTGCTCCTATTATGAATCATAATGTAAATGCTTCTGGAGATAGAGGTTTTTCAAAGGGGTCATGACTTATAGGTTGTGAACCACCGCTCTGGAGGCTTCATGGGGTGAGGGGGGGTCTTCTGCTGCACCCCTTGGCATTCTCTAAGGGCTATGTCACCCTCTCGTGTCCCTGGTAAAACAGAGTTTTTTCACCTGTTTGGGGTGTGGCTGCTCATCTGAAAAAACCAGGCCATCAGGAACATGGCTTTTAGTCACTTTCCAAACTGCCAAACAGCATATACAAGCTCCTCAAGGGGGCCCAGTGTAGCCTTGGTATTCAAAATCAATGGCCGCCCAGAGAGTCCAGGGCTTAGTAGTTCAGGAGTGGCTAATATCTCTTGGCCCTGTGTGTTGCTCAGTCTGGTCAGTGAAACATTAGTAGGATAGAATTGGCCCAGTGGGAGCATTCATACTACAAAGAACAGCTACAACTCAGGGTGGCCTGGCCCTGAACTGTTTTGCCTGCCTATAGCTAGACAGCCTCAGCCTTCCCAAGCAGGGCTCCTCCCTCCTGTCTGTCCTGAGAGTGCCTCCGGGTCTACCGATCTGCCGGACTGGGGGAGGCACAAATGAAGATTCTGATCTGGCAGCTGCCCAGGTGGCTCTGGGATCAGAGGAGCTTCCCCTGGGATGTGCTGCAACAACTGAGACAGCCTGAAGGAATGTTGAAGGAAGGACAGAGGCAAGGGCCCTGGGACAGGAACCTTCTGTGCGTCCTCAACCGATGCAATGATGTGAAGCAGGCCTGGCAGAAGGGCCAGCTGTGTTGAGACCAGAGAACAACAGAGTGGGCTCAGCACAGTCAGGAAGAGCACTGGTGTCCAGAAATATCCACCATGGACCCAGCACAGAACATGAGGAAACTTGAGACCTGAGATTACTCAGGCAGGTCCCAAAGCTGCCGGGAGAGGCTTCAGCAAATCTAGGCCTGGGTTAGGCCCCTTCAAAGCTGGTGTCCTGGTGGCTGTGGAGTCAGTGCAGTTACTTGGGGGTGGGGTGGGGGGCGGTCAGTGCAGGTGGTGTGACCGTCAGCAGGGCTTTAAGCCCAGGGATGGCGCTGTCTCACCTTGACAGAAATGCATTATGTTCCACCATGTCCCACTGGGGACCTTGAGGATTGAGGATGGTCAGGGCCCGGGTCAGCCTTCTAGCATGGGCTTGTCTGATTGCAGACTGCTTTAGTGCCCTCCAGTGAAGATTCCACTATAGAGGACCCGAGGGACAGGTGGTTATCCTTTTCCCCAGGAGATGCCAGTTGTGAGAGTCAGGATTCTTGGAGGGCAGTAGCTCTTTCTGCACTGGGCTTTCCCAATCCCACTCTCCTTCTCACACTGAGCCAGCCTCCCAGCCCAGATCAGGGAACTACCACCCCCACCTGAGGGACACCATTGTCCCTAAGATCACCTCAGACACTCCTAGAAGTTCCTTTCTGGAGGGATCTGGGAGCCTTCTGGTCCTATCCTCCAGTTCCGGCAAGTAAGCATTCTTACCCTCACAGGCGGCAGAAGCAGGGTCCAAGACCTTTGGACCTGGTGCCGTTCCAAACCCTGAAAGCTAGAGCACAGAGCAGTAGCTGTTAGTCCTGGGCCTGTTGTGACCAGATGGACCACGATGAATGCTTCTATAAACTGTAAGCCATGAGTGTAGAGGGAAAGAGTATGTAATCGGGGGTAGCACCCATGCTGGGTCTAGCCACTGTGCTTGGATCATGTGTTATGAACAGCTCGTTGGCAAGGAGCTTGTGCAAAGCTAGGACTCAAGGACGTAGCCATAGGTGTCTCTTCATTACCATAGGGGCAATGGCATCACTTAGGTAGGAATGATGACTCTGTCCATTTCTGCAGACTTTGGCTTCCCCTTCCTGCTTCAGTATCAGCCTTGTAGAAGAAAGACCTCCACACCCACCCAGCTGGAGCTCCAAACTAAAGGAATATTGAGGTTCATTTATTTCATCCCTACCTTACCTCCTGGCCAATTTCAGGTGAAGACCCTTCTCCCAAGGCCGCCAGTTCTACTTGTCTCTCCTACCCTGGAGTGGAGGAGGAGAAGGAAAGATGTGTCTACATGCAGGGGGCTGGGAAGTCAGCTTCCAGCTTCTCGTTTCCAGCAGGCACACCTGGGGTTCCATGAAGGTCCAGTACTGAAATGGATGGATTGGGGAGATATTTTGGTTCTTGCTTGGGGAGCAATCGGCTATTGGGAGAGTCCTCCTTACATTGAGAGTTTTGCAAGCTCGTGGAGTAGAGTGGGAGTTTGGAGCAAGACTTGGGTTTTCCAGGGGTCTCAATGGACCACAGGAATGGCCGCTGCTCCTGTGGTCTGACATGATTCTGGGGTAGTCTTTCCAAATCTGTTACCTCCTTCTCATGGGATTGTGGATTAGTGCTGAAATGAACCCTCTGTGTTGTCTGGGGCCCAATGGTGTTACAGTCTGAGTGGAAAGACTTGCTGAGTGGAGAGACTTGCAACCCAAACAAGAAAAGCGTTCTTTCTCCCTACAGTCCTCCAATGAGTCCTTACTGAGAGCCTGTTTTTCTAAGCAGCGTTTCCTGCATCAGCTAGGCAGAGGGACAGGTGGGGAGAGGCATGGGAGGAAAGCAGGAGGCGGATCCCTCAGAGAAGGGAAGCAATCAGGGAAGCCTATCCTGCCTGGCTGTGCAGCCTGCTGGCAGGAGCTCTCGGCCGCAGTGGATTTGCTTTGGACCCTGCTTCTGCCGCCTGTAAGGGTAAGAATGCTTACTTGCCAGAACTGGAGGATAGGACCAGAAGGCTCCCAGATCCCTCCAGAAAGGAACTTCTAGGAGTATCTGAGGTGACCTTAGGGGCAATGGTGTCCCTCAGGTAGGGATGGTAGCTCCATGAAGGGATGGAGAAAAATGATCTGGGCTGGGAGGCTGGCTCAGTGTGAGAAGGAGAGTGGGATTGGGAAAGCCCAATAGTGAAGGAGCCCTTCCTGGAGGGAGGGTCTCATGGGGCTGGTAGTGAGTTTAGGGACCCAGAGGACTGGCCAGGCTGCCACAGAAGGTTTGAAAAGCTATGTAAAAGGAGCCAACATAAACATCAATTTGCCTTGACTTTAACTTGTTCCCATAGATTGAAAAAAATAATAATCTTCAGCCATTTGTCTGAGCTGGGAGGGTGGTGACTTTAGCACCTGGAGTGAGAAAAATGTGTCTTGGGTAGTGGCACGGATCAGCGGGGATCCTGGCTCTGTCTACAGTCCCTCCCATGTCTGTCCTGAAGAGACCAGAGAAGGAAATGCCTCCCTGAGAAGGTCTTAACCGGTGAACTCTTTGGGCGTGTGTCCTGCCTGACCATCACAGAAGGAGCAAGATGGGACTCATTCTCAGGCAGACACTTGGTCTACAACTGATGCAGAATCTGAAGTGGCCAGGGTGGCTCAGCAGCTCACTGGGACTCTTTCTCTCTTTGCAGGTACCTCGGAACCCTAAAGCTGAGCGGAGACAGGCCAGTTCCCCTGGAGGAGTCATGATTTCAGGAGATGCAAAGTCATCTGTGAAAGAGCCTTTGGGGTGCTCTCTCTGGGAACACTCGTGGCTCTCGTGAGGAAAGGGCTGCAGGGCCTGGGTGGGTGGACGGCTGGGCTGCAGCTATGGACCGGGAGCTGGCCCAGGCCTGTATCCTCGCCGAGCCTGCCCAAGTGCGGCTGCCCCCACCATGGGCTCCTCGGTGTACATCACAGTGGAGCTGGCCATCGCTGTGCTGGCCATCCTGGGCAACGTGCTTGTGTGCTGGGCTGTGTGGATCAACAGCAACCTGCAGAATGTCACCAACTTCTTCGTGGTATCACTGGCAGCAGCTGACATTGCCGTGGGTGTGCTCGCCATCCCCTTTGCCATCACCATCAGCACCGGCTTCTGTGCTGCCTGCCACGGCTGCCTCTTCTTTGCCTGCTTTGTCCTGGTCCTCACTCAGAGTTCCATCTTCAGCCTCCTGGCTATCGCCATTGACCGATACATCGCCATCCGCATCCCACTCCGGTGAGCCAGGGTTTACATCCATGGGCACAAAGGACAAGGTTCTGGGGCTCGATCTGAGTCTCCACGGAGCTGGAGGTGGCCATGCCTGTCTGGCTTATCCCTATAAGCACAGGTACTCCCCACGTCACATGTTGAGACTGTCTATAGGCAGCCATGTATGACTACTGTCTGATGAGGGTAGCCTGGCTCTGATATTACCTGCTGCTGCTGCGTGAGCTATATCCTTCACACATCTAAGAATGGTCCAAGGTGGGTGGGGAGCCATGGGAAGCCACAGAACCTCAGCCAGGAACCTTCCTCTGTCACCACCACCATTTCCCCAGTGTGTACATTAGGAGAGTTACCCAGAGAGGGGAAGTGACTTGGCCAAATGCCACAGTGAGTCATTTGGACTTCTATGCGAATTTTGTTGCTCCTAAGTTGGAAAGGACTCTGCCTGCATTGGGGGGCCATGGCTACGCAAAGCGTTTTTGCTGTTGTTGTTGTTTAGGTGGCTACAGCTGACTATTGTGTAAAGAAGGTCTTTCGAGGGGGGGGCTCTCCCCAGCCACCCTGTAGATAACCCAGACAGTGCATTGCTCTCCCAGGGGTTCCACCTCACTGTCTTTCTACCAAAGCTAGGTCCTGTGGCCATGGTGGCTACAGGCCTTGAGAAAGGGTTCCATAATGGGAGTGGGAATGCGTAGTCCCCATAGTGAGTTCTTCTACTCAAGCTGAATTTCTGCCCACAATGGAGGCATCAGCAACTCTGCTGTGGTCCGAGGGAACCCAGCAAGAAGAAGGACTAGGCTCAGTGAGTTGTGAAAATTCAGGGTCGGATGTAAGAGAGCTTCCTTCAGAGATCATTTCCTTCCTCCTGTCTTCTAGCTAGAAAAAGGAGGCTCTGAGAAGAGGGCTAGCTCTCACACAGCCATCCAAGGAGTTGGAAGCAGAGCCTGGGAAGAAATGTAGGCCATCATTACCGTGAAGTCAGTCTTTGAGGACTGGTCTGCCTTGAATCGCTCAGTCCCCTGTTAGAGCTGTTGTTATTATGTGAGGCCTAAGGGAGAAGCAAACACCCACAGTAGGCTGCTCAAAGGGATGGAGCCTGTGCCTTGTGCTGCCTTAAACTGTTTGTCAAAGGGGATTCAGCCAGACATAGTAGCAAGCACATGTTTATACCCTGGAACTTAACAAAAGCTAGAGCTTGGGGGTGGTGAGTTCCAGGCCAGCCAGGAGCCTGCACTAAGGTCCCTGTTCAAAGAAAAGAAAAACAATCAAACAAAATAACAAACAAAGGGGGAGGGACTTCTGGCCAGTTCTAAGAAGGGACAAGGTTAAAGGCCGCGTGTGGGGACAGCTTGCCCCATTGCTTCCACCCTATGTTTCTGAAGTAGACCAAGGTCTAGGCTCATGCAGTGGCAGATTAGAACACAGAGGCCTGGGCGGTCTTTGTGTGGGTCCCCAATGGGTCAATGGCATCTAGCCCAGGAGAGAGGCTCAGCCCATATAGTGGTGGGTCACCAAAGGGAAACAGCAACTTAACATTCCCTTTCTTCCAACTCCAAGCGGCAACCTATTAGGAAAGATCAGAATGGCTGTTCTCGATTTAAAGGCTTCATCTGGCTTTTCACTCCTCGGCCTCTCCCTCTCTGTCTTCTCAGAATCAAGAGACTGAATCCCCAAAATGGGATGGGATGAGTTGTGTGGCTGTAGAAAGAAAGCTGCTCTATGCTGAGCCTGTTTTCTCATGGGCAACAAGAAGACCTCACAAAGGTCTGTGGGTTCAGTAAGTGGGTGGGAATGGTGAGGCTGGGCAGGGGAATGGGGAAAGGTTCTGCTCTTTTGTGAGCTGGAAGCTTGAAGCCAACAGCTTTTCCCCACTGCAGTTGTATCCCTGACCCCCAGGACCTTCTGACCTCAGTATCTCTTGGACCTTGGGCCACTGAGCTCTGAGTGAGGCTTTGGAAAGCACTGGCTGGTCTCTGCAAGGAGCTGATAGGTCTGAAGATGCCCACTGAGGATGCTTATCTTTCCCATGGGCAGTTTTGCAGCTGCCATCGGGTGTTAGTACAGGATGTCATTTGATCATCCTGGTCCAGCATTTCAGCCAGAGCAGATGTCATGACCCTGGTGGGATACCAGAGCCAGGCGAGGACCTCTGTATCTCCCAGTCTGGACGGACTCTAGAGCCTTTCCCTGTTCCTGGCTATTGAGCTCCTTCATTTTCCTGTCCCCTGAAGTTTCTAGTTACTGAGAATGTGGAGGTATCTATATAGAGGCTCCCAAGAGCAAACCAGGCATGATGGGGAAATGGAGGATACCTGGGGGCCAGGCATGAGCAGGGTCTGGAGTGTGGTGCAAGGGACTAGGCATGAGGGAGATCTGGAGAGGGCCAGAGGACCAGGCAAGAGGGAGATCTGGAGAGGGCCAGGGGACCAGGCAAGAGGGAGATCTGGAGGGGACCAGGGGATAAGGAGATTGGGCAGGAGGAGAATCCAGAGGAGATCAGGAGACTGACCAGGCATGAGGTGAATCTGGAGGGGGCCAGGAGCCCTTGGCTCTAGTTCCAGGGATGCTTTCTAGCATGGACTCTCACTTTCTTCCCTTCACAGCTAGGAATTCAACCTCTTCTAACGTACTTCCTGTGCCCTTGGCAAGGTCCATAGACTCTAGGCTTTGATGGAGCTATAGTCCCAGGCTTGCACTGTGCACCAGGAATTGTTTGTTGTTGTTGTTTTAAGGAATCTTTCGCTTCAGAATAATCGGTCCCCTCCTTCCTGAGTGTAGGGCCCCTGTTACTCTAAGGCAAGGCCTCATGGGTAATAAGGATAAATAGACCAAAGGCAAAGATGCAATTCTGTGTTTGCAAGGGATGAAAAGCCTGGAGTAAGTGGCCAGGTTTCCTCTCTTGGGGATCTTTCACACCACTGTCTCCAAGTCTCACATTGGCCTCTGGTGCTCTCATTCCTAAGGAACAGGCCAAAGTACACACAGGAAATCAGTTAGTGAAAGACCTAAAGTCCTATACAATACATTTCTCTTATTTCCCATAGGGCACGAAGGCCAGGCATATGAATAGTGGTAGGGTGTTTGCATAGCATGCCTACGGTCTTGGGCTATACCCTCAGCACCACAAAAAGAAAAGAACGTAAGAAAAAAGCTTCCCAATTTGGCCATAAGCCCCTGCTGGACTAGAGGCATGGCCCACTGGTAGAACACTAGTTGACTAGTTGCTTAACATATGTGAAGCCCTGGATTCTATTCTTCCCTCCTCAAGGGTGCTGGTGAGGGTTAGAACTGGGAGGCAATGTGCCCTGGAGGAAGTCTTGCCATACTGGTGTTGTAGGTGGTGTGTGGTTACAATAGTGTGACATGGGGTGGGGGGCAGGCAGGTGTCAGGAGGATAAAGCCCAGGCAAATGTCTCAAGGAAGGAGTGAGTGACTATGTGGGTGTGGCCTCTTCTCTGGCCAGGGACAGGTAGTCTGGTTGCTGAGTGGCAAGTGTGGTGTGAGGCTGGTTTAGGTTGGTCTCTGCCTATGGAAGGAGTTTAAGTTTCTCCTGTGTCAGATGCTCTCTAACTCTTAGGTCTTTGGCCACCCCTTAATATGACTTAGAAAGTCCTGCCTTCTCCTCAGTGTTGCAAATATACATGAAAAGTCCACCTCGAATTGTGGGTGTGTTCTGGAGCCATAGGGTGAGCCCCCAATATGGGTAATCAGGATTCTCAGGGAGAGGCTATGAGGGATATAGGGATACAGAGGCCACTTGAAAATAGACGCTGTGGGAGACTCTGGCAGCCACATCCTATGTCTCTGAGGCTCCCTGGAGTGGCTCCATGTCATGCTAGGCAGCCTGAGCATCCTTCTAGCTGCACAGAGTGAATTTATCCACAAGGCTAGAATGAGACTGTGGTGGTCACAGATATAGGCCAGGCTGTGTCCTTGGGATAGCTATGGTTTGTTCATGATTCCATTTGGGTTCTGATGCTGTTATAGACCCCAGGCTCCTGTTCCATGAGCTTGACTTCTTGATTCTTCTGCCTTTGTTTCTAAAGGATAGAAATATGAGCATGTGCTTCTATTTGGTGTGTGTGTGTGTGTGTGTGTGTGTGTGTGTGTGCTTACAATACTTGCATGTGCTTAAGCATTATCTCCAAGCCCCTTCGTACTTTGCCAACATAGGAAGTGCATCTTACGTGTTGGGTTCTGTCCCCCTAGGGGCTTTCTTTCCAGAGTGTGGTGGAAGACTTCCCCTTGTGAGTTTCCAGTCTATAAAAGTAAACTGGACAAACCAGGGATTTCCATGGTGTGTTCCCAGACACTATCAGCCTAGGCTGCTGTCTCCAACAACCTGTTAACTCAGAAACTTATTTAGCTGGGTCCCTTATCTAAGACTACCAGGTTTCTAACTCCCTGGACAGGAGCAGAAGGCCTGTTCTGAAAAGGTGGGAGACCCTATACCATCCTTAGAAGCTAATCAGTATCCCAGGCAGCTCATTTCACTGAACATCAACTGAATAGTACCCTGGGCCACAGGGTGACTCCCTGGGGTTTCCGTCCACTAAATCCAACTTCGCGCCCTTATGGGCCGTGGTGACAGATCTAGAATTCTTAGTTTCATTTCATAAATGAGAAGACTGAAGCCCAGAGAAGTGAAGTGACATAGTATTACAGTAATGTACCAGGACTGGGACCCAGAAAGGGTATGCTCATCCCAGGAAAGATGTGAACACTAACATAGCTTCCCACTTAAGTCACTGTTGAGGGGTGTCTTGCACAGAGGAAGTATATAAGTATTAGATGGGGTGGGGACCCTAGGACTGAATGTTTGAGCCTCCAGACAAGCAGACAGTGCTTGCTGTCTGGTGCTTAGCAGATATGGTAAGTCTGTGGCCCACAAGCGGAGGCCATATTGCAGGTGACCAAGCCCCGCCCAGTGGGTCCATAAAGCTCCTGAGAATGAGCCTGACAGTTACTGTTTGGATCTTGAATTGACAGGGCTGGAGTTGTACCTCAGTGATAGAATGCTTCCCTATCATATTCAAGGCCCTGGATTTGATTCCCAGAATCATTGGGGAAGAGACTGTAAACGAGTCTGACAAATCCCCCCCCCCCCCCCCCCCGCTTGATTTGCCCCTGGGCCTCGGAATGTTCACAGCAAGTCCCTGTCTCCCCTTGGGTCTCCGTTTCAGTTTCCCAAGCTCTAAAACAGAGGGACAGATTAGATAAGTGGTCATAAACTATTAGAGTATTAGAGGTTTTTTTCCTCTTATTTCTTTCTTAATTAACAATACTTAAAATGGGAGATTTTTTTCCTCAAAAAAATCAACCTAGCCCTTTTTGAGCTCTAGCAACACTGGGTATACATTTTCTTCCTTCCTTTCTTCCTTTCTGTCTGTCCATCTGTCTCTCTTTCTTTCCTTCCTTCTTTCTTTCATGATGAAACTTCAACTTAGACCCTCACACATGCAAGATAAGTTCTTTAACACTGTGCATGCATGTTGCATTACGACAAAGACAGGGTAAAACATATCCCAGCCTTCCTGCCATGTCTGCTATCAGTAGATACCTTTGTCTGCCACCCCATAGGTCATAGCCTCTCAGTAGCTACTTTAAGTCTGGGATCAATCAGTCTGTATGTTTTCCTTGTTACCTACCTGTCCCCAAGCTGGCAACAGGAGACTCCACCTCAAGTGGGTTCCCAGCCTCAGGAGAGGCAGGAAACTTCTCCAAGATGTCTAACCTGAACTTGAAAATGGAAGGTTTCCACTGGGACGGTAGTCTTGTTTTGCCAGAATCAAAACCATTAAACATAAATTCATCCCCCTTTTGTCTAGTCAAGAAGACTTAAAAACAAAACAAAATTTAAAAAAAAAACCATTCTTTTACTGAAGTGATGATCTATTTCCAGTGGAACTGAGGGTATTTTTGAGTTGACAAATCAAGCTCCCTGCCCCCTCCCCACCCCACCCCCACATCTCCCACCTGGGGCTGGCAATCAACACAAGAATATTTTCATCTGGCCCTCAGGCAGATTGCTGTCTTGCACCCCATTCAGTACCTCTTGGTTATTTAGATTGCCAGGAAAATGTTAGTACATTATTATCTCATTTCCACCCAGGGGATTGTGGGTAGATTCGAAGAGGAGGTGATAGTTCATTTGGTTTGGGACTCCCACCCCTCCTCCATGCCCTGGGCAGCCTCTTCTTGGGGACCACCATGGAGATTCAAGTCAAATGGGGATGAAAAGACATGAACCATAAGTATCTCAGACCATCGACAGGTCTGATCTGACTGGTTCTGTCCCCACTCTGGTTTTTTTCCTCCTCTAAAGGAAAGCATGTCATAATAGAAACCAAGATTAACTAACATGAAAGTGGCACTTACCCCCTTCTCTCAAACCAAACTCAGATTAAGTCTCAAGACCATACCTAAGACCAATAACAGCTGAGCATTTGTGTGACAGTTTCCGTGTCCTGAATGCCCGTTTCCCATTACCTCCCTGCAGCTGCGAGAAACGCCAGGGCCAGTACCTCACTTAGAAGAGTGTACTACCTCCGCTCGGAGGAGGAAGTGCTCAGCCCAAGACCCTACAGCCACCACACAGGGACCGTCTGGTCTTCTGTGGGCTTCTTGGCTCTTGCTCCTGCTAGACCCTGGTTCATCAAGCCTCTAATGTCCTCTCTCTGCAGGTACAATGGCTTGGTGACAGGTCCGAGGGCGAAAGGCATCATTGCAATTTGCTGGGTGCTGTCATTTGCCATCGGCCTGACTCCCATGCTGGGCTGGAACAACTGCAGTCAGTTTAAGGAAGACAAGAACCACACGCGGACCTGTGCCGAGGGCCAGGTGACCTGTCTGTTTGAGGATGTGGTGCCCATGGATTACATGGTGTACTACAACTTCTTTGCCTTCGTGTTACTGCCCCTGCTGCTAATGCTGGGCATCTACCTGCGGATTTTTCTGGCGGCCCGGAGACAGCTGAAGCAGATGGAAAGTCAGCCTCTGCCAGGAGAGAGGACTCGGTCCACACTGCAGAAGGAGGTTCATGCTGCCAAGTCCCTGGCCATCATTGTGGGGCTCTTTGCCCTCTGCTGGCTGCCACTGCACATCATCAATTGCTTCACCTTCTTCTGCCCCACATGCCAACACGCCCCTCTGTGGCTCATGTACCTGGCCATCATCCTCTCCCACAGCAACTCTGTCGTCAACCCCTTCATCTACGCCTACAGGATCCGTGAGTTCCGCCAGACCTTCCGGAAGATCATCCGAACCCATGTCCTAAGGCGGCAGGAACCCTTCAAGGCGGGGGGCTCCAACGCCTGGGCCTCAGCCTCTCACAGCACTGAGGGCGAGCAGGTCAGCCTTCGCCTCAATGGCCATCCCCTGGGGGTATGGGCCAATGGCAGTGCCCCCCCATTCTGGACGGCGGCCCAATGGCTACACCCTGGGGCTGGTGAGTGGAGGGAGTTCCCAAGGGTCTCCTGGGGATGTGGATGATCTTCTTAGCCAGGAACACCAGGATGGAGGCCAAGGGCACCCTGGCTGAGAGGATCATCTGGCTCAGGGCAGGGTAGGAACATCCTCGTGGTCCTCAGAGTTTTCACCTTCCTGAGGGAAAAGAAATCTTTATCTTTTCGGTTGGCTGGACCAATCTCACTAAGAGAAGAAAAGAAAGACGATGCCTGGAAATCTACTGGGTGTCTGGTTCCCATTTTGAACTAAGGAGCAGCTAGCTGGAGCAATGTGAAGCCCAGTCAGAAAGGCCTGGGGAGGAAGAAGCAGTTGCTTCACACTCTAGGGCCCTGTGTCAGGTCAGGATTACAGCAGCAGCAGCAGCAGCAGCAGCATCTTCGAAGGCAAGGCTCAGTTCCTCTACCCCAGAAGTATCAGACAAGGCTCTGTCTCGTCCCTGTAGAGCAGCTGGGGCTCAGAAGACTGGCCTGGCCTGATGCTATGCGATGGCTGCTTCAGGGTCCCTGCCATAGTACACTACCCTCCCCAGACTGTCTAGGGCTCAGGGAGCTGCTGGCCTAGAAGTGGCACTTGACTCCCCCCTCCCCCAGAAGATAAAAATGTGAGGAAACCCTTTCTATTTTATTGACTTCCCCTCCAGGGCTGCTGGGTCTATTGTCAATCTTGCTGTCATTCCAAGCAGTCACAGGCAGCCCTCTCATGCTGCCACAAGCTGCCATGCACTTAGTCACAGGGGCATCTCGGGGCAACAAAGCTGGGCTGGAAGACAGGAACTGTGAAGGGAATGGTGCCAAGGCACAGGCTCAGGTCCCTCGAGAGAGATCAGAGATGTCAAGCCATGAACCTGAGCCTGGGTAGGTCGGAGCTGCCCCATCAGAAGCCCTGCCTACTGCCTTTCCTTCTGGAGGGATTATTTTGTTTGTTTGTGGGTTTTTTTTTTCTGAGATAAAATAAAACGAGCCACACTGTGTTTTAAATTTGTCTGCTAAGAATGATGTCTGAGTTCTTCTCTCGACTCCATAGCCAGGTCTGATGAACACACATGAGCTCATGCTGATGGTGTGTGTGTGTGTGTGTGTGTGTGTGTGTGTGTGTGTGTGTGTGTG
>CAJQZJ010034192.1:68271-97461 GCA_907164525.1 Lophiomys imhausi | reverse complement strand
AAAAAAAAAAAAAAAAAAAAAAAAAAAAAAAAAGAATGTAATCTAATGGTTTAGCAAGGGAGAGGGATGGGGGAAGGGCAAAACCTGCCAGCACCATGTTTGCCATGGTCAGCCCTCTCAGAGAGCCCTTCACCCTGAGTCTCTTCCACTACTAATCACGCAGGGATCCTTGTTGGTCTACACTGAGCCCGGGGCTGGAGGCATGCAGAAGGAGCCATCAATCAACCTAGGAGAATAAACCAGTCCTGAGTGATGAGGGCCAGGAGAGAGACATGAATTTGGTGCGTTCAGAAGAGGAAAAGGTCACACTTCCTGGGTTTCCCAGAGCGAGCCAGGTCGGAGTTAACTGTGGCTGGTGGCGGTCAGCTCAAGGGTTGTGATTCTCCGAGGTGGTGTAAAGATAGAAGCCTCAGGGGAATGTGAGTAACTTCACCTGTCTTCCATCTGCCTACACAGAATTATACCGTCATTTTAGAGGCAATTTTCATGTTAAAATGTTGTCAGGAGGTTGTCACGGCTTTGATGGCTCTTTGTTGCTCCTTTCAAACCACCCACATTTAGTAGTTGGGGTGCAAATGGGAACAAGTGGGATAGAGAGAACCTAGTTCAGAGTCAGAGATTTTTGCAGTTGTTAAAGGCGGATGAGGCTTTCACAAATGACTGAGTGTTCTCTTCAGAAACTTTTCAAAGCACAGAACCCATTGCCACAGAGCTGTTCTGTTGCCTGCAGGACTTTCACAACTGGAGAGACCAGATCAAGTATCCTGTGGTAACCACATCTTATCTGGGTGGGGGTGGGGGGGGCGTTCATCTGGCTCATGCCTTCTTCTGTCGCACGTGGAAATGCCAGAGAATCCCACCGCTTGCTTCTAGTCACCTCTGTGCTCTGATGAGGTCTCAGGGGACAGTCAGAGCACCAGGTTCACATGGACTTCTTGACTATGAGCTAGTCACTCTTGAAGCTGCCATGCCTCCCCTCAGATGGAACAGGATAAGAAACACGCGAGAGCACCAGGGGAGGCACATGTGACATCAGTCCCCAGGATTATTGTTATTACAACAACCAATCAACTGATTAACAGCTCCAGTGCCCTTGGCATCAAAGGGGAAAGGAGGCTGTGAGGGGAGAAAAACAGAGAGACAGCGAAGAACTGCTGGTCTCGTTTCTATGTTCTTCTCGCTGACATCACTTGGCCACTAGAAGAAATGTGATGACCATGAGTTTCAATCACATCTGAAGGGTTCTGGTCACAGGGAGCCACCCCCAGGCTCAGTGTTTGCCAGCAAGGATCCCTAGTGGTTAGAGGGGGGGGGGACAGAGGCAGGGGATATGGCTCAGGTCCTCAACAGCCTTTCTAAGACTTGTTGATAGCTAGGAGTCCACACAGGCAGATGACTGAGGCAGGGGACGATCGCTATAGATCATTTCCTGTTTTCAACTCTACCTACACCTTTCCCATCTGTTAACAAAGGTCTAGAAAACAGAGACGATTGGACACATGGAAAAGGTGAGTGAAGAAGGGACATAGCAAATATCAGGACCAAAAAATCAGAATTCAGAATAACCTTAGCAGACTGGACAGATAAAACCAAGCAAGGATCCGTGGAAGCCCCACACAAGTTTGAAAAGGTAGAAGTAAGGAGTGGGAAGCGAAAGATTATCTCGACAGAGGTTAACTCGTTCATCCAGTTCAGCACTGGATAGCTCCAGGAAGCCGACCTGGGGAAAAGTTATCTGCAGCTTCAAACTGTACCTTCACCCCAGCGAGTGGGATGATGCTTCCACGCAAAGAGGATTGTGGGGTGATGGAGGTAGGAAGGGTCTCGGAACCAAAAGTGGTTGGAGGAAGCGATGTTGGAGAAGACCTGGGAGAATTATGATAGCCAGTAAAGGAATGTGATAGTTTACAGGTAAAGGAGAGATGATGTGATTATCTGATGTAGACAGAAAGGAACCCCAGACGCCCCAAGCACCAAGGTCTGAAATCCAACCTTGTAGTGACATTCCAAGAGAAATGTGTTTGCTGTTTGCTGGGAACAGCATAAGGCTTTGTTAGGTCAGCATGTGGGCAAAGAACTAGAGGCAGTCACATTCCACACAGGGGTGAGCAGATCTCACCACCTTTAAATGTTTTCATTACATTTACTTAATTTCTGTGTGTGGGGTATGTGTGTTGGTGGGGGTGGGTGGTGATGTTAGAGGAAAAATTGCAGAATTCAGTTCTATCCTATGACCACACGGGTCTCACGGATTGAAGTCAGGTCACTGGGCTTGGCGTAAAGGCCCTTACCCACTGAGCCATCTTGCTGGTCCAGCTTCTGTCCGCCACCTTTACAAAGTGGGCTTTTCTCACCCAGTGACTGGCAGAGGGTTCTCACTGCCTCATCCATCCTGCTTCCACTCCATTTCTCTAATGGTACTAATAAGGGCTCTTTCCTTAACGCCCCAAATCCAACTTATCACATCTGCTAATTCTTTCCAAACACCTTCAGTATCTGTTCCATTTACTCTACCCCTAGATAAACTATACCTCCAATGCAATGGTCTTAGTTGAGTCCTCATCATTTCTACACATGTGGGTAAAATTCCTTCCAAGAGTGAGATACAAACCATGTCTATCACTCTTCTTAAGGTCCCAATGACAAACCAAGGCATGGTTCCACCAACATTCACTCTAGGGAACCAATAATTTATCAGACTGTCTTACAGAGCTTAAGTGAAGGATTTCTTACAGGGATGTGGGTACTCCTGCCCATAACAGGCAGTGCCTAAAAAGCCTTTTTTACCCAAGCAAGCCTTTTTCATATATATATATATATGAATACATATATATATTCCCCATAGTGACACTCCACTAGTCTTTTCTGGCCTATATACTAACACCCTTTCCTGAGATCACATGCAATTGGGGTGGAGTTGCATTCAATAGACGGTAAGTAGCAGCTGGATGCTCAGAAGAAAGTCTCATGACACTCCATGATGGGGTGAAAACAGTCAACAAACCCAGCTGGAGCAATTAACTTGTAATAGGACACAGCTGAATTCCCTAAGATAATGGTCGCTTGACTCAGAGGAGAGTCACTCACGACAAGACTCCAACTGACCTCTTCATCCTTAGATTTTTATCTCCATCTATCCGTCTGGTTCAATCAGATGAATTTTCCTAAAGCTCCAGTTGTGTACTGGCTGGTTTCATGACACTTGACAGAAGCTAGAGTTATTTGAAAGAAGGAAACTCAGCTGAGAAACTGCCCCTGTTAGATTGGACTGTGGATAAACCTGTTGTGCATTTTATTGATTGGTAATTGATGCACAAGGATGCAAATCACTATGGGCGGTACTATCACTGATCTGGTGGTCTTGGTTTCTATAAAGAAAGCAGTCTGAACAAGCCATAGGGAGCGAGCCGGTAAGTAGCGCAGCTCCGTGGCCTCTGAATCAGCTGCTGCCTCCAGGTTCCTGCCTTGTTTGAGTTCCTGTCCTGACTTCCCTCAATGATGACATGTGACCCAGTAAGGTAAGAAATAATCCTGTTCCCTCCCAAATTGCTTTGTGTCCTGGTGTTGTCACAGCAATAGTAACCCTAACATTAGCTATGGCTCTCGTTTGCTGGAAAGGATGCAGTCAACCTTCAATGTATTTCCAACCAAATTCTTGGGCATGGACATTTTTTATAGGTTGAATATAAAACATTGTGCATGTGTTGAATGCTTGGTCCACAGTGGGTAGAAATATTTTCAGAGGTTCAGGAAACTTTAAGAGGACACATTGAAGAAAGTCAGTCACAGGAGACAAACCTTGTCCCCATTCCCCATCATCCTCTGCTTCCAGTTCCACATAAGGTGAAGAACAGTCTCTGTCACATGTTCCCACTGACATTTTGTACTGCCCAATTGTACAGGAACTGATCCCTCTAACTATGAGTGAAATGGGGTGGGGTGGGGTGGGAAAGGACTTAAAAATCTCTGCTGAAAACCTCTTTGCCTCAGGTCTCCTTTTACACTCATGCCTACTATACAAACTGGAAGTTGTTCCCTGCTGGCAACATGGCTTCAGCCACGGTATTACAACTTAGCTCCTGACTAATGTGCTGGTTTCCATGTTCTAGATCCCTACTGACAGCATGCATTCTTATCAAAACTCTAGAGTCCAGAAGCCTGCATTGGGGAGAGTATCTCCTCCATCCGTGGGGCAACCCCGGTGGGCGCTTCATGAGACATGTCACCCCATGAGGTGAGAAATCAGAAAGCTACAGCCGTGATGTCAAGAGGTCCAGGTGTTAGTTCTCTGCTGCCATTAACTGGTCAGGTGACTCTGGCTTTGAGAGGAGCGTTCCTTCCTTGCATGATGAAGCAGATGGATGGACCTGTGTGTTCCTTATGACTGAGAGGTTGACTCAGCTCTAGGACTGGCTAAGGAATAGTAAAGGGGCTATGAGAAGCCCTGGGAAAGGGAGAGG
Source organism: Lophiomys imhausi (assembly GCA_907164525.1). NCBI lineage: Eukaryota > Metazoa > Chordata > Mammalia > Rodentia > Muridae > Lophiomys > Lophiomys imhausi. Next base: position 93,001 of record CAJQZJ010034192.1, on the reverse strand, counting down.
GAGATGAGAGAGGGAGCTAAGAGCTCAGAGGAAGGAAGGACATGCTGGGCTAATGGGATAATTGGATAATCCTCAGAGCTAGGGGCTGCCAGGCTGGGGCCAGCTGCTAGAAGCAGACACAGATAGCATGGGCAAAGCAGGGTGCTGCTGTAGGAAGCAGCTTGCTGAGGGGGGGGGGGGGGGGGCGGCAAGAGCCAGAGGGTTAGGGGAGGGAGACTGAGGGAAACTGAAGTCCTGAGAGGACATTGAGGACAGGTCCTTAGGAAGCTTGTAATCTGAGCCTGTTGACTAAGGTGACAGTTAGGGACTAAGTCCCTTTCTGTACCAGAGACCATGGACTTATCCTGGCCTCAAGAGTGTCCTGGCCACCAAAGAGTTGTAGACACCTGAGGCCCCATGCCTGCCCATTGGGGATTACTATAGGTGGGGCTTCTCTTTGACATGCCTGTGAAAACATTGTTGGACTCTTTGTAATACAACCATGTCGGATGCATGGCCCAGGGAGTCCCTTTATTTCAGGGGTGCACTGGGCCTGTGTCGGGCACAGAACAAAACACGTTTTGGAGAGAGGCCTGGTATAGGAGTCAGAAACCTGACCTTGAGTCTTGGCTTTGCCTGGTCAGATAATTGATGATGTGAGCTCTGTGGGCCTCAGTTAGTCTATCCACATGATGAGTTAGTCCATCCACATGATGGAAGCGGAGCTTCTCTTGGAGACAACATGAGATTATGAATGAAAACATTATGAAACTTACAAGTATTTGGTCAAATATTTTGGTCTCTAATCTGTATGTAACTTGTACTATTTTAAAAGGTTTTTTTTTTTTTTTTTTTTTTTTTTGTTCTAGGAGTCCTGCTTTCTTTTTGTAAAACAATGATATTAGACTGGATAGAATTTATTCAGTCTTAAAACACCATGGCTGTTAGCCTAGGCAAACCCATGAGCCTCCTCATGGTCCACATTACAGCCATGTGCAGCCATATCTGCCTTGGGTGTTCTTTAAGTTCCTTTCTAATTTTAATGACCCTAATTCTTATTTTATTTTATTTTTTTTTTGGTTTTTCGAGACAGGGTTTCTCTGTATAACAGCTCTGGCTGTCCTGGACTCGCTTTTGTAGACCAGGCTGGCCTCGAACTCACAGAGATCTGCCTGCCTCTGCCTCCCAAGTGCTGGGATTAAAGGCGTGCGCCACCACCGCCCGGCTCCTAATTCTTACTTAAAAGTCTGTATTGATGTGTGAATTCAGAATAAGGGGAAATGTTAATTAGAAGCCAGTTTTATTTATGAGTGTAGAGATACAATATTAGATATTAACAAGCTGTATCTAACAATGAAGAAAAGTCAATATAAATAATGACCAATTAGGGTTTAAACCAGGAATGCAAGGATAGGTTAACATTAGGTAATTAATCAGTACCATTCCTATTAATAAATTAAAGAATACCACAGGAGCATGTCTATAAATGCAGAAAAGAAATCTGATTTTTAAAAAATTAACACAGATTCAAGGTAAACACTTGGTAAAGTAGAAATACAAAGATGTTCTGTGAATACAATAAAGCATAATTTCCTTTTCTCATTTAAGATTTTTTAAAAAATCTATATGTATGTATGTGTGCAGGTGCCAGTGGAAGGTGTTAGAACCCCTAGAACTGGAGTTAAGAAGCAGTTGTGAATCAACTGTAGGGTTCTGGGAACCAAACCTGGATCTTCTGCAAATGTTACTGACCCGTCTCTCCAGCCCCCCTTTTCTTTTTTAGAATTAGCATACAAAGTAATGGATGTCATTATGGGGGTTTCAAGCAAATTTTATTTTTTATTACATTTATTTATCTACTTTATATTTGTGTTGAATATACCCACACATGTGCCCCCTCATATTTGCCACAGTACGTGTGTGAAAGAAATTTTTTTCAAAAGAGTTGGCTCTCTCCTTGTACTGTGTGGGTCCTAGGGATGGAACTCAGATTCACTGGCAAGCACCTCTACCAGCATGGGACATCTCTCTATCCCCATAGTTTGTTTTTGTTGATCATTCCTCTCCAACCCCCTGCCTGCCCTGGAATGTGCCCTTCCACCCTCAGTTGTTCCTTTTCCACTTTCATGCCACATATATTCTATTACCCTCTCTGGTAGTTTGAATAAGAATGGCCCCCCATAGGCTCATAGATTTGAATGCTTAGTCATCAGTGAGTGGCACTACTTAACAAGGATTAGGAGGTGTGGTCTTGTTGGAGTAGGTGTGGTCTTGTTGGAGTAGGTGTGGTCTTGTTGGAGTAGGTGTGGTCTTGTTGGAGTAGGTGTGGTCTTATTGGAGGAAGTGTGTCACTGGGGATGGGCTTTGGGGTTTCAAATGTTCAAGCCAGGCCTTGTGGCTCTCTCTCTCTCTCTCTCTCTCTCTCTCTCTCTCTCTTTCTCTCTCTCTCTCTCTTCCTGCTGTCTCCTGATCAAGATGTAGAAATCTCAGCTCCTTCTCCAGCCCCATGTCTGCCTGCATGCCACCATGCTCCCTACCATGACTATAATGGACTAAACCTCTGAACTGTAAGCCAGCCCCAATTAAATGCTTTCCTTTATAAGAGTTGCTGTGGTCATAGTGTCTCTTCACAGCAATGGAAACCCTAACTAAGACACCTTCCTCTGTTACTTTCTTCAAAACTCTTTGTCCTCTCTCATGGTTTTCTCAAACACTTGAAGAAAATACATGAAATTGACAAAACTCCAAGTCTTCTCTTTGTAGTGAAAAGCATGTGTACTCTTGTAGTCAGCACGGCATTAAAAGCCCCAACACATAGTCGGGTATGAGAAAGAAAATATGCATTCTTAAGAAAGGAAATAGCATACCGCAGTCTGCGTTGAATTTACTGTCTTTAGACAAGAGAAACTCTTTTCTTCAGAGTATTATAGGAACTAAAATGGTTTGGTCAAGGATGTTGGATATAAGAACAATGTGAAAACTCAACAGTGTTGCTATATGCCAGTGAAAATTTGTATTAGAACAAAACATATCAAAACAACTATAGCAACAAGAAGGCATCTTGGAATAAATGCACAAATGTGCACAAAACAGACATAAGGCTTGATAGACAGCTCAGTGGTAGAGTGTACACTCAGTATTTACAAGACCATGGGTCCACACAATAGACACCCAAAGAAAGCATCTCAAATAGATATATGTGCTGTGCTTATGGGTGTGAAGACATGACAGTATAAAACTGGCAATTCTCTTCAAGTTTATAGATCAACAAAGAAAAGATCTCAAATAAATAATGTATTACGCTTACAGGTGTAAGGACATGATTGTCAGTATGAAATTCTCCCCAAGTCTGTAGATAAGTTGCAAGCTCTTAAAATTACTAATTAGAAATTTTCATGCTACCTGACAACTTGTATTTTAAAGATTCATTTGGATTTTTAAAAAAAGGTTCATGCCTTTAGTCCCAGCACTCAGGAGGCAAAGGTACATGGATCTCTGAGTTTGAGGCCAGCCTGATCTACAGAGTGAGTTCCAGGACAGCCAAGGCTACACAGAGAAACCCTGTCTCAAAAGCCAAAAACAAACAAACAAACTGGTCAGAAAGACCCAGACTAATTCCTTTTCTTTGGAAAAAGTAAAGCTTTGTTTTAATGGTTATTAAAAGCAAAGTGAAAATCAGTATAGCAAAGCTGTGTAGGAACTGGCATCAGAAGACTGGCTCCAACATGACAATTGGAAGCAGACCCATCTACCCATAAAAATGCAGCAAGTGATATTGGTCCATCTACCTGTGGGAATGAAGTGTGCTGTACAGGTTCATCTACCCTTGGAAATGCAGTGTTTGGTAGATGTCCATCTACCTGTAGGAATCCAATGGACAGAAGAAGTAAATTGGACATGGTCAATGCTATATGTAAGAGATGAGGAAATAGCAGAGGACAGAGGATAGAGAAAACATAGTAAGAGATCCAGGAACAGAGCAGAGAGAGAATCTAGCAGAAATAGCAGGGCTATAAGGAGAGTGAGTAGCTAGGTGAAATGGGAAAAGGCCCATGAGATGGAGGGAGTTTTAGAGTAGGTGAGGAGGTGAGAAGGCCTAAGATGCTAATATGAATGCTTCAAGGAGCAATGGGTACTTTTGATACTAGCATGAGTTTTGATAGGCGCCACAGGTAGCCATGTGTCCCTTCTGCCAGAGGTAAGGGAAATGACTTCTTTTGGTAGAAGAGAACCAGCTCCACAAGTTCCTGAGGAATGCTGGCTTTTATCTAACAGCCAGAAGTCTTCCCACAGTTGAGCTCAATTGGGATATTTGAACTGACTTTTGTAATTTGCGGAGTTGGAGTTTCCTTTGGACTTAACGACATCCAGTTTTCTGTATAACTACTGCAGACATCTTTGTTAGTAAAAACCTCTTCCCTGTGCTCTTCTCCTGGCTTGGCCTTCCCTACATCTTTCCTGGTTTCTGTAAAGCTGCCATCCCTTCCCATTTACCAGACACACTTAGGCTCCTGCTATTCAAGTTCTATACGAAGCAAGAGGTGAGAACTGTTTCAACCGGCCCATGTCTCAACAAACGCTGACCTGAGCCTAATGAACAGCCCGTGTCTTCTCCCTCACTCAGCCGCTGAGTACCAAACAGGGCCTCTTGCTTACAGAAGACTACCTGATGGCTCCCTTGCTACAGAGAATTGGGAACTTTTCATTTGTTTTCCTCTTCTAGGCTCTGCATGGTCAAGTTGATCCTTGGGAAACAATGGTAAACTTGGTCATGGGTCACACAGGACAGTGGAGAAAAGAACATGCAGGGGTAGGACTGTATGGGCCTCCACTTCCTGGCCTGACTCCTCCCCAAACCTAAAGGTCTCACACCATGTTCCCTCATAGGGGCAGTATGGTAACCTGGGGGCCCTTAGATAGGGATAGGGTTAGGGCTAAGAAAGGCTTTGAAGTTGAACAGCTTCTGTTCCTTCTCTTCTTTCATTTTTTTTTTTTTTTTTGGTTTTTCGAGACAGGGTTTCTCTGAATATCTCTGGCTGTCCTGGACTCGCTTTGTAGACCAGGCTGGCCTCGAACTCACAAAGATCCGCCTGCCTCTGCCTCCCAAGTGCTGGGATTAAAGGCGTGCGCCACCACCGCCCGGCTTCTTCTTTCATTTTTAATTGAGAAATATTTCCTGTTTTCCTGCTTCATCATTCTCTTAAAAGGTGTAAGATTAGAGGGAGCTGCCTCCTGAGCCCGCCTGGTCTGCTGGGCCCTCCTGCCTGGGGTACTGATCACTGTCAGCTTAGACTGTCGTCTGGCAGCCTAGGACCATCTCTGAGGGCCCTCCTTTCACCTGCTCCAGGAACATAAGAATAAATGCCAGAGATCAGTCATCTTTAGTGACCTTTTATCTACCCAGGATTGTTTTTGTCTGCCAAATGGAGCAAGAGGAAGTAAGGTCAGCAAGTTCTTTTCTTAGCTCTTAAATGGCTAACATTTCAGGAAATCAGAATTCTGAATGGGCTAGAGGGCATTTCAATTCAGTTCATTCTACGTTTGTGTGGACGGTTCTGAATAAGCACTCCAGTATGTAAAGGTGTGCTTTTCCAGGCTCAGGGACATGTGTGAAGGTATTCCAGGCAAAGGGATAAGATCTCCAAACTTACCATTCCTGTTTGGAGATTTATTGTTAGAGGATTTTTGGTTTGTTTTTGTTTTGTTTGTGGTTTTCTTTTTGTCTTTGTTTGTGGACACAGGACAGATGTATGTTTCTGTCTTCTACAAAATTCCACAAAAGCCATATGAAATCTCCAAACCACATGTACACAACTGTATCAGGAGTCTGGGCATGTGGCTCAATGCTGGTGTGGTATGCCTGAGGGCCCCGGTTCAGTTCTACAGTGCGGCACAACCACATACTAGTTGTATATGGAGGGAGATGGTTTTTCCTGAAACCAGGCTCAGACAGAAGACTAGAACACTGAAGGCTGTGGTCCCTAAAGCTATGTGGAGGAAGATAGGTAGCATGTGGAGGAGAAAGGACGTAGAGGAAGACGGTGTCCTCTCACCTGTGCAGTCAAGTGTGGACTCCAGAGCCACCCTTAAGACAGACTTGAAAGAAATGAGATTTTTCTGCCTGGTTCCATTTGAGTTCAGAAAATGCAAGCCAATACTTAATAACAGAAGGGAGATCAATGGCCTGGGCAGGGGATAGCCAGAGAGTAAAATTACCAAAGCACATTAGAGAATCCAGGGAGAGACTGATACTTGGGCTATGATAGTGGTTAAAAGAATATATATGTACCAAAATGTATCCAGTCTTATACTTAAGTATTTTTGTTACTTTATCCCAATTAATCCTAATAGATCTGCCTGCCTCTGCCTCCCAAGTGCTGGGATTAAATCACCACACCCAGCCTAAATAGCACTTTTTAGAATGTCAGTCAACAAAAAACTATTCCACTAGATGTCTTTCCTAATAATCTCTCATGATTCTAATAAGTTCAGTTTTAAAAACAAATGGTATTTTCCCAGGTGACATTACAACTTTCTGAGAATAAAGTTTTCTTTGTAAATTGACAGACCTGGAAAAACGACCCCAAGATAAACAGTCGGGGCGGTGCCCATTATACATTAAGTGAGAGGAGAATGTTACAAAAAAAAAAAAAAAACTTGAAGGAATTCATTACACGCACTAGGTCAGTCGGTATCTCAGATTTTCATTAGTTTAACCAAATATGTGAGACCATCAAATTTTTCAAAGGAAAGGTTGGTTTTGGCTTGTTTTGGAGGTTTGAGTCATGACTGACTAGCTTCAGCGCTGTGGGCCTATAGTGGCAAGACATGTGTTTGAAGGAGGTAGGAATGGAAGCCCATTCACAGGCCAGTGAGAATCCAGTGTCTCAAAACATTCAGCGCCCTCCCCAGGGACCTAAGCTCACTCACTAGGCCTCACCTCTAATGGACACCATGTTAATAAGTACTGTGAGTTGGGGACTAATCCTGTGCCACATGGACCTTCAAGAGACATTCCATATCAAACTATAGCATTCGAAATTATTAAGAAGTCTATGCATTATGGTATCACTAGGTGGTAATAATATGGTAAACAAACTTACTTAATTTTGTAATATCTAAAATCTCACCAAAATGAGTGATTGTCAGTAGCAAAGTCTACAGTGCAAGTCCTTAGGAAATCAAGTACTTAATCAAGAGGACACAGTGAAGACATTTCCCAGAAAGTAACTGAAAGGGCAGGGACAGAACTAGGAGTGAGCAGATGCAAAATTCATCGCAATATCAGAATAACAGGAATTTCAGAAGCACAACAAAGGAAATGAAACAATTGAAGAAAATACTGCAAACATCGCAGAGCCAAAGGACATGAGTTTTCAGTACGAAAGGGACACTGAGTGGCCAGGATGATAGGCATCTCACAGTGAGGTTTCCTAATGCTGAGACAAAGAAATCCTGCAAGGTCGCACGGGGTCAGAGATCAGAAAGCTTTGGCCTCCTCAACAGCAGCTCTGGAGGGTCGAAGGCACCGGCTGTGCTGGAACATAACAGCAGGATGGCTTCTCACCTGGAACTGGGCTTGTAACCAAGGGCTAGCTACCTTCAGACATATCCTCTCAGGAAGCTCCTGCAGCACGTAGTCATCAAGGAGAAGGAAGTGGGGAGAACAAAAAATGAGAAGACGTGGGGTCCTTGGAGTCCAGGAAGCAGATGATCCATCGCAGGAAAAGAGGCAAGGGAATTCCCCCTGGTGATGGTGAAGGGAGATTTCAGCATGGCGGCCACTTAGCAGGTCCTCAGGGAAGGAGCACAGGCTCTCAGACAATCCTATGAACAACACATTGAACAGAGATGGAGATAATGGGCAGAGATTAGGTGATAAGAAGGCCTGCTGATAAGACCCTAGAAACATAAATGCATGGAAAAACAAGATAATCAAAACAAAACCATGTGGGAGAGGAAAAGCTATCGTAGCTGACAATGGAGCTCAATGGCAATTGATATATGTCTTTCATAATACTAAACACTACTTTGAGTATTTATTTTTTTAGTGGGTATAAAAAATAATAGGGTTCTTTTAAATTTTTTATTTTATTACTTTTGAGTGTGTGTGTGTGTGTGTGTGTGTGTGTGTGTGAGAGAGAGAGAGAGAGAGAGAGAGAGAGAGAGAGAGAGAGAGAGAGACCACATGCCCATACATAACAGTGCCTGTTGAGGCCAGAGGCAAGAGATCCTTCAAGAGCTGGAGTTAGAAGTAGCAGTGAGCCACCCAATGTGGGTGCTGAGAATTGAACTGTGGTCCTCTGTAAAAGCAGTATATGGGTTTAACAACTGTGCTATCACTCCAACCCCTAAAAAATATTTTTGACATTGTCATGCATAGCATTGCATATCACCTATATTCACCCCCGTCACCCATCCTTCTCCCTTTCTTTCTCAAAAGAAAGAAAACAAAAGAAAAAAGAAAAGAAAAATCTGGGTTCTGAATATAAGAACAAGTAGTATTTGGGTTTTTCCTCCCTTCTATTATTCTTTCTTTCTCCCTTTCCTTATAAACCCCTTTCTCACTCCATAGTAGTACTCTTTTTACCTCTTTCTTTCTTTTTCTATCTCTCTCTCTTTCCTTCTTTCTTTTCTCTCTTTCTCTTTCTCCCTCCCCCCCACCCTCCCCACAACCACAATAAAATTCTATTGTACACACAACCACAATAAAGTTCTATTGCACACATAACCATAGTTTTGGAATTTCTCCTTCAATTTGGTTTTTAGATGGAGTCTCACTATGTAGACCTGACTGGCATGGAACTCACAGAGATGCCCCTGCCCCTTCTTCTCGAATGCTGGAATTAAAGTTAGGTGTCATCGTGCCCAGCCACACCACATGTTTATTATCCATTCCTCTGTTGATGGACATCCAGACTGGTCTTGTGCCTTGGCTGTTGTAAACAGGGCCGCAATAGTCATGGATATGTCCAAGTATCTGTAGATCACTGGCTTTGATTTCCTTGGTGTGACACCCACGAGGGTGGGTCTAGATTAGACGGTGGTTCTGTTTTTAATGCCTGGGTTTCCATAGCGGCAGCACCAATTTCCACTCTCACCAGCAGTGTGTAAGTGTTCCTCTGCCCTTCCCACATCCTTGGCCAGCATCTGTTTCTTATCTTGATAACAGCAATTCTGACTGGAGAGAGATGAAACCTCAGTGTAGTTTTCTGCTTCCCTGAAGGCTAAGGATTTTGAATACTTTAAAATACTTATTGGACAGCTGTGGTTCTTCTGAGAACTGCCTGATCAATTAATTTGCCTATTTACCGCTTGATTCTTGTTTCATGTTTTATTTCTTTACATCTCAGCTATTCATTCTCTGTCGGGATGAGTTGCTAGCAAGGAATCCCTTCATGCTGTAGATTGCTTCCTTTGCCCCTCAGAAGCTTTTGTACATTTCCATACAATTGTATTTGTCAAGTTTTGCAATCGTTTCCTCAGCTGTTGCAGTCTGTTTTGGAAAGACCTCGCTCATGTCTCTACATCCTGAAGTGTTTTTTTCTAGCTGTTGTAGGGCTTTGATCTTATTATGCATTAAAGTCTCTGATCTATTTTGAATTGATCTTTGCATAGCGCAAGAGAGTGGGATCCAATTTCATTCTTCTGAATGTGGACCATCTACTTTTCCCAGCACTGTTTGTTAAAGAGGTTATCTTTTCTCCAATGGATATTTTCAACATCTTTGTCTAAAATGAAGTGACTGTAGCTGCGTTTTATAGCTGGGCCCTTTTTTTTCTACTCCGTTGATCTACATGTTTGTTTGTGTGTCGGTACCAGAGTGTATTTGTTACTATCAGATATTGTGGTATCACTGGCATTGCTTTTTCTGCTTTGTGTTCAGGCTATTCAAGGTCTCTTGTGCTTCCATATGAATTTTAGGATTGTTTTTACAAATTCAGTGGAGAATACCATAGAGATTGGTGGAGATTATGCTGAATCTTAGGACTCTTTTGGTCGTATAGCCACTTTCACAATATTATGTTCCATGAAAATAAAAGGGTGCCCCCATCTACTAGCATCTTGTTTAATTTCTTCACTGTTTCAAAGTTTTTATTGTACAGGGTTTTTCACCTTATTGGTAATATTTTTCCCCCTAGGCATTTTGAAGCTACACTATTGATACACCCAAAATTAGGCCATCACTGTATCAGGCACAAGGGAATAAAGGGGATATAGGGAGGTATATCCTATGGCAAATAGAGAAGAGGGAAACCAAGTCCAGCCCAGTCCTTATTTCCCATGTCGTGTATGACGTCAACAGAAAATGCCTAAACTGAAAGACCAGGATGTAACATTATAAACATGTCATTTAGAGAAAGGTAGATTCCAGAAGAATTAATTAAATAAGAGTGTTTCCTCTGGGAGAGGAAAATGGCTTTGAGATGGGTGGAGGGAGATTGTGGACCACTCTTTGTTTTAAGAAACCTTGGAGGATTAATGCACTTTTGCAACTCCGCGCGTGTGTTATCTCAAGGAGAATTTAAAATCACAGCTGTGATAAACAGCAGCAAGCATTGTTTACAGATGCCCAAATGTGGGCGCTGTTGTTAGCACCCAGAATGTCAGAGCAGCCAAAGATGGTGGGCTGTGCCAGTAGGTATGAAGCCTCTCTGTTTGGGAAACAGCATGGGTTTACCCCACACCTCGCCCATCGCTAATGCCCATTGTCTCATCTCAAACAACTAGATTCACAGAATGGTGAAGGTTTCCGGGGCAGAAGGAATCAGCAGAAAGCTAGAGCAGGGACAGGGCTACAGGCTGCTGTTGAAGGGCTTTATTCCGAGAAGGGGAAAGGGTAGACATGCACTGAAGGGTGCGTAAAAAAAAAACGTGCAGGCTGGCTGTAGAAACAGACTCTGGCCCCAGGAGCCAGAGAAGAATGAGAAGGTTCCCCCCTCCACCCCTGACCCCAACAACCCAGAGCAGAGCAGAGCTCCCAATGGCTAGCTAGCTACTGCCCTGAGTTCTGGGTTATCTTTCTTTCTTTCTTGCTCTTTTAAAATTTATTTTTTTATTTTTATTTTTATGTACATTGGTGTTTTGACTTCATGTATATCCATGTGAAGGTGTCAGATCCCATGGAACAAGAGTTACAGATAGTCGTGGTGCTGGGAATTGTACAGGGTCCTCTGGAAGAGCAGCCAGTACTCTTAACTGGTGAGCCATCTCTCCAGCCCGCGACTTCTGGGTTTTCAATTATGTTAGATGACAGACCCAAAGAGGTTGGCTTCTGACTGAGTTCTGTTGTTAGCTCCCAGAAACAGGCACAGAGGTGTGGGGTACAGCATCAGATCATGGGATTAAACACTGAGCAGAGACAAATCCCTTAGAATTGGAGACAAAGCATGTTTCATGAAACGAACAGGAAGTAGAGAACATGTCAAATCAGGAAAGAAAAGACCTAGGCTCCCAATCCCTTCTTGCTTTGTGAAGTCAGTCACCTCATAGTTCATTACAGTAAAAATATCCAATTAGATATTTTTGAGGGTCCCTCCACTCAGGCAAGAAATTAAACTCCCCAAGGGCAGGAACCGTCCTTCATTGATCTTCCACCAGTACCTAACACAGTGTATCCAAAGTAACACAGGCAGCAGGTAATAGGGTGTGTGCTTACAGACAGAGTCTCACATGTTCAAGGTTAGCTTCAAACTCACTACGTATCCAAGGGTAGTCTCAAACTCTGATCTTCTTGATGCCATTTCCCAAGTGCTAGGATTCTGAGCATTCAGTACCACACATGGTTTACCAATAAGTATGTCATGAATGAATGTGGTGGGAAGATAAAATTATCAATTCATTGGACTATAAAAACAGGAAAATGACTGTATTCAGATACTCCACAGGGTGATCCCAAGCTAGGCCAAGATTCTCTTTCATTGTATGGAAAGAGATTTCATCAACTTTATGCAATTTTTGGTACAGTTAAAATATGTTAAATGTTGTGTGTCAAGGGAATACTTTTCAAGTTTAAGTTGTCGTACATACAGGTAACATTATACAGCTTGGGCAAGTTGTATTTATGTATTTAGGAGTATATATGTTGATGCATGTACATTTGTATATATAACAACAATTAATGAAAACATAGGGCATGAACTTGAAAGAGAGCAAGGAGAAATACATGAGAAGGTTTGGAGGAAGAAAAGAGAAAATGGCAATGGTATAATTATATTATAATCTCAAAAAAAGAGAAATAATTACATTTTAAAGGTGTCATAGACTGTTAACCTGTCTGGTCAGGATCCTGGCTAAGTAATATATTAATTAGCACATCCACATGGCTCATTGACCGTTCACACAGTCAGCTACTTGTAGCACTGAAAATCAAATGTAAGAACTTGGAAAGGTTGGTAAGTCTCGATAGAGTAGGACAGGAGGAAAAAAATGAGCTTTTAGAATCAAAGGAGGGAAGCTATGTGTTAGTGGCACAAGCCTTTAAAACCAGCACTTGGGAGGTAGAGGCAGGTGAATCTCTGAGTTTGAGGCCAGCCTGGTCTACAGAGTGTCTTGAAAGAGGAAGAAGAAGAGGAAGAAGAGAAGGAAGAAGAAGAGAAAGAGGAGGAAGAGGAGGAGGAAGAGGAAGAAGAGGAGGAGGAAGAGGAAGAAGGGAAGGAGGAAGAGGAGAAAGAAGAATTGAATGTGGGTAAAGTGTCAAGGTTGGGATGGCTCTCAAAAAGGCAAATGTGGGAAGTGCCAAGGTTGAGCATTAGGGTTGGCCCAGGAATCAAAAACCATATTTCAGCCGGGCGTAGTGGTGCACGCCTTTAATCCCAGCACTCGGGAGGCAGAGGCAGACGGATCTCTGTGAGTTCGAGGCCAGCCTGGTCTACAAAGCGAGTCCAGGATAGCCAGGGCTATACAGAGAAACCCTGTCTTGAAAAACCAAAAAAACAAAACAAAACCATATTTCACACTCTGGCTGGGAGGGCCTGGGAACCCACCTGGCCTGGTTCCCCATCTCTAGAGGAGAGAAGATAGCAGCACCTGCCTCTGCTGCCTGTGCTGCAGAAACATATCACAGAATTGTGATGACGAGAACATCTAAGAAGCATCAAGCCCACCCGTGCAAATAGAGTATCACTTCCTTATGCCAGATGGCGGGGCATTATCCATTTACCCACTGTTAGGACTGAACGGTGGCCTCCTGAGAAAGCACATATGTAAGTCCCAAGCCTTGGTGTGGGTGTATGGTAAGACGGAGTGTTTGAAGAGGTGAATAAGGGTTAAGTGAGGTCATAAAGGTGGGGCTCTGATATCACAGGATATCAGAGATATACGGGTTCTGTGTGCCCAGAAAAGAGGCTGTATGAACACAGAGTGAGAATACAGACATCAGCACAGCAACGAGAGGCCTAAATATATATATATATATATAAATGCTCTGTCAATACTCTTACCTTTAGCTCTGAGTTTAAACACGTGATGTATTATGTGTGCGCACACACACAGCACAGAAAGCAGGTTATCCTCCTTACTAAGAGTTTTACACAGGCATGGTTCCTGTAGGCATCCTGATCTGATCAGCCAAGGGAGAAGACAGTGTTGCCTAATGGTCAACCTACACCTTGGCCCAGCCCAGGAGGCAGGTTTTTAATCCTAAACCTTCCAGTGTGAAAAACAGCTGCCTCTCCTTAGATACCAAGTTCACTTTTTTAAAAATCTTACCAAGATCCTGAGGCTCAGAAGAATGATGAGGTAGGTAAGAAATTCCTCATCATTTGGTGGAGGGTGGTAGGGCCTGCAGGAATGTGACCGAAGCTCAAGTTTATTCTGTGCTGGGTGCTCTGAACAGTGATTACTGAGAAATAAAATACAACATCAATATGTCAGATGGGAGATCCAAAAGTCATTATATGGCCTTTTTTGGGCTTGAATTCTACCAGAAGTAGAAAACAAATGATACAGTTGCATTATTACTTACAAATCAACTTTATAGTTTTTTTTTAAATCAACAACTTTTTTTTTTGAGACAGTCTTGCAGTGCAGTTGAGTCTGGCCTCAACTATACAATCCTTCTACCTGACGCACACACATGCTGGGATCAGAAATATATAGTGCTATAATTGTCTATGGATCACCTGGTTCACATCAATCTCTATCACAAATCATAAAGATGCAGTTAAAAACAAAGCAAGTATAATTTCTGTCTTAGAACTTATAGTTGGCTGAGGGAGAGAGGTAAGAGCCTAAGAATAAAACGAAAATTTTCTGGCCTGGCATTGAAAACTTAATTCAATCTGGGGACAGTCAGTCAGGCTTCTTGCTACATTCAAATCCTCTTAGTCTAATGTGACATCTACTTTTTACACAGCATAATAGTTTGTTTTCTATTACAATGAAAAAACACCTGCAGGACACCAACAGGCCATGGTGGCACACGCCTTTAATCCAAGCACTCGGGAGGCAGAGGCAGGCAGATCTCTCTGAGTTCGAGGCCAGCCTGGTCTCCGGGACAGCCAGGGCTACACAGAGAAACCCTGTCTCAAAAAATCAAAAAGATAAAGAAAGAACACCATGACCAGGATAACGTAAGGAAGAGAGAGTTTATTTTGACTTACAGTTCCAGAGACATAGGAGTCTGTACTGGCAGGCCTATCCAAGAGGGAGATCAAGACCTACATAGGGCACTGGTTTCCCTTCAACCCCAATCAGCCTTTAAGCTGAGAGCTCAACTACAACCCCACAAGACACTCTCAACCAACGGCATCCAGTTCTTTTTTTTTTTTTTAAACATTTATTTATTATGTATACAGTATTTGCTCTACATAAATGCCTGGGCACAAGACCTCAACGTCGATGGTTGTGAGCCACCATGTGGTTGCTGGGAATTGAACTCAGGACCTTTGGAAGAACAGCCAGTGCTCTTAACCTCTGAGCCATCTCTCCAGCCCAGGCATCCAGTTCTTATACCTAGCTCCTTGACCACAGAAACAGTTGGATAATACATGTTTCTTGTCTGAGGCCACAAATATTAAAGTAATTTGTTATGCAGTAATAGACAATAACACCCAACATAGGGTGATAGGATGTGTCACAGCAATAGACATCGGATACACAAGGCCCGGCTCCAATTGTTCCTCTGACTTCTTGCCCAGAGCGACCTTTGCCTCATTTGAATGTGAATCTCACTGGCCACTTTGCACACTGCTGTCAGATCTTACATCTTTCTTGGATTTGTCCTTTTTCGGTAACTGGAAGCCGGTAGCTGCTTACATTGCTTTGAGCCTGTATTTGGACATAGCAGGTGTTTGTACAGAGAAAGAAGCCTGAAAAACTGGGGGAAATGGGAGGGGCTCTAGCTAGGGAGGAGGATGCAGGTAAATACAGAAGAAAAGAGGATAGGAGAGTAAAGATGTCTGAAACAAGTCATAAGGAATCATACTATTAACTATCTACCTAAAACACCTGCACTACACATAAGTCTGTATATAAATATATATATAGTTTAAATGAGAATTTCCCATCTGAGCTGACAATGCTCTCTTCCAAGAGTCAAAGACCATCTAATAAAAACCCCAATATCAGGCATAAGAAACCCTCTTTTAAGTTGTTGGTCTGGGTTGTCTAAGAGACTTGCAAAATATTACAGGCTACTGCTGTTGCCATTGGTTGCTCCTTCCTCCCTGCCCCCAGAGATGGAAGACAAGTCCCCATTGCTGAAAATATCATGTACTTCAGGCCCAAAGGCCCCTGAGCTGGAACTTGCCTGAAATCCTCCTCTGAGGACTTTCATGGAAGAGAAGGCATCATGCAAACTTCCAAAGAAAGGAAGTAAGCAACAGTCCTACCCAGCTGTGATGCCTCTGCACTGTAACAATGACCAGCATGGCACAATAACCAGAAGGGTGCAGTAGTGACATTCATACCTTGGTGGTAACCAACAGCTCTGTAATCATGCATAATACTAGAGACCTAGTTATGGATCTTAGACGAGAACCTACAACCATCACTTTACAAAACCAGCATAATCCCTAATTACATTCTAAATATTTGACCTTACATACACAGATAAGCATACCCTAAACTCTCACCAAGGAAAATTCTTTTTGCATCAGACAAGAGACCCTTACAGAATATCACAATCAATCAAAATGCGATTGTGACAACCCCTCCCCTCAAGGCTCTTTGATCACTGTGGAAGCTTATTGTGGGATTGTTGTCTCCTAGGATTGTCAGATGCTACCCACCAAAAGTCTCACTAACATGACTGCTTAAATAATAACTGAACAAAGACAACAGCAAAAGACATTTTCCCCAAAACAAGTATGGAAAAACCCACAAGGCCTTAACCCTACCCAAAGAATTACAGGCAACTGAGGAATGCTGACAGTGGAAGGAAGTCTTTCCCAGGGAAAAGCACATTAGTTGAGTATGCAATACCAAGTGATTAGCCCTGAAAACATACAAACAAGTGGAATATGTGTGTATATGCATACAAAAAGATGTATGTAACAACAATTAATGAAAAAGAGACTGTCAGTTTTAAAGAGAGCAAGGAGGGGTATTTGGGAAGGTTTGGAGGAAGGAAAGGAAGAAATGGTATATTTATATTACATTATAATATGAAAAATAGTCAAATTAATGAGGCTTCAGTGGCAAACACCAGTGGCCAACCCTCCTCGAAATTCGTTTCTGGTGATTTCACCCTCCTTGAGGGCAGCTTAGCCTTGTTGGCAATGGTGACAGGTGACAGAGAGAAGAGCTCTTGGACACTTGAGGTCACTTGAGAGGAAAGGAAGCCAATTATTTTCTCAGGCCCTCGTGTCTCACGCTTATTCTTTTCGGAGCCTCTGCAGCGGGACTGGCTGAAGCCTGTTTCCTACACACAGCCCCACTTATGAAAGCACAAAGCACACACACAGCAAACCCAAGCAAAGGGAAGAGGAGGGAAAGGGCTGAAGATGGAGTCACTGAGAGTTCAGGCTAAGAATAGAGAGGAACTCTGAGAGCCTCTTGGCTGTGTGACCTCCTGCAGGGACTTGGCGAGAGGCCAGTGCAACTCTGTTTCTTCTATGCTTTTACAAAGAAAGAGCGGGCCTCAGAGGCAGGAGACTAGGTACCAGGCTGGGCTCTGACAGGCCTCTCTCTGACCTTGAGGATGCCGCACTTTCTAAGCCTCACTTCCTTGTGTATAAAATTGAGGAGTTGGAGCCGGGCGGTGGTGGCGCACGCCTTTAATCCCAGCACTTGGGAGGCAGAGGCAGGCGGATCTTTGTGAGTTCGAGGCCAGCCTGGTCTACAAAGTGAGTCCAGGACAGCCAGGGCTACACAGAGAAACCCTGTCTCGAAAAAAACCAAAAAAAAAAAAATTGAGGAGTTGGACTGAGCTCCACCATTATCAAGTCTAAGTATGAGAGGACGCAGAGAACAAAGAATGAATGAATGAATGAATGCTGGCTGCAGGATGGAGAAGCCTGCCTTCCCACCCCGACTCTGTGTCTTAAAAACCCGATTCCTGTGTCCAGCACTTCCTCCTGTATAAGATAAGGTGCCATGCTCATTCATCCAACACTTGATTAAATGTTTCCTGACCACGTACCTTTGTGCCTGGCTTGGTGGTAGAAAAGCAATGGTGAGTCTCATGCTCATACAGTTTCCAGTTTATTGGACGTGAGACAGGAAGAAAGTATGAGTTGGAATCAATTACACAAGTGAAAGTGTAATTAAGGAAAGGGTTATTCTTGGTCATAGTCTCCATCATGTCTCCAATGTCTGTGACCCAGTCTGGGAGACACAGAGAAACCCTTTGAAGATCGTCACTTCTAAAGCCAATTACCCTCATCCACCCTCCACGAATGGGGGCAGTTTAAGCCATTCAACCACAAGCCTATTGGAGGTAGACTATATGGAATCCCCCAACTCACTCCTAGCTCCCTTCCTAAAGTTTACACAAGTAGGCACAGTGGACTCCTAAACTGACCGGGTTATGAAATGTTTCACACCATTCTGCCTGAGATTGAAACTTTTGTGTTCCAGAATATCCTGGTTGGTGAGTTAAGAAATAAAGGGGGGTGGGAGTGGGCAGGGCAGAAGAGATGGTGCAGCAGGTAAGAGCACTGGCTGTTCTTCCTGAGGGCCTAGGTTCGAAACCCAGCACCCACCACTGGGTGGCTAACAACTGTCTTTAACTCCAGGGGCAAGGAATCTGACAATTTCTCCTGACCCTGACCGGGCACTGCACACATGTGGTCCACAGACACACATGCAGACCAAACATTCATACAAAAAATAAAATAAAAAGAAGTAATTGGGGATTTGTTCCCCTTATTTGGGTTTGGAGGGGAAACCACAGAGATTTACTTAGAAATAGACACCAAGAATGTCCCTGAAGGTTTTGTTTTTGTTTTTGTTTTTTTGCATGGTTTTAGAGAAACATGAGCAAGGACATCAGAATGTGAAGTCCCATTCTTCATCTACTGAACCAGACAGGTTCCTGGGACTTCTAATCAAGATCCCAAATCACAGGTGGCTCAGAACATGCTTCAGGGAGTGATCCAAGTTCCATTTCCTGTCAGGGAACAAAACATCTCTTGATGATGGCTCTGAAGTTGTATTGGAAGGCCTGCTAATGATGGGCTCCCTTAATTTCGGGCATCCACCTTGCCCTTGAGAGCTGGTTATATAACATAAAATGGGGGCACTAGATGATGCCAAACACTCTATTGAGAATCCAGAAGTATTGGCAAAAACTGAATTTCTATAGAAATCTATATTGTTTTATAATCTTAATGTCTGCTGCTACGGAGTATGAGTTGTAAGCCCTGAGACATGCTACCAAGTTGTCTAAACCTGACATAAGTTTCTTTTAAATTGCTTTTATATAAATAAAAGTAATACATAATGGGCTGGCAGCGCATACTGGTAATGCCAGCATTTGGGTGGGTGGAATCAATAGATTCAGGAGTTCAAGGTCATTTTCAGCTGTATACTTAGTTTATAGTCACTCTGGAGTATAAATGATCCTCCTATTCAGGAAGTCAAGATTGTACCAGGCTATACAGAGAGCTCAAAGTCAGCATGGGTACACGAGGAGGTCCTACCTCAAAAACAACCAAAAAGTACAAAAATTTAAAAAAATAGATAACTACACTAAAATACTTACATAGTTCCCATTGAAGGTGATGACACTTTGGAAATTGTAGCCATGTTGTACAATATAATGACTGTAATCGTGCCATGGATGAACTGCTGCAGTGCATGAAGACCAATTCCATAGACCCAAAACTACAGTATCTCCATGACACAGGACAAGAACAGTGGTCCTGTGCACACATGTGGTCCACAGACACACATGCAGACCAAACAGTCATACAGAAAATAAAATAAAAAGAAGTAATTGGGGATTTATTCTGGGAGGAGTCCCAGTGAGGTTCCAGTATTGACAAGGTAGTATAAGCCAGAGGACTTGTACCAGACTGAGGAGTCATTATAATGAACAAATGTTCATTATATAATTATAATGAACAAGCAAAAAAGTGTGGGCAAAATGGAATATTGTAGGATATACTGAGACACACTACAGTTTCCACAATGAGAATTTTTTTTTTAAATGTTGGGAGAGGTCTCAAGGGTGGAGGATGGGTCTGAGGGGAGGTGGGAGACTAGAAAAAAACAGAGCGTATGATGTGAAATTCACAAAATAAAAAAAAATCAATAAAAAGAATAAAAAAAGAAGGAAGGAAGGAGAAAAAGAAAGAAAGGGAAGGAAAGAAAGGAAAACAAATGATAAAAAAAATGCCAGTGAGGATGTAGGGAACCCTTATTCACTGTTGGTGGGACTGTGTGTGGGTTCAGTCACAGAACATTTTAAGCAACACTAAATCTAAAACCAAATAAAGCAGAGAAAGAAATATCAGGCAGGGGTAGATTGGTAAAAATGCTTTTTGAGACATGAGTTTGGTGGGTTGCTCACATTGGTCTTGAACTCTGTCTGGGCTTAGGCAGTCTTCTGAGTCTGCCTCCTGAGTAATTGAGATTGCATATTATATCACTATGCCTGGACTGGGTCCATGTTTAAATGGAATGGCCAGGGTTATGAAAACTCTTGCAGATAAATATATCAAATATATAATGAACTTAAGAAACTAGACATAAAGAAAGAAACTCAAATTTTTAAAATGGACTATGCAACTGAGTATAGAATTCTTTTTTTTTTTTTTTTTTTTTTTTTGGTTTTTCGAGACAGGGTTTCTCTGTGTAGCCCTGGCTGTCCTGGACTCACTTTGTAGACCAGGCTGGCCTCGAACTCACAAAGATCCGCCTGCCTCTGCCTCCCAAGTGCTGGGATTAAAGGCGTGCGCCACCACCGCCCGGCGAGTATAGAATTCTTAAAAGAGGAAACACAAATGGCTAATAAGGGGCTAGTGAGGTGGCTCAGCAGTTAAGAGTGCTGACTGATCTTTCAAAGGACTTCAGTTCAGTTCCCAGCATCCACATGGTCAACCTTTAACTCCATTCTAGAGTATCTGAGGCAGGCTCACACATACACACATACAATTTTTAAAAAATCTTTTAAAACCACAAATGGCTAATAAATTATTTATAAAGTGTTCAGCATCATAGGCCATTGGGGAACTACAAATCAAAGCTCCTTTGGAATTCTATCTTACTATTCTTACTCCAGTCAGAATGGCTGTCATCAACAAAACAAATGACAGCCAGGAGCGGTGGCACACACCTTTAATCCCAGCACTCAGGAGGCAGGGGGAGATGGATCTCTGAGTTCGAGGCCATTCAGGTCTACAGAGTGAATTCCAGGACAGCCAGGGCTACAGAGAAACCCTGTCTCGAAAAATCAAAAGTCCTAGAAGTCCATCCATTGATGGATGCATATTAAAATGTGATATATATATATATATATATATATATCTCAATGGAATTTTATTACCATATAAGGAAAAAATAAAATTATGTAATTGGTAAGAAAATGGGTAGAACTGGGTAATATACTGAGTGAGGTAACCCAGGCCCAGAAAGACAAATGCCACATGTTCTCTCTGATGTGTATATCCTAGTTTTGAGTTTTGAGACTTGTGTGTTTAATTTAGGGTACCTGCAGGTAGGGCTCAGGAAGCTAGGAAGGGCCTGTGAGGAGTGGGAGGGGAAGACATCTTAAAGGGGAAGGAGATAGCAGAACACCTGTGATATGCAAGTAGAGGGAGGGATGTTAGGGGCGTAAAGGTTAAGTGAAGATGGGGTAGAAGTGGGAGTAGGGTGGCTTAACCAAAACTAAGTGTGTATAAAAACCCACGAAGGAAAGATATTACTACTTTGTAAGCGAACACAAATTATTATTATTATTATTATTATTATTATTTATTTAAGGACTCTGAATAGAGCTACCTTGCATGAGTGTGTAGTGTTTCTCCCAGATGACATGGAATGTCAAGTGGAAATCTCAGTGCTAGGTGCGGCAGGTGTTAGATACCTGTCTACCATTCTTTGGTCAAGGATACTCCAGGGAGATACAGGCTATCGCTGTTGGATGTCCAACAGGATTAAATGGTGAGACTCTGTTGCTGAAGACACCAAATACTCTGGTTGCGGGACTTAGAGAAATCAAGCTGGAACTGACCTGGAAGCCTCCTGATGGCTAGTTTTCACAGGGCCAGAAGGTGCTATGTAAGCTGCTAGGAGAGAAAAGTCATCAGTGGTCTTACCCAGTTGTGAAGTTTGCTAACTGCCAACCATTGATGCAGTAGTGGCATGATTGTTATGGGGGATAGCTAGCCACCTTCTGCTTTGATTTGAGGCTTGCTCCACATGAACCTGGTACCCTTGATATGGTTAAAAGCCCATGGCTGGGAATGTCATAGGCCCTATGGATAACTGACTACTATTGTTTTGCTAACCAACATGTTGTCAAACTCTCTTAAATATTTATATTTCTACCGATAGAGGACACTCTCAACCTTGGTTAGATGGGCCTCTTTTTGCAGTGGCCAATGGTTAATAAGAAATTCACAACCAGTCAAAGTGCTGAAAATAAGTGATTCTTGAGAGCTCGTTCCTAAATGTGACATTTATGTCAAGGCCTCCAGGGCTCAGAGAACATCACGTTAAGGATGTAAGAGCCAGAGGATGTGGAAAGAGTGTTGTGGTGTGCTATCCTTGGGGTACAGCACGGTTGTTGCTTTCCAAACTCACAGCAGCCACGGTTGTCTGTAGAAGACCTGCAAAGCCAGTTGTTGTGACACATACCGGAAGGCTGTGTTGAAGAGGCAGAGGGAAGAGGATCATGAAATTTGAAGTTAGCCTGAGCTCAAGTTGGACTGGCAAGGTGGCTCAGTATGTACTGGTACCAATCCTGATGACCTGAGTTTGATTCCCCTGCCTCCCAACCCACATGGCGGAAGGAGAGAGCTGACACGAGCAAGCTGTTTTCAGGTCTGCATATCTGTGGCATGGCAGGTGCATATGACAAGGAGACATGATATAAATAAGACTTGTACAAGATCAAGGCAACTAACATTCCAGCATGAATGGGAGAGGAACTCCACCCCCAGCTGAGGAGCTACTGGCAGCTAATATCTGAGGGGGGGGAGGGTGTTGAGTGGGAGTAATTTTTCTTGGGGATGTATTCTGTGGTAGGTTGCCTATGCTCTAGTAGGTGGCCCATGCACATACAAACATGAACAGCACTAACTGGATCCAAGGAGCATGAAGGTGGGAATGGGAAGGAGAACTTGGGGGTGGTTATGATCAAGATACATTGAACACTTACATGAAATTATCAAAGAATTAAAAAACAGAATTCTAGACCTCCATTTCTGTATCTGTAAGGTCAGACAATAGCAGTACAAACATCAGAGGAGACCGCTGAAAGAATCCAGCAAGATTACATAATTTATTATAAACAGCCTTATAGTGGACAACACTGTGGCCCAGGGAGACACAGTTTGGCCACAAGGGAGAAGGATCCTGGGGAAAATCAGCAACTACAGAGCAACCAGAACCCAGGCCCCTGAGCCTGCGCCTTGTGCAGGGACCAAGGGACCAAACGCACTAAATTCTCAACCAGCACAGAAAATGCAGAGAAGAGAAAGAGACTTCTAGAAGCAGGCTGTGGCCGAGCCTGCCGGGGTTCACTCACAAGACACTCACTTCCAGGCTGGTGCTCTCAGCCAAAGGCAACAAGCTTGCTGGCTGCCGCTGGCCCATCTGCTCCGTTGAGACTCTCCCAGAACCCAGAATCCCACTGAATTCACGCCAAGAAATCTCTTGGAAGATAAGCAGCTCTTGAGTAGCAGCTGTAGAAATACACAGATGCAGAGGCCCATGCGCATCTGTTTGCCGGGTGAGACTCTCAAGCAGGTCGAGGTATGGCGGAAGTTGCCTCTCAACTTTCCGTGTGTCCTTATCTCACCCGGTGGCACCTCCTCCTCAACTGTCCTCAGTGAGATCCCTATCTCTTCTCTCTTCTTCTGCTCCCCAAGCCCTGTCCTTGCCTGGATTCCTTTGTATATTGATACAAAATTAGTAGTATATTCGGCTAAAGTGGTATTGACCATTGTTTATTGTGCAAAAATAAGATTATATTGGATTACATCGGAATTGATCTTTGTATATTGATACAAAATTAAGATTATAGTTGGCCACAATGGTATTGACCCTTATATATGGACGTAATATTAAAATTGTATTGGGCTACATAGGCATTGATCTTTGTATATTGATACATAATTAAGAGTATATTTAACCACAATTGAATAGATCTTTGTATATTGATACAAAATTAAAGGTAACGCTTCCTAATGGTATCATACCTAGAGATACTTAAAAATAAAATGTGAAGCTCTGGCCTCTTGATACCAACCGTCTAAAACTGTCTAGGATAGTTAAGTAAAACAAACTCCTAGTCATGCAAACATGTCACTTTGTTAGCTACTATGACAGTCTATCACAGATATTCTCTAAACTACCCAGGAATCAAGTTGTTAAGAGACAAGCAACAAGCCGGGTGGTGGTGGCGCACGCCTTTAATCCCAGTACTTGGGAGGCAGAGGCAGGTGGATCTTTGCGAGTTCGAGGCCAGCCTGGTCTACAAAGTGAGTCCAGGACAGCCAGGGCTACACAGAGAAACCCTGTCTCGAAAAAACCAAAAAAAAAAAAAAAAATAAAGAGACAAGCAACATTTGCTTATCTAAATACAAGAGATGGATAGGGCATCTTCAAAAACCCCAAGAGATCTGCAGAATATGGCATTCAAAGATGTTATCTTAAATTAAGATTTTCTTTTTTTTTGATATCGAGACATATCAGCTCCTGACAGCACCCCCTATTCTACTCCAAGTAGAAGATAAGCATCGAAGAATCTCTAGTGTGAGATGGTTGAATTAGTGGCAAGCCTATCTCTTGGCATGAAAAAACCCCTTGCACCAACTGCAGACAGACTGCTGTCCAAAAAGGACAAAACTTGGTAGCAGGGAAGTCGACAGCCTAACTCTGCCAAGACAGGGTAGGTAAGTCCTTCATAATCCCTGCTCTACAACAAATGTCTGTCAGAGAAACAGGACCCAAAGGCTGAAGACTGATGCAGGAATGTATGGAGAGAAAATGGGAACTGTCCAGGCAGTCATTGGTATGTCATTTCTTAGTTTTGGAAGCTTCAGGCCCTGCACTTCCTATACAAGCAGATATATTTATCCCTCTCAGGTCTCTGAGGTGGTTGAAGAATAGACAGCTAGAGTCTCATAGTTAAAGTTTG
>CAJQZJ010034192.1:41617-58271 GCA_907164525.1 Lophiomys imhausi | reverse complement strand
TGTGGAGAAAGGGGAACCCTCCTCCATTGCTGGTGGGAGTGCAAACTTGTACAACCACTATGGAAATCATCTGACGATATCTTAGAAAACCTGGAATAGCTCTACCTCAAAACCCAGCCATACCACTTCTGGGTATACATCCAAACGATTCCTTACCAAATCACAAGGAAGTTTCCTCATCTATGTTCATAGCAGCCGTATTTGTAATAGCTAGAAACTGGAAACAACACAGATGTTCCTCAACCGAGGAATGGATTAAAAAACTGTGGTACATCTACACAATGGAATACTACTCCGCCATCAGAAACAATGAAATCATGCAATTTGGAGCCAAATAATGCAATTTGGAGCCAAACTAGAGAAGCTCTTCCTGAGTGAGCTAACCCAGACTCAGAAGGATGAACATGGCATCTATTCACTTATAATCAGATTTTAGCCATATAGTACAGGATAACTATACTACAACCAATGCACCAAAGGGAACAGGAACATAGACTTTGTTTCCTATCAATGAGACACTTTGCCCTAGTGGTGCTGCCTTGTAGGCCCCCAGTGTATGAGGAGGCTCTTGGCCCTCATATGACTGCTGAACTGGGGTGGGGGACTGTTATGTAGGGACATTCCACTCCAGAGGAGTGGGATGGAAGGGATAGGGGGTAGAGGGTGGGAGGATGGGACCGGGAGGGGCAGAAAGAGGGCACTGTGATGGAGATGTAACCTGAAGTAATAAATAAATATTTTTAAAATATGTTATAATTTAGGTCAACAATCGATAGTATTTCCTTCTCCTCATGCAAAGTCTAAGAATGAAGGCTTTTGTGTATTTGCCACCAGGGACTTTGTTTACTCTCTGATACTTGAGCACAGTGGGTTTTACATATTCTTCCTTTGAATTCTACCCACTCACCCCTTGCTCACTCACACATATACACAGAGCTGACTCTTACACTGTAAACCTGCAGACTTGGGCTACCAAAAGGAGAGCTCTGCTAGTCCTGCCAAGTACTCCAGTTAAGGCACACAAGGCAGAGACATTGTTCCTCTGTAAGTGCTTTCTCTCTCTCTCTCTCTCTCTCTCTCTCTCTCTCTCTCTCTCTCTCTCGTCTGCTTGTGACCCAGATGGACTGAGTGCTTTACCCTGGCCTTCTTACAGTTGCCTTATGATTACAGCCTGGCCTTTCCTTTGCAGACCAGCCTTCTTATGTTCACTACGTGTCCTTCTGGCTCACACTTGTTCTCTCATATATGGGCTTTTTTTTTTTCAAATTAAGGTGTATTCCCCCCCCCCCCCGCAAGAGCTCCCCTTTTTAGTCCAATAAAAGGTTCTTTTTCTCTTATAACAATAAATCCAATACAAAACAATAAGAACAATTAGGCCACAACTATGAAAATTATAAGGTATAAACATACATTTCCAATGTCTAGTCCATATGTATTTGGCAACTGATAATAATATTCTATTCTCTATCTGTCTTGATGAGTTTAAAGTTCTATACCTAACTCAGTTTCCATCCTAACTTGCATTACTGACTTAAAAACATCTTCTTAGAACTAGAACATCCTTTTAATTCCCAAACAACTTAAAACTTAGCCATGAGACTATAACTATCTAGTCTTCAACCCCATCAGAGACCTGAGAAGGATACATATATCTGAATAAACAGGAAGCACAGAGCAAAGCAGCTTCCAAAACTAAGAAATGACAGACAACTGGCTGCCTGGACAGTCCTCAATTTCTCTCCATACATTAGAGCATCTATGTTCAGCCTCTTGGCCCAGTATCTCTGACAGACATTAATTGTAAAGCTGGAATTACGAAGGACTTGCCTACCCTATCTTGGCAGAGCTAGTCTATCAACTTTCCTGCTTCCAAGTTTTGTCCTTTTTGGACAGCATACTGTCTACAGTTGAAGCAAGGGATTTTTCTTGCCCAGTGGCTAGCTTGGCACTAATGCAACCATCTCCAAATGGAATTCTTTGATGCTCATCATCTACTTGGAGTAGAATGGGGGGTGCTGTCAGGAGCTGACATGTCTCAATATCAAAAAATCTTAAGAAAGTGTCTTTAAATGCCATATTCTACAGATCTCTTGAGGTTTTTGAAGACCATCTATCTCCATATATTTGAATAAGCAAATGTTGCTTGTCTCTTAGCAACTTGATTTCTGATTAACTTAGAAAACATCTGTGATAAATTAAACTTATAGTACAAAATGACAAATTTGCATTTCTTAATTATCCTAAACAGTTTGTGATAGTTGCTATCAAAAAGCCTAGATATAAGAGATCTAGATACAAAGATATGAGTAGATTCAATAATCTACACTGTTTCTTTATCATTTTTATATCATGTCTATATTCCCTTTTTTACTTTTCAAGTCTTTCCCCCCTACATAAGAGAGAAAGAAGGATAGAGAAAAGAAAAAGAGATAAATCCCTGGGTCTAACCTCCTAAACCTTTTTAACAAGACTATTTAACAACTTGTAAGCAATTCCCCTAAATAAACATCTATAACCCATCAAATGACCAAAAAAAAAAATCACCCACCCCACCTTTGGGAATGGGGTGTTGTGGTATGAGTTTATTAAAATAATCAATCATGAGAATGTTTTTGTTTACTCCCAGATGTGAGGCTGCTGAACATACAGGTGTAAAGTATTAACTGTCTCTCGAGCTAGCAGGAGTGCGGGTTAGCCAGCTGAGCAACTTTGACTTAGAGGACTTTGAGAAAGGGATAAAAAGCCAGAGCCCCGAGAAGGGGGCTCTACAAAGAAATAGGAGGAAAGGGGGCTCTACAAAGAAGTAGGAGAAAAGGGACTCTACAAAGAAGTAGTAGAAAGGGGGGCTCTACAAAGAAATAGGAGAAAAGGGGGCTCTACAAAGAAGAGAAAGGGCTACAAAGAAGAAAGAGGTTGCTGCTCTCCCGGTTGATGGTGCTCCCCCAAACTGCTGCTTGTTCTTCCTGCTGCTATCTCCTGGTTTGCTGGACTTCTACTGAGACTGGTATCAACCCCAAAGAACCCAATGACTCTAATCAGCAGGAAGTAGCTCAAAGAGATCTACGTCCCTATCCCTCTAACCTTCTTTCTCTCCTGCATAGTGTTGGGGGGGTGGATAGGAGATAGAGATATTAGATATAGTAAAATAAATCTGAATGTATAATTAATATAATACAAATTAGTTAAAGCTGCCTTGCTACAGGGTGTCATGCTCTTAAAATTGCTTTCTGCTGATGTGGGACATAGGAAACCTGTTTGGGGGCCCATATAAGAATTGAAAAATGGTTAAGCAAGTTAATAGCAATTTTTTTTTTTTTGTCTAGTCTTTTTGTGCTCAGCTATTTAAATGTCCTGAGAAGTTTGTAGTCAGAAGCTGAACTTTGGTTGGGAAAGTTCAGGGCTTTACTGAAGTCCTGGCTGGAACAGTCAGACTGGACCATCTTAACTTAGCCATTTTGAAGTTGTTCTGGATGTAGACCAAATCTGGGCTTTTATGGCACTTTTGTTAATGCGGTTTCATAACATCATGAACACTGATATCATTAATAAGCACTAGCCATGTGCTGTGCCTATAATTCTCATCCTCTATGAGGGCTGTCAATTATAGACCTACGTGACACACCTGTGGTCCTCTCTAAGCGTGCCACTGTAGGCCTTTCACCATACCCAGCATATAGGAGGAGCTCAAGATGTAGAAATTATTAAATTATTATTATTATAGTTATGGCAACAAGTACCATATATGATGTTAGTATTTGGCCCCAATACCTGGTTCACTAAGTGTGTATTTATAAACTTAAGCAATAAATAGAACAAATGCTGGGCCGGGCGTGGTGGCGCACGCCTTTAATCCCAGCACTCGGGAGGCAGAGGCAGGCGGATCTCTGAGTTCGAGTCCAGCCTGGTCTACAAAGCAAGTCCAGGACAGCCAGGGCTGTTACACAGAGAAACCCTGTTTCGAAAACCCCCCCAAAAAAACAAAAACAAAAACAAATGCTGAATGGTTGTAGGACCCTTGTGAGACAAACTGAACAGCTTGCTACAGACTGATGAAACTAAAGTCACTGGATCTGTACAGCTACAGTTCACAATTAACAGAAATATAGCTATGTTTCCAAGAGCCCCAGTAGATGTATGGTACCAGCTTACAGCTGGAAGAATTCTTTTTGGCTAATGACTGTGAAGGCGTAGTTTGGAAGAGGGCAGGGCCCTCTGGACACAGGCCAAAAATCTACAACCTCCCCCCCTTAAATCAGACAACTCTTATAAAAGAGATTCCTGGGGCTGGGGATTTTAGCTTGTCTAGAATGCAGAAGGCTCTGGGGTCAATCCTAAATATGGCATTGCTACCACAACCACAGTCACTTGAAGAGGCTCTGATTTTGAGCTGATGACTAATCTGTGGGGAGAACTGAAGCTTGGAACTATAGCACTCTCACAGACCTGAAGGTGAGGCTCAAGGGCCCTAAGATTTAGCACTGGCGCTCTAGGAAGCAGTCTGAGCTATAAACTGAAGCAAGAAGTAACAGGGCCAAATGACCAGGGTGACACCCAATATCTGGGCTCCAGTCTCGGCCAACATTGTTTCAAAGGAGGCTGTTTACTAGCAGAAAGTGACTTGGGTATGTAGAAACAAGCATTAAGTTAAATTAATTAAATGAGTAAGTGTAGAGGCTGAATGTTTCAAATATAGAAGACTCCTATTGCAGACAGGGATGTCAGCAAAGCTGAGATCTGAAGAAACACTAGTAGCTAAGGGGGCAAGGCTGGTCTAGGGCTTCATGAGGTTGGGCTAGATTTATTTGCCAGTGGTGGAGCTGTTGGTAGGGCATTGAGTCTGGTTGGTTATTAATACTTTGGCATACATTACCGCTTTTCAGCATACAGTGTGATGGACTTTAGGTTGTTGGTTTCTGCAGATGGCTGAAGCAAAGTGCATAAGTTTGTTTGGCTTTTAATATCTTCTCATCAGTCTCTCACATTTCTTGACTTCTGTGCCTTATATAACAGCTGTCTGTCCTTTATTGCTTTGTGATTTGTTTGTAGTTATTTGGATTAGAGTCTCCATAAGGGGATTTTTGTTTGTTTTGTGGTTCGTGCTACAGGCACTACACATAAATCATGTTCTTTCTAGTCCAAGGAATTCCCTCATAACTGACTTTCTTCTACAACACTCCCACCAAGTGGCCATCAGGACCGTACCTGAACATAATGAAGAACTGAGAAAGTCATCATCTCCTGCTAACATCCTAACACATACTCTCTCTCTCTCTCTCTCTCTCCTTTTTGTTTTTTCAAGACAGGGTTTCTCTGTAGCCTTGCCTGTCCTGGAACTCACTCTGTAGACCAGGGAGGCCTCAAACTCACATAGATCTGTCTGCTTCTGCCTCCCAAGTGCTGAGATTAAAGGCATGTGTTACCACCACCTGACCCTAACTCATCTTTTGACACAGTCTGTTGGAAATAACTGTCCTAGTTTTTATCCATTGACTTAACTCCTATCCTTGGGGTGGATAGAACAAATTAAAACCTTTTATATATGACCCCCTCTTTAGAAATCAAGGTCAAGTGATACTGTCCTTGCCTAGTTCATTTGCTTTGTTTTGCTATATAAATGCTCCCATAGTTTTCAACCCTTGTTTTTAGATAACTCCATTGACAGTTTCTTGCTTTCCCCCCCCCACACACATTTAAGACAATATATATGCAATTGATTTTACCTAGAGATAGATGTGTGTTCCATCAGCATGAAACAGCATATGGTAATCATCTCTTTTATATTCTAGATACTATAACACAGTCAGAGACTATATTGGGTTTTGGTATTTTTGGCAGTCAAATATAGTCTTCACTCGTGTTAGTCTCATATCTAAGTGGATATCCCTCAGTGCCATATATAGCACCATTAAGCCAGTTACGTATGCAAATGTTTGGGGAGGGGGCAGATATACTACCTTACTTTCCATATTGATATGTCCTCAATTTTAGATCTGAATGTTTGGCCTAAGGTTTTGGATACCTGATGATACACAAGCCTTTGTTTTCTAGGTCAAATTATAGGCAAATGAATGATGAATTGGGGACTGGATTTCGTCATAGGCTAGTCAAGTTGCATTATTTCATGATCTCAGACTGTAGCCTTCCTCAGAATTATACATTTTTCAAGTAACTTATTTTGTCACCAGAAGAATTGGCATAAATATTATAAATAATTCAATTTAAAGCCATTATCACTCCTAGAAAAAAAAACATAAATATCTACTACATTAATGACAGTATGTTTATAAGTGCCTGTAGACACATTCCATCCAGATACCTTTCCATTAATTAAAAATGGCAATATTACATTGCATGGTTTATGAAATACCTTTAAATGCAGTGTGTTTGATTCTTTCAAATTAAAAAAAGTGGAGTGAGTATTAGTACTCTTACTTCTCCAAGAAGAAATTAAGAGAAACTCAACATCTTGTCTACAGTTACAGAGCAAGAAAGGAGTTTCAAGAGGGCTAACCCCTTGGACCCAGTGCAGTCTTTCTATCCATGTTTTTCCAATAAAATAAGAATCAGTTCTTGACCTAAGACATTACTATCCAAAGTTCTCCTCTTTGTGGGGGGTAAAATGTTGTTCTTGCTTGCTAATCACAGACTCCCCCAGCCCAGAGTCATAGACTGTATAGTTATTCAACGCTTTTAACTTAGAATTCATGAGACACCAAATAATTCCCCCAGTGTAGAAGTTAGGTCTAATATTAAAACCTGTTCACATACCAAGCCCAGTGTTCTTTCTCTTCAACTACTTCTCAAATTACAAACAGGTCTTTTAGATTGTCAATTCTTCAAACACAAGCAGATAGCTGTGTTACCTAGAGCAACATGGATTTCTTAAAGAAAAAAGGGGGGGGGGAGATGTAAATTCTCTGTAACTCAGAAGTACCATGGTTAAGGATTTTTCCAAATTCTAAATGCCAATCAGAAAGAGATGATCTCTGAGTAAAGAGTTGGTCATGTGAAGCAGCACAAGCGTGTGAACCTGCGTCACTCCCAGTACCCATTGTTGTTGGAGCTACTCAAGGATTCAGACCCTTCTCTACTAGATATTAAATGTCCAAAGATGGCAAAGAACCATGTTGAACGGAAACAATTATAAGGCTTCCAGACCCAAGGGTAGTCCTTTGATAAAGATGAGCAAATAAGCTATTCAGTTAATACGTGTAAATTAAAAATAGGAGTCAATTAGTGATGGGTATTTACATGTACTGATACACACGGTGTTCAGTTTGACTCAACAATAATATCCAGAGCGCCAGTTACATGCAAAGCACTATAGTTTCAAAGACATGCTATATCTCTAGTTGTAAGAAACACAACATGCTTGCTATTTAACTCCACACAGTGCTGTGGTAACACAGAAGTAAGAACTTGAAAAAAAAAAAACCTGAAGCATTCAGGGAGGCTTTTCTGTAGACAAGACATTTGACTCTAGGTTTGAGTAGGGATTATTTGGGTAAAGAAAGTGCTGAACAGAGCCAGACATTTGGAATGCTCATGCCCCCAGACACAGTTTGACAATAGTAGGGTCCTCAGTAAGTCTACATAAGGACAGCAGTAGCAACAATAGTGAAGTAAGTCCTGACAAGGAAATGACTTCCATTCTAACACAAGTAATATAGACTAGAGACAGGACAACCCAGGAACTGGGGCATATAAAGGTTGCTTAGAAATCGGATCACCTTAAATCTGATTCGCCATGACTATAACGTGAAATGGTAACTCCTACAGTTTCATTTTCAGTCAATGTCCATGTTAAACTTGGAAATCTGATAAATACCACAGCATTAGATGAGCCAAAAAGAGCCTAATGCCCTGGCATCTTCTGTTTCTTCCTAAACTAATTGAAGCAAAGAGTAAAACAGAGGGAGGCGGTCCAAATACTACAGGAAATAATGAGAGTCTGCGCAAAGACAGGAGCCTTTATATTCCAATGGGAATATATAAGGTAAACACAACAGCTCATCTGTTAATTTGGCATAACCTAGACCCATCAGAAAAAGAGTCTCAGTGAAGAATTTTCTAGATTAGGTTGATCTGTAGGCATGCCTGAGAGGGATCTTTTAAAATTGGATCGAGGGAAGAAGGCCTGTCCTGAATGTGAGTGGCAACTGGATGCTTAGTTTCAATAGTCTGATAGTCAAATGTAGCCAGGAGAGCTGCAGGAACATGATGCAGACCTGATCACATTGCTTCCACAGAAAGAGAAGGGCAAGTGTTCACACTGAGCTGGCTTCCTCCTTTTAATGCAGTTCACACTACTGGCCTGGGGCTGAGGCTGTCTTCATTTTAGGGTGAGCCTTCCTCTTCTCAATTAACCTAATCTGGAAAATCAATCCCTCATAGGTGTGCCCACAGGCTTGTCTCCTAAGTGATTCTAGATCCTGTCAAATTGATCACCATTATTGATCATCTTTGGTGGTTTGAGTGAACATGGCCCCATAGGGAGTGATACTATTAGGTGTGTCCTTGTTGGAGGAAGTATGTCATGGAGGTGGTTTCAGATGGTCAAGTCTGGCCCAGCGTCAAGCTCCCTGCTATCTACCAATCCAGATGTAGAACTCTCAGTTCCTTCTCCAGCACCATGTCTGCCTTCGTGCCACCATGCTTCCCACCATGGTAATAATGAACTAAACCTCTGAACTCTAAGCCAGCCCCAATTAAATGTTTTCCTTTGTAAGAGTTGCCATGGTCATGGTGTCTCTTCACAGCAATAGAAACCCAAACAAAGCCACCATCACAGCAGGCCAGAGAAAAATTCAAGTTCATTTGAGACATTCTGACTTGGCAATGATACCTCTTCTAGCAGGCCTTCATAGATTTTCCTTTCCTGGCTGGAAATGATGGACTCCTTTTGCCAATCAATACAGGGTTATTTTCCTTGGTTCAGGAAAGTACCATTCAAACGAGGCTTCAGTGGGGTTTATGCTCAAATATCAAGGAAATAGCACACCGGACAGAATTCTTGGTCTGGCTAACTCCCTGAAGAGAAAAGCTTACATTTGAGGCATTGTTACCCCAGAAGTGCTCAGAGCAGGCATTCTGCAATACAAGTTTCAGAGGGAGCAGCTTGTATAAATGGATAGTATCCTGAGTTGTGTATCCTACAAAAATACGATTTTCCTCAAAGACCGAAAAACCAGGCCTTTCCCATTCAGTCTCATTTTTTTTTCCTCTTTAGTCTTTAAAGGTCATTAGGCAAAGGTTAGTCTGCTCCATGGCTGCTTGGTGCAGTCAGGAGACTGTCCAGATGGTTCCTAGCAAGTTGTAAAAGTTTTACTAAATGCTATGTGTGGGCCTGGGCCCAATTCCTCCTTCAAAGTACCAGAGAAAAGCAGGAACCAATTTAGGTGGGGTAAACCTGACCACTTCCGCAATGGAAGTGGTCATGAGGTGACTCATCTGAAGCTGTGAACAGCTTTGTTTGGTTGCTCAGACTAAGCTACACCCTACTGTAAGTTGCTCTGTTTTAATAAAACATTGTAGTTTTTAAAAAGGTGGTTGAGTCGCCGGACCAGGCCCATCACTTGGGAGGCAAAGGAGGGTGGATCTCTTTGAATGCAAGGACAGCCTGGTCTACAAAGAGAGTCCAGGACAGCCAGAAATACACACAGAGAAACCCTGTCTTGAGAAATCAAAATAAAAATTTTTTTAAAAAAAGGTGGTTGAGTTCAAAATAATAGTTTTCAACCTGTGGGTCATGACCCCTTTGTGGGTCACATATCAGATAGCCTGCATATCAGATGTTTACATTATCATTCATAACAGTAGCAAAATTACAATTATGAAGTAGCAACAAAATAATTTTATGGTTAGGGAGGTCACCACAACATGAGGAACTGTATTAAAAGGTGGCAGCATTACCAAGGTTGAGAACCACTGCTCTAGGAAATTCTATTTTACAAGCAGTTTTTTTTTTTTTTTTTTACTCCACTTTGAGGGCACTCCTATGTGGACCAAGCTGTCAGGCAGCCCCATCCAGCAGACTGATAAATGACCTGTCCCTGGGACTAGAAAAGAAGCCACCTCGTAAATTTACTGGGGAGAACTCAAATTGTGGGGGCACATGGACATATTAAAGTCCCAAGAACTTACTGGACACAGCAGATCGAGGAAAAGGTGTAAGCTCGTTCTCTGTCCCCCTTTAAGGGATGGACACTTAACCAACGTGTCACCTGACTGACACCTGTGTGTATGAGGCAAGAGCCCAGAACACCTCACCACCTTGCCTCAGCCCCCTGCTGCTGGTACTCGACTGCCTGCCCATCCACCTGTTGGCCCCTCTGGACCTGGACCTGACCCACCGTTTCCTGCTCTTGACTCATTTCCTGCTCTGGACCCAGTTTGACCTTTCACCCGGCAGCTGAATTTTACAGCTTCGTTCTCACACTTGACCTCCCCCAGCAGCTCCCTCCTGGAGCTGGTCTGGCTCATAATCTTATCTGTAAGAACTCTTTCTCAGCCCACTTCTGAAGCCACTTCAGCCCCTGCTGCAGCCTCTTCAACATGTATTTATTCTGTAACCCATATATATGTATAGATATGTATTTATTGTGTGCTATTGTTGTGGGAGTTAGTTCTTTTAATACAGATTGGAATAAAGAACTTGCATTTGCTTCTGCCAATATATGAAGGTATTTGTCTGCTGTCTCTGGCACGACACTGGTCATATATAGCCTTCAAGGGGTATCCTGGTGATGTGAGAGCCTGCTGGTTTCGTTTGCCTTCGAATTTTCTAATATGAAGGCTTGGTACACAGCAGAGAAAGAGGTCTTTCTCTTGGGGATGCCTCGCTAAAGTGAGGATGAGGCAGGGAAAGATAGGGTGATAGAATAGATGTCACGAAAACAGGAGGGACTATTTGGAGAAGGGGGAGCAGCAAGAGTGGGGAGAGGAAGTCTGCCAGCACAGGCTCGCGCACCTGTCTTTGTGTCCTTACTGCCATGAGGGAAGAAGTCTTGTCACCTACTCCGACAGCCATCCGCGAGGCTTACGGATGGAGCAAGGGGTTCTGGGTTCGGGTAGATGAGCCCAATCTCCTCCCCTTTATTCACCTCCCATCATGCCACGGTGCTCCTGCTTAGCTCTTCCTTCCGAGAGACTCTAAGTTATGCTATTTTTAAAACCCTGTGACTGTCAGCTGCCTCTGGCCATTTTATTTTCACCTCATCTGCAGTCTGGTTTTACCAGTCTCTTCTTGCTCTCTGAATGTACATAGTTACCCAGGATCTGTCCCTAGCCTGCCTTTAATCCCATTTGAATTAGTTAGTTTCCCGTTCCTCCGACAAATGCCTAAGTGGGGGGAACCCCACCAAACCAAACAACAACAACTCAAGAGGCTTATTACGTCTCAGTTTCAGATGTTTCAAAGTGTGATATCTGGGCCCATTACTTTAGGTCTCAGGCAAGCCTTACTGTCTAGTTCACTCTGGGTTAAATGTAGGTTCCAC
Source organism: Lophiomys imhausi (assembly GCA_907164525.1). Classification (NCBI taxonomy): domain Eukaryota; kingdom Metazoa; phylum Chordata; class Mammalia; order Rodentia; family Muridae; genus Lophiomys; species Lophiomys imhausi. The sequence continues at coordinate 46,773 of CAJQZJ010034192.1, read as the reverse complement.
ACGTGTGATGGCTATTCATGATCGTCAACTTGGCCTCATATGGAATTGACTAAAACAGAATAGCTAGGCATTAAATCTTCTTTGAAGGTCTGGTAGAATTCTGGACTGAACCCATCTGATCCTTGTTTTTTTGTTTTTTGGGGTTTTTTTTGTTTGTTTTTGTTTTTTGTCTGTTTGGGAGATTTTTAATTACTCCTATTTCACTAGATGTTATGGGTCTGTTTAAATCGTTTATTTGATTTTGATTTAAATTTGGTAGGTCATATACATCGTATCATATCATATCAAGAAATCCATCCATTCCTTTTAGGTTTTCCACTTAGCTGAAGTATGGATTTTTTTAAGTATGTCCTTATGATTCTCTGAATGTCCTCAGTGCCACTTGAAATGTATCCCCTTTGATTTCTAATTTGACTTACTTGAATCCTCTCTCTTTTTTCTTTTAGTTGTGTGATTAAGGATTTGCCATTCTAACTGATTGTCTTAGGGAAACACCTCTTTGTTTCATTGATTCTTTGGATTTGCTGTTGTTTCTCTTTCATTGCTTTCAGCCTTTATTTTAATTATTTCTTGGTGTCTACTAGTTTTGGACATAATTTCTTTTTGTTTTGTTTTGTTTTGTTTTAGAGCTTTCAGGTATATCACTAAGTTTTTAGTATGAGATCTCTGCAGGTTTTTTTTTGTTTGTTTGTTTGTTTTGTTTGTTTGGTTTTTTGAAACAGGGTTTCACTGCATAATAGAGTCCTGGCAGTCCTGCACTCGATATGTAGACCAGGCTGGCCTCAAACTCACAGAGATCGACTTGCCTCTGCCTCCTGAGTGCTGGGATTAGAGGTGTGAGCGGCCATGCCTAGTCACTCTCTCCAGTTTTTTAATGTATCTATCTGTCCTATGAACTTGCCTCTTAGAACTGTCTTCCTTGTATCCCATGGATTTAGATATGTTGTGTTTTCATTTTCATCCAATTCTAAATGGATCTTAATTTCCTTCTTGACACTTTTTTTTTTTCATTCAGAACTGAGTTGTTCAGTTTCTATAAGTTTGTATAGTTTCTGCTGTTTCTATTGTTGTTGATATCCAATCCAGCTGTAATCCATAGAGGTCAGAAAGGATGCAAAGTATTATTTCAAATTTCTTACATATGTTAAGAGTTGTTTTGTGCCCTTGTGTCTCTAAAAGTATGTGGAGAAACTTTTAGAGAAAGTTCCATGAGCTTCTGAGGAGAAAGTATATTCTGTGGTATTTGGGTGGAATGTTCTATAGATATCTGCTAGGTCCATTTGATTTATTATGTTATTTAATTGCAGATTTTTCTCTGTTTAATTTTTGTCTGGATGGCCTGCCTATTACTGAGAGAGAGGGGTTACTGAATTTTCCCAGTATCAGTGTGTGAGAGTCAATATGGGATTTTAGCTATAGAACTGTTTCTTTTATGAACTTGGGTGCCCTTGAGTTTGGTGCATAGACGCGGGAGGCAGAGGCAGGCAGATCTCTGTGAGTTCGAGGCCAGCCTGGTCTGCAGAGTGAGTGCTAGGACAGCCAGGGATATGCAGAGAAACCATGTCTGGAAAAACAAACAAACAAAAAGAATTGGAATGTTCTTTTGGTGGATTTTTTTCCTTTCATGAGTATGTAGTGTCCACCTCTATCTCTTCTGATTAGTTTTGGTTTATAGTCCTTTTTGTCAGATATTAAAATGACTATACCTGTTTGCTTGTTGGGTACATTTGCTGGAGTACCTGGAGTACCTTTGTCTGTCTTTTTACCCTGAGGTGATGTCTATCCTTGATGGTAAGCTGTGTTTCTTGAATGCAGCAGAAAGATGGATATTATTTTCTAATCCAGTCTGTTAGTCTGTGTCTTTTTATTGAGAAATTGAGACCATTAATTTTGAGAGTTATAAATGGGCAGTGTTTATAGTTTCCTGTTATTTTATTGTTATGGTGTGGGTTTTCCTCCCTCTTTTAATAAACTATTCTGGAATTATTTATTGCTTGTGTCTTCTTAGGCTAAGGTTTTCCCTCAAGTGCCTTCTGTAGCACTGGAAATTTTGGAAATATTGGCAGAGAAATGTTGCTTAAATTTGGTTTTAACATGGAATGTTTTTCTTTCTCCATCGATTGGGATTGATAGTTTTGCTGGTTATAATAATCTAGGCTGGCATCTGCGGTCTCTTAAGAGTTTGTAGAACATCAGTCCAAACCTTTCTGGCTTTTAGAGTCTCCATTGAGAAGTCAGGTGTGAATTGTTTTTGTATTCTGTATGCTTCCTGTACATTGATAGGCACTTCCATCTATAGGCTGGTGTATTTTTTCCTAGGGTTTTAAAAAAATGTTATCTGTACCTTTAGCCTGGATTTCTTCTCCTTCCTCTATTCCCACTATTCATATGTTTGGTCTTCTCACAGTGTACCAGATTTCCTGGATGTTTTGTGCCTGGAGGTTTCTTTTTTTTGTTTGTTTTTGGGTTTTTTTGAGATTTGACATTTTCTTTGGCTGAGGTATCCATTTCTTCTACTGTCTTGAACACCTAAACTTCTCTCTTCCATGCCTTGTACTCTATTGGCATGGTTCACTTCTGAGGGTTATGTTTTAGTCTTTGTTTTTGACATCCTAAATTTTTTTTCCAGATTTACTTCAGTTTGTGTTTTCTTTAGTTATTCTGTTTATTAAATTCTACTTTCATGTCATGATTGTTTCCATTATTTCAGTCAACTATGTTTTCACAGACTTCATTCAAGAATGTATTCATATCCTCTTTCAGGTCCTTGAACATATTTATAACTGCTATTCTGAAGTCCTTTGCCTTGTGCTTCAGCTATATTGCATTTCTCAGGGCCTTCTGCAGTAGGCTTGCTGGCATCTGGTTGAGGCATGTACATTGACATGGCTGGCCATGCTTGTGTTTCTGCCGTGGACCGCAGGCATCTGTAGTTACGATGTTTGAGATGTTTCCTTGTGTCATCTGGTCTTGTCTTTGGTGAGTGGGTATCTTAGGTTGCTGGAGCTGCCTTTGGATCCTAGGCAAGTGTGGTGGCTCTGGTAGCCCCAGTAGAGAGTGCTTCTGTGGGTAGGTGGGTGGCAGAAAGGAATGGAGAAAGTGGAGGAGGAATTCCCAAGAGGGCCTTTGGAAAAGAGCTAGGGGGATTGAGTTAGCTCTAAGAGAGAGGAGGTGTAGTGGGAGGAGGGGCTCCTGAAAGCAGCAGAAAAAAGAGTAAGTCTGGAGAGACAGGGATATAAAGGCTAAGACTCACCAAGAGGTAGAGTCCCCAGTGAGTGGATTTGGAATAGAATAGGGGCTCCTATAAGCAAGAATTCGTTTTCTTTTTTTTTTTTATTTTGTATTTCTTCAAGTTACATCTCAATCACAATCCCCTCCCTACTCCCCCCTCCAGTCCCATCCTCCCACCTTCTTCTGTCTCAACCCACTCATCCCCTTCCTTTTTTTTTTAAGTTTAAGGTATATCTTTTTCCCCCAACAGCTCCCCTTTTCAGTCCAACAAATGGCTCTTTCTCTTATAATAATAAATACAATATAAAACAACAAAGGTAATTAGGCCACAATTATGAGAGTTATATGGCTTAGCATACAATCCCAATGTCCAGTCTATACGTATTTGGCACCTGACTTTAACATTCTACTATCTACCCATCTCCATGAGTTTAAAGTTCTATATCTAACTCAGCTTTCATACTAACTTTCATCACAATTTTAAAAACATCTTCTTAGATCCAGAACCCTCTTGATTCCTAAACAACTCAAAATTTAACTATGAGACTCTAGCTATCTATTCTTTAACCACCTCAGAGACCTGAGAGGGATAAATATATCTGATTTTATAGGAAGTGCAGGGCCTGCAGCTTCCAAAACTAAGAAATGACATACCAGTGGGTGCCTGGACAGTTCCCATTTTCTCTCCATACATTACAGCATCAATCTTCAGTCGTTTGGCCCCATATCTCTGACAGACATTGATTGTAGAGCAGGAATTATGAAGGACTTGCCTACCCTGTCTTGGCAGAGCTAGGCTGTCGACTTACCTGCTTCCAGGTTTTGTCCTTTTTGGACAGCATTCTGTCTACAGTTGAAGCAAGGGGTTTTTCCTGCCAAGAGATAAGCTTGCCACTAATTCAATCATCTCCCACTGGATGACGACCATTCTGCCTGGGGTGAGATGAAATCTCAAGCAGTTTTAATTCATATTTTTCTGATGACTGAGGATGTAGAACACCTTTTCAATACTTATTCACCATTTGTTTTTGTTCTTTTGCAAACTGTCTATTCACTTTATTTGCCCATTTGTTGAATAGCTGCTTTTGTTTTGATGTTTACTTTACTTTCTGCACTTTTTTGTTTTGTTTTTTTTTTTTGTTTTTTTGGGGGGGGGGGGTTGGGGACAGGGTTTTTTTTTAATATCGCCCTCTTTGCCCTCGTTGTAGACCTGGCTGACTTTGAACTCACAGAGATCTGCCTGTCTCTGCCTTCCAAGTGCTAGAATTAATAGTCATGAGCCACCACACCCAGCTCTGCACTTCTTTATATATGCTATGTAGTAGATTTTTGTGTGATATATAACTGACAAAGTTTTTCTTCCATTTTGTAGGTTGCTTTGTCCTCCAATGATTATTTTCTTCTAGAAGATTCAAGGTTTCAGACATTACAATAAACTTTGGTACAGTTTGAATTGATTTTTGTGTAAGATAAGAGATAGGGATTTGTTTATTTTTGCTCTTGTATATATGGACATTCAGTTTCCCGAGTACCATTATTTGAATAGGTCATATTTCTCCAATGTATATTTTTGACATATTTGTAAATCTTTAAATCTATAGCTGTGAGGGTTTATTTCTGCATCCTCTGTTCTACTCCACTGGACAACAATATGCCTGGTTTTGTGTTAGTATCATTCAGTTTTTAATCACTATGACTCTGTAGTATAATTTGAGTTCACATATTAATATCAGCAGTAATGTTCTTTTCTGCTTGGGATTGCTTTGTGCTTCCACATGAGTTTTTCAACTGTTTTTTTCCCCTAGTTCTGTGAAAAAATGTCATTGGGATTTGTGTGTGAGTGTCTAGTGTATGTGTGCACATGTGTGGCACCTCTGAATGTGTGGAGGCCAGAGAAGGATGCTGGGTGTTCAGCTCCACCATTC
>CAJQZJ010034192.1:18755-41607 GCA_907164525.1 Lophiomys imhausi | reverse complement strand
ATATGAGTCTATATATACATATATATGAGTATATATATACATATATATATGCTCACAGAAATGAATAAGAACAAAAACACATTCATAAGTTGTCAGAAGACAATTTGTGGAAGTTGGTTCTCGCTTTCCACAGGGTGGATTCTGGGGATAGACCCTCCAGCTGTCAGTTGGTTTGTCAGGGTTAGTGGCAAGTGCATTTGCCACTAAGCCATCTCATTGACTCTGTCATTGGAATTTTGATAGCGACTGTGATGAATCTGTAGATTACTTTCAGTGACACAGCCATTTCAAAATATTAATTCTGCCAATCTGTGAGTGGGGGGGGGCTTTTTATCTTTTAGCATCTCCCTCAATTTCTTTCTTAAATGCTTTAAAGTTCTCATGCAGAAATATTTCATCCCCTTGATTAAGTTTACTTATTCTCATTTATTGGGGGGATAGCTTTTCGGTTTTATTAGCACGTGGATGCTGAGCAATGTTTAAGCAAGAAGCATATAAAGAACATGAGTATTTTGTTGACCACGAAACACAGCTGCTTTTTGTGGGGTTGTATCTTTGACCACCACGGTCAGCAGAATAAAGATCCGTGTGAGATAAGGCAGTTGGCTTCAACATGGTGTTGGTTCAAAGACAGTCTGACTCTGAGTAGTTTACTTTAGGCATATTAAATAGTATGTTTTAGGCATATTTCGGCACAGTACAATTTGGAAAAAAAAAAGTTTCCCAGTCTAATTAACTCAACCCCATGTGCACGATAAAGCTTAAGACGTGACTACATTGAAACTCTTTGCAAAGTACATGTGACACCTTACATAAAGATGGGTTCTATAGATTGAGCACAGGTGACATCTTCTATAAAGATAGGTTATCTAAGTGTATAATGAGCATGCCCATCATCTAGAATAGTCTTGAGAAGTTTGTCATTAGCATGCTATTCAGGTCAATAGCAAGAGTAACATCAGGGCGTTAAAAGCACACAATTTGACTTACAGGTGAATGCAAAACTACTCTCTGTTCAGTAGGTCAGAACGAACGGCCTGTAACCCCCTCCAGGGGTTCTGACACCCTTTTCTAGACTCTGAGGGCACCATCATACATGTGATATTCATGAACACACAGGCACACAATATCCATAAAATTTTAAAAAATTAAAAATAAATTCCTTTAAAAAATAAAGGATTTAATACAGACTTAAGCCCCAGGATGGAGCAGGCAGACAGGTGCGCGCACACACACACACACACACACACACACACACACTCTTCAGCACAGGATACCCAAGACATGCACATTGCATCTCAAGAAAGAGTATGCGGGGCTGGAGAGATGGCTCAGAGGTTAAGAGCACTGGCTGCTCTTCCAGAGGTCCTGAGTTCAATTCCCAGCAACCACATGGTGGCTCACAACCATCTATAATGAGATCTGGTGCCCTCTTCTGGCCTGCAGGCATAATGCAGACAGAACACTACACATAATAAATAAATCTTTAAAAAAAAAAAAAAAAAAGAAAGAGTATGCTTTCTGGGTATGGTAGGGAACATCTTTAATCCCAATACTTGAGAGACAAAGGCAGGTCCTTCTGTGAGTTTGGGGTCAGCCTGGTATGCACAGGGAGTTCCAGGTTAGTCAGAGATACATAGGGAGACCCAGTTTAAAAGAAGGAAAAAAGGAAGGAAGGAAGGGTACAGCTAAGTGACTTTTTTGTTTCTTTGGTTTGGTTTGGTTTATGAGACAGGGTTTCTTGGGCTGGAGAGGTGGCTCAGAGGTTAAGAGCACTGACTGTTCTTCCCAAGGTCCTGAGTTCAATTTCCAGCAACCACATGGTGGCTCACAGCCATCTACATTGAGATCTGCCCAGGCATATATGTAGAGCAAATACTGTATACATAATTTAAAAAAAAAGAAATGTATTTAAAAAAAAAAGAGACAGGGTTTCTCTTTGTAACAGGTCTGACTGTCCTACAGTCACTTTGTAGACCAGGTTGGCCTCGAACTCACAGAGATCCGCCTGCCTCTGCCTCCCAAGTGCTGGGATTAAAGGTGTGGGCTACCACACTCGGCTCAGTTAAGTGTCTTAACAATAGCTATATGTGCAATTTTCCTGGTTTCTAAAGTTACATTGTTTAAAAGGTAAGGTATCCATGTAAGATTGGTTCTAAGACCCCCTAAGGATCCCTAATCCTGGAAGAGTGAGTCCCTTTTTTTAACATAGTATAGTATTTGGAGATAAACTATACCATCTACTTTAAATGGTCTCTAGATTAGTAATATTAGTACCCAACCATATCAAACAAGCTAAAGTCATCTGAGAGGAGAGAACATCAATTAAGAAAACGCCTTCATAAGATGGGGCTGTTGGCAAGCCTGTAGGACATTTTTAAATTAATGGTTGATGGGGCAGGACCCAGCCTAGTGTGGGTGGTGACATCCCTGGGATGGTGGTCCTGGATTCTATAAGAAAGCAGGCTGAGCAAGCCATGGGGGGCAAGCCAGTGAGCAGCGCTCCTCCGTGGTGCTTCCATGGTCTCTGTATAAGCTCCTGCCTCCAGGTTCCTCCCCTGTTTGAGTTTGTGCCCTGTTTGAGTTCCTGCCCTCACTGCTTTTGATAATGGACTGTTAAATGGAACTGTGAGTGAAATAAACCCCTTCCTCACCAAATTGCTTTTGATAATGGTGTTCACCACAGCAATAATTAGCCTGACCATATAAGACTAATCCAGTGTAAATGCTGTATAAGCAACCGACACGTTGTATCATTTAGAGAATAATGTGCAAGGAAAAAAAATTTTCAAACTAAGTACAACTTGGAGGAAATTTTTCCGATCCAGGTTGGTTGAATATCCAGCTATGAGCCATACTCATGGAGGGCCAACTGTCTTTGTATCTTTATCTCTGCTGTCTTTGCATTACGCTTTGTGAATTCTCTCACAGAAAGCGCTCAGTTTCTAGAAAAGGAACACACTAGAAACTGTCAGATAACCTGAAAGCAGTGGTGCTTGGGTAAGCCGCACCTTCTCGCTCCAGGGCCTGCAGCAAAGAGGTGAGTACTCTGCTGCTGGACTAAACTCCAGCATACAGCAGTCGCCACGTTTCAGTTTCACAGATAAAGCAACAGATGGATGGCCCCTTGTAACAAAGCCACAGGACTAAACTGGCGTCTGGGACTGCTTCCCCCAGCATTCCGTCTGGAGCAAAGCTGGGCATGCAGTGGTCATTCGCAGGAAGAGGCGACCTCTTCTCTAGCTCCCAAGTGTATAGCATCTGTGGGTTACAGGGGGACAGCAAGAGGGTCTTTCGCTACTACCACCTCCGAGAAAAGTCTGAGGCAGCTGGCCTTAGCGCCCCTGTGGGCATGAGTACCCCCAGAAAAGCAGAGATTCTGAAGTGGCATCGAGTACAGAGTCCCATGCTTGGGATCCCTGTATTCTGTAGTACCGACTCCAAGGGAAGTGCGTGGGATACCAAGTTGCATCACCTAACTCATCTGACCTGTGTTCAAGGAAACCTTAAGTAAGGCCTGGCATGGCCATAGTGCCAGGACTCTGGACTGGCCCCAGAAATACTCTCACACCAAAGTATTGCTTCTTGCATCAGCAGCCTCATGCAGGGGGGCTGATGTGGCTTGCAGCACTGTTCTGCTGACCAAGACCAAGGTCATGTCACCTTAGCCCAGGCCCCACTCCCCACCTATCAAAGATCTCTGACTATACCTGAGAGGGGAGGAGGAGGGAGGAAGAAGGAGACACCTGGGCTACAGAAAATTATGGGGGAGGGGAAGACCCCAGCTGTGATCCACCCTGGTCTAGAAGGCAGGTCTGGCCATCAGATGGAGAGCCAATAGAAAAGTTCCGCCTGGAACGTCCTGAACACGGATTGGCTGCTGTCAGCAGAGGCTCCAGCAAGGTGTTGATCCCTCCTTCCCACAGAGCACCAAATCCAATAAAATTCTCAATCCAATGGCGAACTGCCAGGCTTCTGCCTCCGTCTCCCCATACTAGGAGCAGAGGCCAGGCCATTCGCTTTGGACACTAGAACCTGCAGCCTCTGGCCATGGCGGGACCCGAGTGGCAGTCCCTGGAGCAGTGCCTGGAAAAGCACCTGCCACCTGATGATTTGGGCGAGGCAAAGCGAATTCTCTATGGCAAGCAGACTAGGTCAGAGACCCAGAGGATGAGTTTGGGGAATTTGGAGCCACCATATGTGGGCCGGGGGAGCAAGGGGAGGGCTTCTGGGGTGTGAAGGGTTCTGTGGGGGCAGTAATGAAGAACCAAGTAAGCTTGCAGAGACCACACATCAGGTGTGATGAGGGTGACCCTTACAGATTGTGTACTTCCACCCTACCCCCACCTTGTGTGGAACAAAATAGGAAAGAAAATGAATTTGTTTTTTCAAGCTGTCTCTGTGGCCACCCCAACACTCCTCCCCTCCCTAAGCTACTAGCTTTGCCTCAGATCTCAGCTTCCTCTCTGGGGGTAGGGGTAGGGTGGGGGTTTTCTGCCCAATACCTCCAACTAGGGTCCCCTGAACCCTCCCTCTTTCCTGCTGTGACCTAGCAGCTTGGAGATGGAGGCTACTGGATCACACTAGCTAAGGAAGCTTCTAGACTGTCGAACCAAGAGTATCGGCAACACAGGTTTTCCCACTCTGGGCAAGCTGGCAGTGGATCAAACCCTGTAAGGGGTTTTCTAGGCTGTTAGAATGAATTGCAAGCTCTGATCTTGCTAAATCTCTGTTCACTTCATTGCTTACAGTGAGTGGCCTGTTCAGGTCTACCCCAATTTAGCCTGTTTGCTCTGTTACTCTAGACTGGCCCCTCGGGTTTAGAAATACTCAATCCAAAGTAATGTGTTTTGCCCCATCAACAGCCCTGCGTTGTGGGCCATCAAGGCTCACTGTGCTGTTCTGCTGACCAAGACCACCCACCAAGCTTTAGTCACCTCAGACCAGGTCCTCAGAGCCTATAAAAATATTTCTAGCTATACCTGGGGCAGGAGAAGGAGATTTCTGAGGGTGAGGGAGAGCAAGAGAGAAGGGAGAGGGAGGAAGGAGGAGACACCTGGGCTAGGGAAGCTGCCAGGGAAAGCCTCCAGCTGTGACCCACACTGGTCCAGAAGGCAAGTTGGCCACCAGATGGAGAAACAAAGGGGCGGTTTCCCCACTGAGCAGGGATTGGCTACTGTCAGCAGGGGCAAGTGAGCCCTCCTCCCTGCTGAGAGTCCAATCCAATGCTTCTGGAGAGCTGCCAGGCTTCTGCGTCCATCTCCCCATACTGGGGGGCAGAGGGCAGGCCATTCGCTTGGGACACCAGAACCTGCAGCCTCTGGCCATGGCGGGACCCGAGTGGCAGTCCTTGGAGCAGTGCCTGGAAAAGCACCTGCCACCTGATGATTTGGGCAAGGTGAAGCGAATTCTCTATGGCAAGCAGACTAGGTCAGAGACCCAGAGGATGAGTTTGGGGAATTTGGAACTGCCATATGTGGGCTAGGGGAACAAGGCTTGGGATTCAAAGGGCTCTTGGGGGGGGGGCAGTGATGAAGATCCAAGTAGGTTTGTAGAGGCTACACATTTGGTGCAATGAGGGCCTTTAGGGGTAATCCTTACAGACTGTGTACTTTCACCCCCACCTTGTGTAGAACAAAATAGAAAAGAGAGAATTTGTCTCTTCAAGCTACTTCTGTGGCCACCCCAACACTCCTCCCCTCTCTAAGCTACTGGCTTTGCCTCAGATCCCAGCTTCCTCACTAGGGGTGGGATGGGGGTTGTCTATCTAATGCCTCCAACTAGGGTCCCATGAACCTCTTTCGTGCTGTGACCTAGCAGTTTAGAGATGGAGGCCTATTGGATCAAACTAGCTAAGGAAGCTTCTCGACTGTCAAGCCAAGAGAATTGACAGCACGTTTCCCTACTCTTGGCAAACTGGCAGCGGATCACCAGTTCATTTATTTGTTTGATTGTTTGTTTTTAGAGTGGTTCTGTTGGGCATCTGGTATAACAGAGCTGGAAAAAGTACCCTCTACTGGTCTTTCTTTTCAATCCATTTTTTCTGGAGCAACCAGAAGGTTGTCTTTAAATGGACTAAGTTAATCCTTGTCCTTTGCTTAAACCCCGTAAGGGAATTTCTAGGCTGTTAGATTGAAATTTGAACTCTGACCTTGCTAAATCTCTGTCCAATTCCTTGCTTATATTGGCCTGTTCAGGCATTCTCCAATCCAGCCTGTTTGCTCTAGGACCATATGACATGACCTTGCATTAGGATCTTTTTTTTTTTTTTTTGGTTTTTCGAGACAGGGTTTCTCTGTATAACAGCTCTGGCTGTCCTAGACTCACTTTGTAGACCAGGCTGGCCTCGAACTCACAGAGATCTGCCTACCTCTGCCTCCCAAGTGCTGGGATTAAAGGCGTGCGCCACCACCGCCCGGCTTGCATTAGGATCTTGATCAGCCAAAAATAATTGATTAAATCAGTGGTTCCTGGCAACTTTAGGGTTCCCACAGGGAGGCCCAATCCACTAAATCTACCACAGCAGGTGGATGGTAAAACAACTTCATTAGTGTTTTGACACCCCCCCCCAAAAAAAACCTCTCCATAAGTTGTGTGAGGCTAGATGACCCTGAAATGTTGTAGCCTTCTACTGTACTTAAAAGATTAGTCATGTGGGTAGGTGATGTAGCTCAGTGGCCTGCCGGGCATTCCAGAGGTCTGGGTTTCCACAGCCCCATACAAAAACTCCAAAAAACAACAGCAGCACATATTAGTCACATGAGAAGTGTTAGGATTGAGGCTATCAAAGATGGTTTTCTTAAACGAAGCAAGGGCTATCTCAGCCCAGTTTCCAGGGATGGAAATTGCTGTGTTTTAAGGGTAAAGTGAGCAGGTTATCCTGGAATTGATTAATATGTTGGCGTCACAGGTAAAATCGAGGGTCCTTATGAATAAAGAAATGTTTCCACAGAAGCTCCTGGTACACATTCCTGGTAGGAGTGAAGCTGGGCCAAGAACTACCAAGTGAGAGGGATTCTATCAGCATTTGGAGAACCACAGAGTAGGGCAAAATTGTAACCGAGGGCAAGATGCCAATCAGTGTTAGTTACCCTATGTCTGCAGGCCCTAACCCCGCTTGACTCCCGCTTGACTCCCAATAGATGAACAAGTAAGTGCTTTTTGTTTGGTTTCCATTCTTCTCTTGGGCTCTGTTCCCCCATGACCGTTTTATGTTTTATCTCTTAAAGTGGTGTGAAGCTTCATACATGCTTAGTTCATTTGCTTGGGTGAGATTTGGCTAAGAGTAGAATTTTCAACTGAAGATAGAAAATTATTCTATTTTAAAAATACTTTAAAAACTCCTGTTCATTCTTTAGAAGCTAACATATACGTGACTACTTCCCTAAATCATCTTAGCTTCAGATTTTTTTTTTATAGGTTTTTCAAGATAGGGTTTCTCTGTGTATCCTTGACTGTCCTGGACTCACTTTGTAGACCAGGGTTGCCTTGAACTCACAGAGATCCACCTGCCTCTGCCTCCTGAGTGCTGGGATTAAAGGTGTGTGCCACCACGCCCAGCGGCTCCAGATTTCTTGCTGTGCCCAATAGACACTGAGAATGCTTATTAAATTTTTCCTGGGGGCTGGAGAGATGGCTTAGTGGTTAAGAGCATTGTCTGATCTTCCAGAGGTCCTGAGTTCAATTCCCAGCAACCACATGGTGACTCATATCCATCTATCCTGGAATCTGATGCTCTGTTCTGGCATCCAGAGATATACACAGATAGAGTTCTCATATGTTAAATAAATTAAAAAAATTTTTTTCCTAATAATTATTAATTTATTTATTTACTGGTGGCACTGAGACCCAAACTCAGGGTCTTCTGAATGCTAGACAAGTGCTGAACATGGCTACACAGATATCAGAATTTAACCAAATGTTTAAAGAGTTCCTGGGAACCTAAAATCAATGTATGGAAACCCACTTTTTTGACTGTACTGAAGACTTCACAGAAGTGAAATCAGAATGTTTAGAAAATTGCTGACAGAAATATTAAAGAATAGCACAAAGGATATCCGTGAGGTTTCAAGAATATCATATTGAGCAGAATGAAGCTGGTAACCACGCAGGACTCCTTGATCAACCACGATAGGGACTTCACTAAGAGATTGCCAACACCTTCATCTGGCAGAATCCCCTGAAAGTGGTAGGAACCATGGTTAGCCGTCTGTCATGACTATCTGATGAATGGGAACTTTTGGAGAAAAACTTACTCACTGTTCATCAGAAATCATCAAAACAGGAGAGCTTATCTGGATCCTATTCATCATGGTAGCATGCAACTTTTGGGGGGGCTTTAAGTTTCAACTGATTAGAAAAAAAAAGTATACTAGTTTCTTCATTTGTGACTGCTAATTTTAAAAGCCAAATATGTGTCTAATAATGTATGTCATAGGAAAGCACGATTTAATTAATAAAAACAAATGACAAAAAGATACGGTCACGGTCTGGTCTCCTAGAGGTATAGGTGAGGTCTCAGGTGTCAGTGTCAGAGGTGGTCCAGCTCTGTGGGAGCGGGTCTTGCAAGGATCTCTGGGAGCTTGGGTACTGTGCTCAGATAGTCATTCCAAAGGGATAAAGAGCAAGTGCAACATGTGCAACATGGGGAAAAGCCGGGAAGGAATACTGAAGACCTGCAGGTTAAATGTTTATTCTAATTTAAAAGCGTAAATCAGAGAACCTGGGGGTGAGGGTGAGTAGGTGGGAAAACCCCAGGATGGACAGGGAAGTAGCTTCAGGTGGCACACAGATATCTATCTGTTAGAAGCAGATAGTTTTAACTCAAGTGATGAAAGGGCGGGGTGGTTCCTAAGATGTTGAGTGGGAGCCAGAGAATGGGGCTAAAGAGGGCAATAGAGATAAAGGACCAAGATGAGCGGAAGTATGCATAGGATCTTCCCAATAAGAGGAGAGCAGGTGTGTATGCTCTCACATACACACGTGTTTCTATTCTTTAAATGGGAGAGACCCAGTCACCGCCATCAATGGTGAATGTGATGGGTCTGGGCATACTGGGAGGAGTGGCCAAGCTGTGTATCATATACTCTTTAGCAATGGGAGCATGGTCATCCTTAGGTAATTTTGTGGTTGTGTGACAAAAGATACTTACACCAACCTGAACAGTGTAGACTAATCCTTTCGCACAGTATTTCTTCCTCCCTCCCTTTCTTCCCTTTCCTTCTCTCCCTGTCTTAAGATTTTTCTTATGAGGTGCTAGGGATGGAACTCAGGAGAGTTTTCTTTTTATTGCTGTGATAAAAACACTGTGGCCAAAAAGCAACTTAGGGAGGAGAGGGTTTAGTTCAACTTTCAGCTCACAGTCCATCCTGAAGGAAAGTCAGGTCAGGAACCAAAGCAGGAACATGGAGGTCAGGAAGGAAGCAGAGACCACGGAGGAGTGCTGCTTACTGGCTTGCTCCTCAGGGCTTGCTCAGCCTGCTTTCTTACAGAACCCAGGACAACTTACCCAGGGATGGCACCACCCACAGTGAGCTGGGCCCTCCCACATCAATCATTAATCCAGAAAATACCCCACAGATTTGCCTGCAGGCCAATCTGATGGCAGCAATCCATCAATTGAGACTTCCTCTTCTACATATGCCTAATATTTTGTGTCAAGCTGTCAAAAAGCAATTAGCACAATGATTGGGACCACTGCAACACTTTGACATAGATTCTTGATACTATCAAGAGGGATTATGGACATGAGGTATGAGGCTCCTGTCAGGGCAATACAGTGCCCTGGTTTATATTAACCATTAAGTTCCATTCTAATTTAAAAGTGCAGTATTTACACAAGCCAGTAACACAGTTATTGCTTATTATGATCAAGTACTGTGTTCTGTACATAATTATATATTCTGGACTTTTTCATGACGAGCTCTACTGTGGGTGCTTGTATCAGGATAACTACAAACACAGTAATATAATGTCCTATGATGCCCATGACAACTAGGACACTGCAAAGTGACAGGAACTTTTCAGGGCCACTCTACTCATAGGGGGACCGAAGTAATCTATGCAGTCCCTCACTGATAGAAAAAGTCACTATGTCCACATGCTTCTGTATTATCAAGTGAAACAGGCAAGAGGAAGAGCAGGAAATGCAGAATGCCACATTTGTAATTTCTGTACCTCTTTGGAAGGATGCACAAAACGTGAAGAGGGCTCTCTTTGAGGTTTGGAACTTGAGCACGGAGAAGACATATTTCATTTTCTTTCCCCTTTGCTGTGATTTCCCACTCCACAAGCATGCTTCCTTTGCAACAGTGTTCCGGTTTAATGATTTAAAATGCTAATGGCAAAGAGCCACTAGAGGAAGAGAGATGAAGCTCCCAGAGTGAGAGGCTGCTGAGGAAGCAGAGGCCTTATGCTACGGCTGCCTCGACCCTTGTTAGGAGGGGGACCCAGGAGTGTGCACTGGAGCCAGGACGAGAAGTAATAAGCCTTCCTATATATAAGATATTTACATTACGATTCATAACAGTAGCAAAATTACATTTCTGAAGGAGCAACAGAATAATTTTATGGTTGGGGTCACCACCACATGAGGAACTGTATTGAAGGGTCACAGCATTAGGAAGATGGAAAACCACCGAACTACAGGGATAGATAGCTGTATGCAGTATACGACGCCCAAGAACACTTGAGACTCATTTTCTAAGTTCTATTCCTTCCTGGGCTACGGTTTAATTTAGTGCCCATCTTTTTTTTTGAGCTTGGATATCAGCAAGTGGGTGGATTTTCAGGAAAATGTGTCTCCTCACGTCTCTGGAGATTGAGAAGACACTGGTAGGGCCCCATTTCTGGATTTATAAATGGTGACTTCTGGTGGTTGTGTGGTCAAGAGGCAAGCGATGTTATCCGGGACTTTAACAAAAGTGCTAATGCCATTTGTAGGGGGTTCTCTCTCACAGCCTAGTCATATAGGCATAGGACCTCTTACAGGTAAGGATTTCAGTATTTTAAATGATGGTGGGGGGCACATATTCAGTCGCTTGCAGTGTCGCAGACTCCTCCAAACCAAGCCGTTGCCTCGAGTGTAGACTTAGAACTCTTGAATGCAAGTAGGGTAGGGAATGAGGATTTACAACCTGGAATAACAGGATGGCAGAGAGAGCTTACAGGTGGTGACCATAAAAATAGATGATGTCATCAAGAAGATGCAGAACCCCACAGCCAAAAGGCAGGTGACCTGGACCATAGAGCCGCCTGGCCCACCTCCCCTCAGGCTCAAGAGAATGAGTGTCTGCAAGGAGCTGGGAGTGGTCAGCTGCACAGTCTCATGACAGGCTGAGGGGAGGGCAGTACTGGCCTCAGATAGAATCAGGAAGGAAGGGGAGAATAGGCCAACGGGATGGTGCTGCTCAGAAGACAGACAGCTGTGGGGTGTGATAAAGATGCCCACCAGCCAGCCTGGACTTCCATCTTCCTAAACTGACACCACAGGATGCTCTGGAAGGGCAGCTTGGCTCCTGAGCCCATAGCCTTTGGGAAACCGACGCATAAAGCCTTTCTCCTTTTTCTCCCTGTGTCTCATCCACAAGTCCTCAGTGTGTAGCTCCTGGGCTTTTTCTATGCTATGGGACTGTTTTCACCAAGGAAGGTTTCCCAGGGACTGAGACCCGCAGGAGGGGCCCCTCCACCCAAGGGTGGGAGGACTCTCTGAGGCATTACAGTGAGGGGAGGCCAGGTGTGGGCACTGCAGCTATTTCTAACCTGCCAGAGGGAAGGGAGCCTTGACTGCTCCAAAAGCAGGCTGATTGTCATGGGCGGAACCCAGCTCAGAGCTGTCATGGAAGCTCTTGGCAGAGGGTGGAGACAGGGGGCTTGGACTGACAGGGCTGTGATTTTGAAAGAAATGTCTTTAAGAGAGCGACTTAAAGTAGGAGAGAAATATTATTATTAGGTAATGCCTGTCAGGTTATTTTTTGATGTGTTCTTGGTATTTCATAATCATTTTGCCTTTAGATGGTAAGCCCTTCCTGGCCCCGGGCCGTGAACTGTGCCCCTGGGGTGTCACCCCAGCCCTGGACATGCAATAGGCCTCAGGAGGTATTTGCTGCCTGACCCATGGCCTTTGTGGAGGAAAGTAAATGATCTCTAGCAGTTAGTGATGAACGACAATTGTGGGTAAACAGTTACACTTGCACCCTTTCAAACCCACCCTGCACCTACCCAGCACCCACTCAGCTCCAGGCATGAAAATGGCCCCTGGTGGAACAGCCGAGGATAAGGCTCAAGGCTCTGGGCCGATTACCTGAAACTCAGCTTCCTGAGGCGTGAATGAGCACAGGGCCTCTCTTTTGCTAGCACTTCCTGGCCTCCATCCTGACTCTCTCCTGAGCCTCTTAACCCACCTCTGGTAGCACAGCTGGCCCAAACCCTAGGATCCACATAGCCCTCTGATCCTGGTTCAAAAACATTTTTTAAGAGCCAATTCCTTCCTGTCTGCGCGGGCCGCTGGGACTTCAGTCTTTGCTCTGATCGGCTGTAGCTCCAAACACCAGCCTTTCCATTTATAATACTTCCTCCCTTTGCCAGGCCTAGTCAGGGATCCTCCATGCTGGTCCCAGTTCAGGCAGTGAAATGTCCATCCACCTCCTAGCCCTACTGCTCTGCAAGTCTGTTGGCGCTGTACTGGAAGCTTTCCAAACAAGACACCCTACAAATCTTCTTTCTCTAATTAACAACTACAGAGAGGTAGGGGGATTCTTTTCTTCCTAGCATCCAGGCTGAGCTAGGGCTCCACATATGGTCTGATCTCCCCAGGGGCAGGGCGTTAAATATATCGGACTCTTGGAAACTTCTCTCACTCTCCTCTCCTGCCTTTTCAGGAACCTCGATCTTCCCAGAAAAGCTTTAGAAGCCGCCTCGGGAAGAAACTTTGAACTGAAGGGATATGCCTTTGGGGCAGCCAAGGAGCAACAGAGAAGCCCCCGAATTGTGCGCGTGGGGCTCGTTCAGAACAGAATCCCGCTCCCCACGTCTGCTCCTGTAGCAGAGCAGGTACGGTCTTTTTTTTTTTTTTTTTAAACAATACACACGTAAACGGGCCCTGGCTTATCCTGCTGTGCAGTCACTGGCTGGCTGAACTGAGGATCTGTAGCCCAGGCACCTACCTGATGGGCATCTGGGTCATTTCTCTCTGTCTTTTCTTCTTCCTTTCAGTCTTCTCTTCTGGTTTTACTTTCTCTCTTCTTCTCAGTCCTTGCTTTTCTTTCTACCCACCCTTCAGCTTCTTCTAGCACTCTTGATCTGAACTTTCATTTACCAATCGGGAAAGTGTCCCTTTGACAGTTCAAGATCTCTCCACAGGATGCTTTGTGGTAAAGGCCACCTGCCAGCAGGCCCTGACCAGCATGGAGCCTGTTTTTCTGCTGATCATAAAGCCAGCATCTTGCTCTGCCTAGAGTGTTTACTAATGTGTGACTCTCTGTTCACTAAGAGTCCCACAGGTTGTGAGAATCTGGTAGACACTCCTTTATCTTATAATCAATGTAGCAGTATCTTACAGTTCCCCAAAATATCATATCACAGATGCAGGTAGTATATATATACAGCTTTTCACAGCTGTATTAAAAAATAGTTTTGCTGGAACTTCAATGGCATTGTCTATAGAGGGTACCTCAGCACATTTGATAGTTCTTTTTTTTTTTTTTTTTTTTCGAGACAGGGTTTTTCTGTGTAGCCCTGGCTGTCCTGGACTCACTTTGTAGACCAGGCTGGCCTTGAACTCACAAAGAGCCGCCTGCCTCTGCCTCCCAAGTGCTGGGATTAAAGGCGTGCGCCACCACCGCCCGGCTTGATAATTCTTAAAAGCATTTTGCAGGAAACCTCAGGTCACTTGAATTCCAGACCAGACTGGTCCTACGTTTCCATATACATGAAAGAGAGGTGAAAGGGCACTCACACACACACACACACACACACATACACACACTTATTCATGTGTGTGCTGGTAGTTACTGGAGAAACAGCTCAGGCACTCAGCCTGCTAGGCAACACTATTGCAGGAATCATATTCCCAACTCTATTAAAACAAGTCAGGGATGGAGCATTCACTTGGTATATGTGAGATTATGGGTTTGAACCTCAACATGCGCTCTCTCATGTGTGAGTGTGTGAGCACACACACACACACACACACACACACACACATACACACACACAGAGAGAGAGAGAGAGAGAGAGAGAGAGAGAGAGAGAGAGAATGTGATTCTCAGTTCACTTTTCTCCCTGGATTTGTTGTTCATGAACAAGTTTGTTATCTAAATTGTCGGGCTACAAAGACAGGGACAGTCTCACCCCCAAAGTATACTTCTGTACCTAGAAGTATACTTTGCAAGTCGATGGTGCTGAGCGAATATGGGTTCACATGCCTGTCTGGAGCTCACAGCCTCTTGGGAAGAGACTGTGAACATAAGAATGTGCTCCTTAGAGTGTCAGCTTGGCTCCCCCAACTTTTTTTTTTTTTTAAACAAACGTATCTGGGGGCTAGAGAGAAGACGCAGCGGTTAAGAGCACTGGCTGCTCTTCCAAAGGACCCAGGTTCAAATCCCAGCACCCACATGGCAGTTCACAGCTGTCTGTAATTGTCAGGCATGGTAGCACATGCCTTTTAATCCCACCACCCGGGAGACAGAGGCAGACAGATCTCTGTGAGTTCGAGGCCAGCCTGGTCTACAAAGCAAGTCCAGGACAGCCAGGGATACACAGAGAAGTCCTGTCTCAAAAAAAAAAAAAAAAAAAGGTGGCGCATACCTTTAATCCCAGCACTTGGGAGGCAGAGGCAGGCGGATCTCTGTGTTCGAGTTTGAGGCCAGCCTGGTCTAAAAAGCAAGTACAGGAATAGCCAGGGCTATTACACAGAGAAACCCTGTCTCAAAAACAAACAAACAAAAAAACAAAACAAAACCAAAAAACAAACAAAAAAAAAGAACAAACATATCTGATTGCCTTCTGGGAGTCAGACATTATGATGAGTGACAAACAGCAAAGGGACCACAGCACTGCAATAGGGACAGTATTGCCATGGGGGTGCCCACAAACAGCTGAGAGGGTTTATAGAGGGGTGAGGTGGGACAGGGGTGGCACCTTCTAGAAGTCTGGGGGGCGAGAGAGGCACTCCTGGCCAAGAGCCCAATCCCAGTACATTTAAGATTTAAACCAGCCAGAAATCCAGATTTTACAGGACAGCGGAAGTGGCCAAGCAAGACCGCTGAAAGTTTGAATACAAGATGGTAGGGAGCAGATTTGTCCTTAATTCAGAGAGCAGTTGGCCTCGGGTGTGTGATGGGTGTGTTGGGGGGGGGTGGTGTATCTATACATGGACACACTCCTGCCCTGCCCACTGGAAGTACAGCTATACTCATTCAAACCGTACAGCAACACCATGAGAAAGGTCTTTCTTCTCCATCACAGGGAGCTAGGATGGGGTGGGATGGGGGTTGGTTTATGGAGATTGGTATATGGGGAGGGGCCCGAGTCCATATGTGTGGGATTCCAGAACCTCTTTCCTTCTGTCCGTCTTGCAGGTTTTAGTCTGTTGAAAATAGCAAACACTAAACCTACCACCCCCTTCTTTTTTCTTTGCCCACGATTAGGTGGGAGTTTGACTGTTCCATGTGCTTTGGGGGTCAATTCTTTTTAAATTGTCTCAACAATAGCAGCAAATATATTTTAATCCTTGCTTTTTAAATTGCCAGGTCTCTGCCCTCCACAAACGCATAGAGGATATTGCTGAGGTGGCTGCAATGTGTGGGGTCAACATCATTTGTTTCCAGGAAGCTTGGAGTAAGTCTCTGTTGTGATTCTTTCTCGGCCACCTTTAAATCACTGTGTGGATTCTTTCTCAAGGGTATCTGCTGCCTGAGGTTTTTATTTTGTTTTTGTTTTATATCCTTTCTTCTTGCTCCTGTTGACTTTTTTTTTTTTTTTTTTTTGAGACAGGGTTTCTCTGTGTAGCCCTGGCTGCCCTGGAACCTGCTCTGTAAACCAGGCTGGCCTTGAACTCAGAAATTTGCCTTCCTCTACTTCCTGACTATTGGGATTAAAGGCATGTGCCACCACCACTGGGCATCAAAAAAAAAATTTTAAGACAATAGCTAGCTAAGCACCTTTGGCTAGCCTGGTACTTGCAACAATCCTCCTGCCTCTGCCTTTCAAGTACTGGGGTTACAAGCACATGCCAGGATGACTGGTCTAGACAATGTATTTGATGACACTAGGGACCAAAGGAGCCTCTGTCCCCCACCCCCATCCTTCACACCTCTCTACTACTACCATCATGGAACCAGGTGAAATCGGCGGTAGGTAGGAATATTAGCCTTTTCTCTTTTAGCACTGAGGAATCAAACCCTGGGCCTTGCACTCGCTCAGTATACCCTCCCTCCTGGGCATCATCCACATCCTTTCCCTTGGCTTTTCTGAATTATTTCCTTGTCTCCTAATGGCAGCTCAGGGCCCTGTGGCTGACCACCTTATAGAAAACTAAGTCTTCTGCTGTATACATTTTTGGTACTATGTACCTTTTCTTCATATTATTTGTTGTGTTTTGTCAAGGAGATAAAATGAGTCTATGGTCTGTTATCAAAAAAAAAAAAGTAAGTGTTCTCAGCCTGGTGGTGGTGGTGCACACCTTTAATCCCAGCACTCAGGATGCAGAGGCAGTCAGATCTCTGTGGGTTCGAGGCCAGCCTAGTCTACAGAGTGAGTTTTGCATTATCCGTATGGCCCCCATCACAGTAAACATAACTGTCCTCTACACACACACACTTTCGTTGGCCTATCCCCATTCATTCACTGCCAAGCCATTTTTTTCCCTGAATCACTTTGTTTTTCCTACAGTTTGCTTTGTGTTCTAATACACGTTCTGTCTTTGACTTTCTAGCAGTTTCTAAATCCCCTGAACCTGTTTAGACACATGAAATGGTCTACCAAGGCCATCTCAGAAGGACTCCGCCAGGCCTCCGATTGCTTTGGTCTGAATTAGTTGCCCCCTCTGCTGGCCACTCAGAGATAGCCAGAGATGAAGGAGCAATCCCATTTTCTTCTATTTGGCAGAAATGGCAGAAGGAACATGTTTGAGGCAAGCCTCTCCATAGGTGTGTACATGGACATTTGTGTCCCTACAACTTGCATGGTGGTTTGAATAAACATCAAAATCAGGGTTAGAAATCGTTTTTCTTCAGAAGTTTGAACACACTGTTCCATCCACCTCTAGTGTTGAGCATGTTTTGACTGGCTCAAAGCTGCCTAGATTTATGTCTTTGATTTGTTTGCTCTTCTCTGGAAGGTTGTAAATCTTTGGATTTGCTAATATTGCTACAGTGTTGTGAGGGTGTTACATTGTGTATACCTTTTCCAATCCATTCTAGATGCTTCCAGGAGTCTTTCAGTATAGATACTTGGATCTTCCTATGTTTTCTTGCATTCTTTTATTCTTTGGGGGAAAAAAATCACCAAAATTATAATCTTAAAGGGGTTTGTGGGGTTTTTCTTTGTTTGTTTGTTTGTTTTGTTTTGTTTTTTTGTTGAGACAAGGTCTTTCTGTATAGCCCTGGCTGTCTTGAAACGCTCTATGTAAACCAGGCTGGCCTCAAATTCAGAGATCCACTTGCCTCTGCCACCACCCATCCCCCGCCCCCAACCCCGTGCTGGAATTAAAGGTACATGCCACCTAGCCAGCTATTTAGAGTTTTTAAATTAATTTTATTCTAGTATCAGGCTATTACTGCTTTCCATAAAAGAAGGTATTGAGGTAAGCTGAGCAGAAGTTTGGTTTTGTAGACAGAAGGGTCTTATATAAAGTGGAAACAAAGAAAGGAGAGAGGACCAGCCATTAGATGGCCACTTTCCTTGTAACTTAGGGACAAAGAGAACATTAACTGAGTGAGTAGTGTCAAGGTCCTTCTGTGTACTTTTTTTTTTGGAAAGGGTGGAAGCCGAGGAATGATATTGAAACTGGTCTTTCGGGGAAATTGGCTGCCATCTCTTTCATTGGGGACAAACAACTGAGTTGCTATTTGGTGATATGAACTTATTGTGAGTGATGCCATTTTGAGTCTTAGTTTGATCTGATGGCCCTAGACCAAAACAATGCCCTCGTATAATTTTTACTTAACATTTCTCCACTCCCTCCATATCCTCACTTCCTGATACTCCATTAGTCTATTTCTAGCCTAGTACCAGAATTTTCTCCTTTTTCTTCTACTTTACTTCTTTGTCCTTTACTTTTCAAACTGCATCTTATATTTCTTTTTGCTCCACTTTCTCTTCTTTAGTGTAGACCTGCATTAGCGTGATAACTATATGACAGAGTCAATATTATGCTGCCTTGAAGTTTCCTCTACTGAAGAAATCAGTCCATTACCTTTAAATTTAGCCTGAGGCAAGTTCATAGAAGGACAGAAAACAGTCACATTCTTTGCTAAAATAGGTACACTCTCTAGTCCAGAAGAGTTATGTCCTTTAGAACCTCTCGACCTGGGACTTCCGAGTCCACGTTGCTCTCAACTCTGTCCTCCAAGCTCCTACTGAGATAGCATATTAAACTCTGCTTACAGTTTTTAGTTACTTTTCTAGTCCAAAGTTCCAACGCCTTCCACATTCCTTCAGAAAATGGCATCTGTCACAGCAGCAGCCAACTCCTGGTACCAACTTCCATGTTAATTATGTTTCTGTCACTTGTGATAAAAGCACCGTGACGAAAATTAACCTGAGAAGAAAAGGGTTTATTACATCCTGTAGGTTAGAGTCCATTCTGGGGGAAAGTCAGGGCAGAGCTTGTTCTCCATGGCTTGCTCAGCCTTTCTCATACAAGTCAGGGGCACCTGCCCTGGGCTTCATATAGTCTCCTGTGGGCTGCCGGGCTCGCATATCAATCATTAATCCAGAAAATACCCCCACAGACTTGCCTACAGGCGATCTGATGGAAGCATTCTCTCAATTAAGGTTCTTCTTCTCAGATAACTCCACTTGTGTCAACTGACAAAAATCCAACCAAGACAATCACTGAGCCTGTAAGCTCATCAAATTGGCTAGATTTTCTGGCCAATAAGCTTCTAGAATCAGGCTGTCTCTATCCGTACTTCTCCAGCACACCCAGCTTTTTAGGTGGGTCCTAGAAATCCAAACTCAGGTTCTTGTGCTTGTATAACATTATGCACTTTACCCATGAACCATATGCCCAGACCTCATCCTTTGCTTTCTGTTGCCGTATTCTGAATATATGGGAATCCTTTCATTCTGAAAGTCCTTGATCTTGTCTCATATTTGCAATATCTTCTCTTACCTCCGGGGATACTAACATTAGGTAACATTGTGTTCCCTTGTGTGGTCCTTTCTTATAAGCTACCCCCTTTCATGCGTCTTCTTATATTTTAAAGATTGAGGGTTCAAGAACTGAAACTCAGCTACAAGTGTCTGGGAGAGTTGTATCCTCTGATTTCTCCTTAGGGTGCTCTAGCATAGGTAATCCCAATGTTAGTATCTCCTGAATATTTCCTTCAGACTGTCAGATTCTCCCTAAGAAAGCCTACCCTCCTGCCAAGAAGAGAAAGAGGACAAAGTTCATGGGGATCATTGTTATTTCCCCTGTTCTTGCTGCTGCATTTATCTTTTTGCTCTTGTTTGACTCTTATCTGCAGCTTCCATTAGACTCTACTAAGCTCCATGAGGCCATTGCTTGTGTTTGTTGGTTTCTATGGATCCCTGATTCCCTTTTCTACAGGGACTACAGTGGTCTTTGCTGTACAGAAAGCAGTAAAACTTAGCCAGATCTTTGCTTTGTTGGTTCTGGAACTCCTGCTCAACCATCAGTGTCTAGCATAAGTGCTTCCTCCTTTGTGAGACCGTGGAGAACCCCCCCACACACACCCAAGGGAATTTTGGTACTCAGTCCTACTAGATAGTATGGCCATCTGTGGTAACTGCAATGAGAAATGTCCCTCATAGGCTCAGATATTTGAGTTCTTGGTCCTATATGGGGAGCCAATGGAAGAATCTTAGAACAACAATTAAAAGGTACAACCTTGATGGTGGAAGTAGGTCACTGGGAGCCAGCTTTAAGCGATTACAACCTAGCCCCACTCCCTGTTCTCTCTCTCTCTCTCTCTCTCCCTCCCTCCCTCCCTCCCACCCCCTCCCATCTATCTGTCTCTCCGTCTGTCTGTCTGTCTGTCTATCTGTCTCTCCTTCTACCTGTGGTTGAGATCAGAGAAGTGATCTCCCAGCTTCCTGTTCTACCTCCCCGCTGCCACACTTTTCCTGCCGTTATGGACTCTTCCGGAACTGCAAGCCAAAATAAACTCCCCTGTAACTTGCTTTTGGTTATGATATTTTTATCACAGTGATAGCAAAATAACTAATACGCCATCCAAGATCATAAACTGTCTCTTTGTCTTTGCCTTTTTGACACAGAGTTTCTCTGTGTCACCCAGGCTGGCCTCAAACTCGGGATGATCCTGCCTGACCCTCTGAGTCCTGGAATTCCAAGTGTATAACCCTCTGTCAGGTATAATCGATGTGTTTTCCTCTGGGCCAGCAGTTCCTAAGAACAGAGTAATGTCTTAGTCATGGGGCTGACTCAATGTGAGGTCTGAGAATGTGGGACCCCTTCCCCCTCTATGAAAAAAAAAAAAACTTACTGGGATTTTGTATCCCCTGGCTTCCTCTAACCACCAT
Source organism: Lophiomys imhausi (assembly GCA_907164525.1). Classification (NCBI taxonomy): domain Eukaryota; kingdom Metazoa; phylum Chordata; class Mammalia; order Rodentia; family Muridae; genus Lophiomys; species Lophiomys imhausi. Next base: position 20,880 of record CAJQZJ010034192.1, on the reverse strand, counting down.
TCTATATCTTCTTTTGAAAAATTTATTTGTGTTGGGATATTTAGGTACACAGGAAAAGAAGCCATTCAAAGGGAAACAGAAATTTGGAACACTTAACTTGAAATGAAATCAGCATGGGAAATGTTGTTCTCTGGGGAGGCTTAAGTCACTTCTTATGCTCTGGAAGCTGAGAATGAATGGTCATTAGGGAATATTTTTGTTATTAGCTGTCTTCTTGCTGGATTCCTTAAAATAGTTCTCTTGTCTGGACTGAAAGGATTTTGGGGAGTCTTGAGCCTGGAACCAACACTTTCTGGACTTCGTTGGCAACATCATCTGCCTGCCGTGGGTCTGGAAGGATCGGCAGCATGCTTGCTCAGGTGTAGCCTTAGGGCCAGTCTTACTGAGACCAGGACAAATGTAAAGCTGGGCTTCTCTTCCTTTGATGTGAAAGGAGGAGGGTCGCACTGGCTTTGCGAGGAATGAGAGCTGAGCTTGTCCATCCTCACAGCAGGTGCCGTGTTTGGCGAATGTTGACTGTTGACCATTGTCATGATCCCTAAACAGGCCCCAAATGCCATACTAGTTAAACACAGCCGAGTCATGTCATGAGGTGATGTGTTTCTTGAAAATAGGTCAGTTTGGCACCAGAAGGGCAATTGGAAACATCCATTCGGCTAGTTAATGTAAGACAAAAGGAGATGGGCCCATGAAGGACAGGAAGCTAAAGAGTAGGCCCAGTGGATATATGCAATACTTCAAGAAAAAAAAAAAAAACAAGCAACAACAAACAGCTCAGTAGAAAAAAACCAGAGCAATGAGCAGAATGTGGACAGTGAAGAGAGAATGAATCCAGAATTCCCAGGAGATACTCAGCAGGATTAGCAATGAAAAAACATTTTTATTTCTTCAGTCCTGAGACAGAATCTAGGCTAAGCCTTAAGTATGCTAGATAGGTACCCCACCAGTGAGCTGCTTCCAGGACAAGGAAGACACATTTAATCATGGTGAGATATCAGTTTACATAGTGCAGTGGTAGATATAAAGATAACTACATTACTGCAGTTCTTCAGATTTGCCCAGGGTAGTATAACAACATTATATGTAACTGTGATCCCTCTGGCCCATTGTCTCAGCTAGGATTTCTATTGCTCTGTAGACACCATGGCCACAGCAACTCTTATAAAGGAAAACATTTAACTGGGTCTGGCTTGCAGTTCAGAGATTTAGCCCATTATCATCAAGGCAGGAAACATGGAGGCACGCAGGCAGACATGGTGCTAGAGCGGTAGCTGAGAGTTCTACATCTTGATCCGCAGGCAACAGAAGTGAACTGTGAGCCACTGAGCCTGGGCTTAAGTATCTGAGACCTCAAAGCCTCAAAGCCTCCCCCACAGTGACACACTTCCTCCAACAAGGCCACACATACTCCAACAAGACCATACTTTCTAATAGCGCCACTTCCTGTAGGCCAGAAATTCGAACACATGTCTATGGGGGGCCATACCTACTCAAACCACCACACCCATATACAGAAAAGTGCTGATGCACGCATTGCATGCATGGAGGTGACACACTCTCTGTACTGTTCCTATATGTGTTTTTATCCAGGGTTGGGAAGAAAGCAATTACAAGCCAGCGGCCCTAGGATTAGGGATGTGATTCAGTGTTAGAGCACTTGTCCAAAATGCATAAGGCCTTGGGTTTAAACCTTAGCACTGAAATAATAGAAGTCCTGCTGGTATAGACAGTGCTCTAGAGTGCTTAGTTTGCCCAAAGACCTGAGTTTGAACTCCGTACCCCCCCATACACACACTCACATGACAGAATAAAACAAACCAAACACAGTTTAGTGAAAAATTTTCCAGTGAATTTCAGGTCTAGCTGGAGATCCTGAAAATAATGGCTTTATCTTTGGGCACACGGCTTCTGCCCAGTAATTTTCAAACCTTTGTGGGATCATTGGATGTTTCTGAAGAAGCCTATCTTTCCCCAGGGGGAAGAAAAAAAGATCCCTGTGACAACTTGCTCTGGGCTGAGGACACCCACTAGGGACCATGTGATTCATTCCTAACCTTTCTCTCCTCTCTCTCTCTCTCTCTCTCTCTCTCTCTCTCTCTCTCTCTCTCTCTCTCTCTCTCTCTCT
>CAJQZJ010034192.1:0-18745 GCA_907164525.1 Lophiomys imhausi | reverse complement strand
TCTCTCTCTCTCTCTCTCTCTCTCTCTCTCTCTCTCTCTCTCTCTCTTTCTCTCTCTCAGATATGCCCTTTGCTTTTTGTACACGAGAGAAACTTCCCTGGACAGAATTTGCTGAGTCAGCAGAGGATGGGCTCACCACCAGGTTCTGTCAGAAGGTGAGACACTTAAGTATGCACCCAGTGCGGTAGCTGGCAAACCCACGCAAAGCCGCAGCTGTCATATGTGCTCCTTCGCTGTGGAAAATATTTGCCCGATTAGATTAGATAAGACTTTGACATTTTTGCTGTTGTTGGGTCTGCTTTCATTTACGGTCATAGTTTCAGAGCTCTATTTGGTGACAGAGCTGCAGCCCAGGGAGGGATGGTTTTGAGTGACTTCATGGAAAGTCTAGCAAATGACAGAGCTAGCACTCGGGGGTGAGGGGCATTTATCTTTTCTAGACCTTTGTCCTCTCCACTTGCCATTTGTGTAACTCAGCAAAAGCTTCAACACATGGTCCATCTCTAAGTGTAGACATTGGTTTTCATTTTTCCTAATTAAAACCTTGTTATACATGAGATCTGATCCCAATTATACAAATTGTCCAGAAAAATCAAAACTCTGAAGACAGAATGCACCAAAGGGAACATGAACGTAGACTTTTTATCCTGTCAGTGAGACACTTTGCCCTAGTGGAGCTACCTTGTAGGACCCCGAGTGTATGAGGAGGCTCTTGGCCCTCATATGACTGCTGAACTGGGGTGGGGGACTGTTATGTAGGGACATTCCACTCTGGAGGAGTGGGATGGAAGGGTTAGGGGGTAGAGGGTAGGAGGGTGGGACTGGGAGGGGTGGAAAGAGGACACTATGATGGAGATGTAATCTGAAGTAATAAATTTTAAAAACAAAACAAAAAACTCTGAAGACAGGAAAGAGAAAAAGGCATGGCAAGAGGGTGAGGTAAGAAGGGGAGTGGCTGCTAATGGGTGCAGGGATTCCATTAGAGGTCATGTCATCACAATGTGCCAAAATTAGCTGGTGACAATTGCACAACTCTGGAAATATACTAAACACCAGCAGCTTAAAAGAATGATTCTGATGGAATGGCAGTGGCACACATCTTTAATCCCAGCACTCGGGAGGCAGAGGCAGGCAGATCCCTGAATTCGAGGCCAGCCTGGTCTACAGAGCAAGTTTTAGGATAGCCAGGGCTACACAGAGAAACCCTGTCTCAAAAACAAACAAACAAAAAAGAACGATTCTGTGCTGTGTGGATTATATTTAGTAAAGCTGTTGTCAGAAAAACCTGTACTAGTCAAGAAATTATGGGTGGTGATGTGTCCTTATTCGCAGCTCTAACAGCACTTTCTGTTTTTCATTCGGACTTTTTACGATGCTTATAAGGGAGTCTGGGGCAGAGTCATAGTGATTTTTATCAGTACAAAATTGTGACTCTAGACATCTGTTCTCTCAAGCTATGGGGAAAAGCCTCTCATCGAGTTATTGATTCTTTGCTGTGGCAAAAGAAAGGGGACAGGATGAAAACTGTTTCTGTTGGTAAGCCTAGATTAGGGCTGGAGGGAGAGTGTAATTAGAGCAGGTGCCAGAGAACACTTGTCAACCTCAGGAGGGACCAGGGGCCTTCATTAAGGTTACAGGTGGATGGCTTAGGTGGTGTTACTGGTGAGGACCAAGAACCATCTGAAGTCACTCACTTAGTCACAAGTCCTGATGTTCGTATTAGGACAGAAAGAATTTAGTGCCTGCTATGGCTTGAATGTGTTCTCTAAAACTGAATGGTTAGAAAATTAACTTATAATATTAGTATTGTGGGGAGCTGCATTATAAAGGTGGTGGGGTCATGAGGATTTAGTTCTTGTGAGTGGATTTACATCAGTATCCCCAGTGTGTTTCTTCTTTTAATTAAAGCAAATTCAGCCTCTTTTTACTCTCTTGCCCTCTACTATTACTAACGGACTGTTCAGCACATATTTGACCTTGGGCCCCCCCTCCCGAACTCCAAGGAGAATCTGTTCTCTATGAGCTACCCGATCCTTATAATTCTGTTGTAAGAGCCCAAGACAAACTATGTGGCAAGGTATCTTAGAATAGGTGAGAAGAATAACGATAATTCATGAAGAATTTCTTTGAGACAGGGTCTTACTCTAGGTTTTATAACCTGGAACTCACCAAATATGTTTCCCAAACTAGTCTTAAACTCGATTTTCTTACCCTAACCTGCCAAGTCCTAGGATGACAGGTGTGAGCTACCATACCTGACTCCATTTTACTTATTTTAAAAAATATCTTGCACTTATTGTTTGACAATTTGATGCATGTATACAGTGTATCTTGATCCTGTGCACCCCAAGCTTCCCCCCCTTGCTCCACAGGACACCCCCAACATGGCCCCATGCAGCTTTTGGGTCCTCTCCTTGGTTTTGTTAACTCGAGTCCAATCATTTTTTTAATTGTATGTAGAACATACAACTTTTCATCCATTTTGCCTGTATGATTCAACTCTATAAAATGTGTCCCCACTACTGTGCCACCGACCATCAGAACTCTTGCCTTGGGAATCTGAAACATTTGTATCCATTAGAAAGGCTCCTGGTACCTCTCCCCTCCAGCCCTTGAGAAGCAAATTCTACTTTCTATGTCAGTGAATTTCATTACTCTAGGATTCCTCTGTAGGTAGAAGTTGTGTATTGCATTTTAACAGGATGGTATCATTTAACACAATGCCCTCTGGGTCCATCAGTCTGAAAGCAGGGGATAGGGATTCCTACCATGACATAGGTGGATAATATTTCATTGTCTTCACACACCACGACCTTTTGTTCAGCCCTTCATCTGTTGGTGAATAGCAAAGGTGCTTCTACTTCTTGGCTCTTAATGATAACAAATAGTGCTCCTCTGAATATGGACTCATCATTATGTGGACCTGTCTCACTGAGTGTCTGCTTTTTCAGTGTGTCAGGTGTGTATGCACAAGTGGTACTGTGTCATAGTTGTCTGCTGAACATTTAGGAGCATCTATATAATTTCCTGGAGTGCCTGTATCATTTTGTATTCTCTTCCCAACATTACACAACAATGATTGTTCATAGTCATTTCATCTCTCTCCCCCTTCCCCTCCCCCTTTCCCTCTCTCTCTCCAGGGTCTCACTGTGTAGATCAGGCTGGACTCATGAATGTTAGAATTAAAGAAGTATGCCACCACAGCTAGATATTGATTATTCTTATGTAATCAGCTGTAGGCATCAGGACAACAGTGGCATTTAGAACTTTAAAAAAAAATAATTGCTTTTAGTAAGAGCTGAAAACTAAGTCTAATTATTTAGAAACATCATTAAATTCTTCTCCAACTTAAAAAAAAAAAACACGTAACAATTTACCTGAAAGAGGAACTTCATGGTTTTCAATTCCCCAGCTGGCAAAGAAGTATAACATGGTGGTGGTGTCTCCAATTTTGGAACGAGATAGAGATCACGGGGGAGTTCTGTGGAACACAGCCGTGGTGATCTCCAATTCAGGACTGGTTATTGGAAAGACCAGGAAGAACCACATCCCCAGAGTGGGTGACTTTAATGAGGTGAGTGCCAATCAGAGCTCAGCGGGCTTTCCTGGGGAGAAATTCTGTATCAGAGGCTGTGACTTGTGACGCTGTAGGGCAGTGCTGTTGTAGTATTCGGAGGGTCTGATAGCATTGCCCTGCATCGCATGGACAGATGAGATATTTGGGTCATAAAAACTTTAGCAGCATGGGAATATATATATACACATATATACATACATACACACACACACACACACACACATACACACACACACATTGTATGTGTCTGCAGCAATTTGTCTTTCTGCAATACTCCCTTAAGGTAATTGGTGCATGAACTAAACTGTGAATAAACAGTACACAAATATGAAATTACTCCAGTGAGCCCTTGTGAAGGGGCTCAGAGCTCCTAGGCAACCATGATATAATCCTAGTTTTAGTGGGTGGCATTCTTGGTGACTTACATGGGATCTAGGTTGGCTCATGTTCAGGTAGATGTCTTTGAGTGTGTCTGTTTTTGTACAATGGTGGCTATTCAGGACTTCTTAGGCTCACTGGAGATAGGAATTCTGGGAGAGGTGCTGTTTTGCTTGGTAAATGCCAATTCACAAGTGGTGGGATGGCAGTGGGGGGGGCATTTGAAAGAGGACAATGAACTCTATAATGCCAGGACACTAAATCTGAACTGGTTTTGACTTTTCACGAGGACCAGTAGTTCAGGATGTACTGTCCGTGATCCTTAGCTCCCCACACCTCATCCTTGGTTTTCTCAAGCTGGACTATAAGGTGAGAAGCCATCTTACAGAGCTACAGGGAGACAGAAGAGCTGGTGTTTCTAAGTAGCAGCTGGAGGTGGGGTGGGACAGACACGCTCCTCACCTGTTTACCCTGGGGTTAATTTTTAGCTCCCTGCAGATATCACTGGTCCGAGAACAGCAGGATCTATCTGCTCAGGGTCCACTAAGTGTACATATCCTGGTTGCTGTCTAACTCGGCCAATTTTGAAATTAATGAGAGAAAACTAAAGCCTTAGGAACAGATCTGTTTGGGACCCAGCTTGCCCTCTAGCCTCCCCTCAACTATGTCACCATCAAGTCCCAGAAGTGGCATCCTCAGGGCTCAGGCACAAAGGAAGAAGTGGGAGAATGAGGTTCACATTCGCTTGTCCTGCAGGGGATCCTTAACCCTAGCCAGGTTGTTCAAGCTGCTATGTGGAGGGTGTGGGTTGTACTCTCAGATTTGGTCTTAGTCAGTTGGGAAAGTCCCAAACCAATTCAGGTGACATAGAGTTTCCAAAAAGGAAGACTTGGCTCTGGGTGAGTCTGGGTCTTTTCATCTCTAGCTTTCTGCATAAGGACATGTGGTCGGTAAGGACCCTTGTTAACCCTGACTTAACTGTGACCTTATCTTGTGTCATGTATCATGATTGAAGCCTTACCACAGGTTATCCCGGAAATCACTTGATATACCACAAAGCAGATTCTGGGTTAAATACAGAGGCCATTGTGTTTTCCCCTCAGGGTTGCTTTGTTGACTGTGTCTGGGTTTTGTGTGTGCCCTAACACACTGAAGTTCTGGAAGTTAACATAGAATCACACCCAAATGTTAATTTTAGAGTACTGGCGATGTTCGCTTCTGCTGAGTCTAAGGGAAGCGGAACTGTTTCTGCTCTGGGGCACCAAAATCCAGCTCTTTGTTGTGTTTTTCAGTCCACTTACTACATGGAGGGAAACCTGGGCCACCCCGTGTTCCAGACCCAGTTTGGTAGGATTGCGGTGAACATTTGCTATGGGCGGCACCACCCCCTCAACTGGCTGATGTACAGCATCAATGGAGCTGAGATCATCTTCAACCCCTCAGCCACCATTGGAGAACTCAGGTCACTTGGTGGAAGAGATCTGGGAAGGGCGGAGGTTGTCTTTCTGCGACCTGTTTGCTGCCTCAGCCCCGGGATCAATCTGTGGCATTCAGGCATGGGTTTCGTAAAACATAGGAAGCAGGCACTATCTCCAGGATGTCTAGATCCTAGCCCTGTGATTGAATGCTGCACATTTAACCAGTTTCTCAGTGGAAAAAAAAATTGCTCAATATGACCATTATGAAATCTGACCTCCCCAAAGAGCCATTCTACCATTGGCAGCAACTTTTGCTGGGATTCTGAACATTGAGACAAATATGCCCACTCTTGTGCATGATGGTCAGGACTCTCAGAGGCAGGCTTCTGAATGGGGGTATGAAAGGTGCCTGGCCAGCAGGAGCTCCTGGACAGGGGTCTTCAGAATCCTGAGCCTCAACTGTGCCATGCCCAGTAGGGTAGTCCTCCAGGAGAATGAAGCAGGAAGTAACTCCGCCCAGGGGAACAGGGCATCGTCCAGGAGACTTATTTTAACCAATGAAAAGTTTCCCTTTTATAGTATGCAGCAGGAAGTGTTTGAGTATCAGCCTCATCTCTCATACAGGTAGAACTGCTTTGCTGTGGTGTTGCTGAGGGCTCACCAGGTGAGCACTTGGGCGGGACTTGTAGGGCAGGGAGTCAGCTGAGATACCCCACGTGGCTGTCTCATGCCACTTCTCTCTTCCATGTTGGCTTAGCATTTGGGAGGTTGACAAGAATAACTGTTGCTTTTTCTCATTGCTGCGAATAAAACGCTGACAAGACTCAAAGAAGGGAAAATTTATTTTTGGCTCACAGTTTAAAGGTTTAGGCCATCATGGTGGGGAAGGGAAGAGGAGTGTGAGATGGCTGATGGGTCACATTGCATCTGCAGTCAGCAAGCAAAGAGAGATTACCATTGCTACTCAACAGTTTCTCTCATTTCCCATTTTTTATTTAGTGCAGGACGCCAGCTCAGTTTGATGTTGACCTGGCTTGGAGTTAAGGATGGGTCTTTTTCCTCTCTTAAACATCTATGGGTGAGGTGTGGTGATGCACGCCTTTAATCCCAGCATTCGGGAGACAGAGGCAGGCAGAGCTCTGTGAGTTCAAGGTCAGCCTGGTCTACAGAGTGAGTTCCAAGACAGCCAGGCCTACACAGAGAAACCCTGTCTCAAAAAAAACCTAAAAAAAAAAAATCTATGGAAATGCTCTCATAGATTAATGTAGAGCAGGTCTCTGAGATGATTCTAAATCATTCTCAAGTTGACAATGAAGATTCATTGTACTTGACACATAAGCACATAGCTTTTCACTCACAGCATTTGACTGTTGGCCATCAGGTCTCATGCCTATCTCATAATGCAAACAGGCTCCTGTTGTAACAGTTCCAACGTTGTTCAGAAATCCAAAGTCTCTTTTGAGACTCAAGGAAATCTGTAAACCTCTGGAGGAAAAAAAAACCTATTCTAATATACAATGATGCAGAGCAAACGTTCCTATTTTAACAGGGAATATAACAGGGAAAGATCAGAACAAACACCAAGTCTTAAAGCTCCATGCCTGGCTTCTAAGGCCCTTGATGGCATCACCTGGGGTCCTACAGTCTTGAGTAGGCCTATCTCTTTATTTCTACTGCAGGCAGACCATGTAGCCTCTCTCTTGGACCAACTCTTTTCCATGTCTGCTGGTTTCCTCAGTTGATCTTCCTCAGTCCACACATCTCTAATGTCTTGGAGTTTCCATAGTAACTCAGGTTTCACGGCTTCATTCAATGGCCTTTGAGGACCCCATTGCCAAGGAATCTGTCCCTGCTACACACTGCATGGCTTCAGGGACTTTCTGGAATCTTGATGTGAGCCATCATGACCATCTAACTCTTGCATTTGCATGCCTGAAAAACCAGCATCATGTAAACAATGCTGCCAAATTCTGTTGATACCTTGAGATGTAGTCCATCCCCTTTCTACTATAGCCACAGTGGCCTCTATGTGCCTAGTGACTGAACCTGGGGAAACCGCTCCCTGAGGCAGTGGTTTTCCAGCATGGAATCCTTTTGAGGTCATTCTCAATTCAGTCTCTGTTCTATAAATTTGATTTTTATAAGCTGTATCCTGCCGTCAAAACACCCTTATCTCCTCTTGTTCCTTCCTTCACTCACTCTCCTTTTCTCTCACTGTAAACATTGGTAAGAACAGAGAGGAGTATCCATGCCAAAGCTGTGCTACCTTGAAATTTCCTTGACCAGACAGATTAATCCTTGCTTTTGAATTGAGCTCCGTTCAAGATTCCAGCAAAAGTATATTGACGTAAATGTAGCCTCATGCTTTGCCGGAATCTAAAACGAATGGTGTCTCCCCTGCTTCCTGAAAGAGTCTATATTCTCCCCCCTGAAACTTCATCAACAGAGCTTTAACCATCCAAATTTATATTAGCATTCAGGTCTTTTAAACTTTGACCAAAATGGTCCATTAGCTTCCCTTCCAATAGTCTTTGGCACCTGTGGTCCACAGTTCCAAGTTTCAGTGTTCCCTCAAAAGGCCTAGGAACCATATAGCCAGGATTCTCAAAGCAAAGGCCCCACTTCCAGTATCAGTTATCTGGATAGGTTACTTTTCTTGTTACTGGGACCAAAAGTCAGACAAGAGGTAATTCAAAGGAAACTGTTTATTTTGAAAGTATGTGGTTTCGCGGTTCAGCCCACAGTGCCAGGGAAAGCATGACAGTAAGCTATGATGTCTGTATCTGTAAGGAGGAGGCAGAGGGAGAATTATACTGCCACTCAGCTAGTGTTTTCCTCCCTCCTTTTTACTGAGTCTAAGACTCCAGCTCACGGGCATGGTACTACCCAAGTTTGGGATTATGGGTGGGACACTCCTCAGTTAAATCTCTCTGCAAATATCCTCATATATAGTCTCAGAGGTGTGTCTCCTAGGTGATTCCAAATTATCGTTACAAGTTTAAAAAGCTGTAGGGATTTACGTGCAAACATCCCAACCTGGAACTGCCTTCCTCCAAAACATGATGAATGATACAACAGGAAGCACTGGCTTCTGATCTGTGACTATGATGTCTGTGTTCTGTCCCAATAGGGTTGGGGTCATGGGAAAAGCTCCACGCTCTCTCAATGGATTTCTATTCTGTTTCTTCTAAATGTCAGATGCAGCTTTTAATTTAGCTTCACTCTGAAGCAGGCTGCGCCTTCCTTGAGTAACATCCCTCCGTGTTCAGAGTTTTCACAACAGGCCTCCAGGAAACCTAGAATGTGTTTCTCCAGTCGCTTCTGTTAGGTGCATACAACTGTGTGGTCTGAGTCTAGGAAAGATGCTTTTGGGCAGAAGGAAAAAGATCAGACTTTGGAATTTCCCTCCGGGTTTCCACTCAGAAAATGTGTCTCGTGGTACTTTGAATGCAAATAACTGTCCATTGTCCGTTGAGGGGCAAGATGATCGTTAGGTACCCATCCACTAGGTCTTGGTGGAACCTTGGGGCCAAGTCATGGAGTATCCCCCTTCTACCAGCGGAGATTAAGATTTGGAAAGGAACTGGAAAAGCATCTGAGAGGGTAAAGGGACCTGCCGCCAAGCCCGAAAACCCAAGTTCAATCCCCAGGACCCACAGGGTAGAAAGATAGGGCTAACTCCCCACAAGTTGTTCTCTCACCTCCAAATGGATACACAAAAATAAACAAAAAATGTGTAACTTTGGGCTGGAGAGATGGCTCAGCGGTTAAGAGCACTGGCTGCTCTTCCAGAGGTAATGAGTTCTATTCCCAGCAACTACATGGTGGCTCACAACCATCTATAATGAAATCTGGTGCCCTCTTCTGGCCTGCAGATATACCTGCAGACAGAACACTGTATACATAATAAATAAATCTTTTAAAAAAAATGTGTAACTTTAAAAAATTTTTTAAATTACATTTGGGGAACTCCATCTTCCCCCCTCAGGCTCCCCTAGAGGAACCTGAAGTTCATATCCAGGGCACATGGGCATGAACTGGCTTCTGGGAAAACCCAGAGAGTAACCTCATGTTATGTATGCAAAGGCTGTCTTCAGTCTGTTATCTTGAGCTTTTCTTAGCTGCAATTAAGCAAACAGAAGTAACCCAATGTAATATGCCTGTAACTTCTTTTTTTTTTTTTTTTTTTTTTTTTTTTTTTGGTTTTTCGAGACAGGGTTTCTCTGTGTATCCTTGGCTGTCCTGGACTCACTTTGTAGACCAGGCTGGCCTCGAACTCACAGTGATCCGCCTGCCTCTGCCTCCCAAGTGCTGGGATTAAAGGCGTGCGCCACCACCGCCCGGCGCCTGTAACTTCTTATGTCCACAGCAGCCTTATTGAAAATGATTGGGTTTTCCTTCCTTGGCCAAGAGTTACCCAACCTTCGGCTTTCAAGGGTGTGGTGGTGAGCAGGAAATGCTTTACTGGTCTCTGGGAGAGCAGTATGCTTCATGGGATGAACATTTGAGTTCATGCCCTTTTAACCAGTTAAATGGTGCTTCTAGAATTATAGCCTAGGGAATTGATGTCAAAAAGTACAAAGTTACATCAGGCATGGTGGCGCACGCCTTTAATCCCAGCACTCGGGAGGCAGAGGCAGGCGGAACTCTGTGAGTTCGAGGCCAGCCTGGTCTACAAAGTGAGTCCAGGGCAGTCAAGGATACACAGAGAAACCCTGTCTCGAAAAACAAAGAAACAAAACAAAGTATGAAGTTCCGTTTGAGATGTTTGTGTTGGTTGCGATTGTAATCATATTAGGAGAGCTGGCAGCAACAGAAATGTCAGGGTTAAGTGAACTTCAACCTACTTCTTCTATGGGTTAATGACACTAAAATGAGTCACTGTGAAGATAGTGCAGCACGGTGATAAAATCTATATTCAACGAGAAGATGTGAGATATGTCCCCACTATGTGTTATCAGAGCTCTATGACTTTTGTGTGCGGGGGTGGGGGGGCCCTATGGGCAAGGATAGTAATAGAGGATGTAAAAATAATACCCTACTCGCTTATAAGGCTGGTGGGGATTCTGGGAAATTTTCTTAAAGTAATATATGATTGTTTATATAAGTGACTGGTCTTTCTTTCTTTCTTTCAGTACAATGTTAAGTAAACCCCTATGTTGCATCACACTTTCCAAGTACATCCCCCACTGGCCGTACACTAGCTCCCTGATACCAACCTTCAGTTCAATGACATTTATAAAACCACAACCTTATGGAACACCATGCCATCTTCGTGATCATTCAAGCTGCATTGTCTCACTTAAGGGATGTTTTGGAGGAGTGAGACATGGGATAAAGATTTGAAACAGGGCTGTCTGACCCCCAGTAGATTGTGGCCATATGGCTTCTAGAAAGCTGCTACTGATTAAGCAAAGTGTTGACAATCCAGTCAGCTTGTTCTCTGACCTGTCTTTGCTAGCTCAGGCGTGCCTGGTCCTCCCTGTGTAACCTGGGCTGGTTTCTAACTCACAGACCTCTTGCCTCAGCTTCCTAAGCACTAGATTGGTAGCATGCCCACAGCCATGTTGGCATACCAGGCTCACAGCTGGCCTGCGTCTTAGAGCCGAGCGTCTACAGAGTGGTCGAGAAGTCTACAATCTGCTTCTTCCCTATCCCCTCACAGTGAGTCCATGTGGCCAATTGAAGCCAGAAATGCAGCCATTGCCAATCACTGTTTCACGTGTGCCATCAACCGTGTGGGTCAGGTACGTGTCTGAGGGCTAGCTAAGGAAAGAGGCCACTGACTGCTGGCCTCGGAGGGGGCACTCCATCTGTCTTCTTTCTCCCTCTGCATACATGCAACGAATTAGAGGGTCCTGAGAGAAAGTGGGTTGAGCCAGTAGTTTTCTTCTAGCTTTTGGCCTCTCCTCTTGCCTTTTTTCTCCTCTTTCCTCTCATCCTCTCCTCTCCTTTCCTCATCTTGGCTCTCCACTCCCCTCCCCTTCCTTCTCCTCCTCTCCTCTCTTCTCTCTTATTCAGGATAAGGTATTATTTCCACAGGCTAACTTCACATACATTGCCCAACCCTGGGAACTACAGATACCGAGTGTCTCCCTGCTCCAGGATTATAAACCCAAATATAAAATCCAGGTCCTGCCTTGCCTGTCACATTCCTTGCTGGTTTCCTAAGGCCCGTTTCGGACCAGCTGAACATTGAACAAACACTTGCTGATTGCCAAGTGAGAGCAGACCCTTATCTCCCTTTGGTTGTTTCCTCCTGGGGCCCCTTGCCACTGTGGGCTGCCTGAGTGATATGGAATGACTGTCCTGGTGCTGCCACCTAGAGGTTCATCTCAGCCTTGCACTTAATTCACAGGAATACTACCCCAATGAATTTACTTCTGGAGATGGAAAGAAAGGTATGTTCACGAACTTTCCTGTTGGTGGCCCTCATCTCCTTCCCACCCCTACCCTGTTCCTCATACTTCCTCTGTTCATGGTCTGCTCCACAGCCTGTGCCTGCTCATTGGGCACCGAGGAAGGGAGAACTGACTCTCCTCTGTTTCCTTGCATGTAGTGTGGGAGTCTATGGCTAGGGTGTGGATCCTTCATGGGTGGCCACCTTGTTCCCCAAATGGGCATCAAATAGGAACGGGACTGGCCTCTCTGCCTCCCCAGGACTATTTGAAACTGGACCATGAAGATAAGGAGACCCCCTTTGTGAGTGTCCAGAAGGGGAAGGGGACTCTCACATAAACTCTCATCTTCTGACCATGAAGATATGGAGAACTCCTTTGTGAGTGTCCAGAAGGGGCAAGGGGACTCTCATATAAGTTCTCACCTTCTTTCTTCCCCACACACCCAGATGTGCTGAGGATGTCCCCTGAGTCAGCATAGATTGTCACAGGTTCTAGAAGTCCTTAGGTGGTTGTCATCTGAAGGCAATTACCAGCATACCTCTGCTAGAAGTCCTCCACCCTGAGATCCCACCTCTCTAGCCAACAATGTGAAAGAGAAGTGCTGTTTTGCTCACCAAAGGGGTGTTCCACCTGGCTGGGTGGGTCCCCCTCAGAAAGAGACAGGAGGATGGACTAAACTGTTTCCTAGACCCTGCCATCCGAAGTCCCAGATGGCACACCACACTTGCAGAGCTTCCAATCCCAGATGCGTCCTGATGACATACGGATGGACAAAAGATGTGGGAAAAGAGTGTCTGGGCCTGTCTTAGAGGGGTCACCTCACTCAGCTGTGGTGGCCTTTAGCACTCCGTGGCTGATGAAGGGCTCAGGCATGCAGAAGAGGGTTAAGTCCTCAAGCTGCAGGACAAGAAGGACAGACTATCCATTCACCTGGAAGGCCCACCACAGGAAGTGGGCCACACAGGACTCTCTCTCGATTTGGGCGGCTTCTGTTGAAAGTGAAGGGCTAACCCACCTAAAGCGTGACAAATAGACATGTTCCCGGGCAGGGTCGAGTGATAGGAGCAAAGCTCTGCCACTTTCCCTAGGGACCTTTACGCCTGAGGAGGGAGACCGGAAGTTGGTGGATGAGGGGGCGGCTAATGAATGCTTTCTCCCGGGTATCCTGCCATGTGCTCGCCCTCCCTTCTTCAGAGCCCATCCTTCATACAAGCTCATGGCTACTTCCCTTTGCTTCTTAAAGCTCACCACGACCTTGGCTACTTCTATGGCTCGAGCTATGTGGCCGCTCCTGATGGCAGCCGGACCCCTGGCCTCTCACGCAATCAGGATGGGCTGCTGGTCACTGAGCTCAACCTCAATCTCTGCCAGCAGATTAATGACTTCTGGACTTTCAAGGTGGGTATCCGAGTCCCTTTCTTTTGCCCTGCTACTCTGTTTTGGCCTCCATCCAGTCTGTAGCTGCAGGAACTTCAGCGGTCAGCTTTCCTCCGACAGGCAGTTGGGAAGGGGCACCGAATCCCCTTCTCTGCAGCTTGTTCCTGAGCAGAGGAGGACCAGGACCCTGCTGGCTGTGGGGAGGAAGCACTGGGTGAATGAGGCACAAGCAGAAGGTCTCAATAAATTCTCCCTTCATTTCATTTAGATTCTAGGCGTCTTCACCCAAATTAATCTCAATTTCATTTCTCTAGAGAATACGGTGGGTTGGCTTCTGTGATCCGTTTTTTTCTTTCCAGGCATTTACACTTGTCACAAGATAAATGTGCATGTCTGGTTCTGCCTGTGACCAGGCTCCATAGTCTGGGCCTTGAGACAATAGTGGGAATCAGGTCACATGGGAAAACTGGATCTTTGCCTGGCTCCCACTCTACCTTACTCAGTTCCTTTGGAGCAAGCCTCTTCTGTCCCCAGGAGTCAGGACAGTCTCAAATGGTGCCTATGGGGTCAGCAGTCTGCTGAGTGCAGGTGCCTGCCACGCTGGGATGAGACGGTGGTGGCCAAGGCCAGGACCCCTGGAAGGGCCCTTGACTGCAAGGCTTGTTACACTCACCTCCAGCAGGTCACAAGCAGAGAAAACGAATGTCCCAGTCACTCTGTGTGACTGAATGGCTTTGAGACCTGTGACTGGAGGAGCCCAGAAATGGACTCTGGACTCCAGTCCCTGACTTTACTTGAGTGTGAGTCCTTGATCATATTCCAGAGGCTTGGGTTCTCAACAGATAAATAAGATCCTGCCTGTGAGCAGATCTCCTCCCCGTCATCTTCTCTGGCAGCTGAGGTTACCTCAGGATTCCATTTCAGACAGAAGTTAGAGCCAGAAATGTGACCAGCTCTTTTACCAGGTGTCTCCAGGAGCAACAAGCAGAGTTAGACCCTTTCTCAAAAGCCTTCCCAGTGGTGATGGGTGCGAGCTCATTTCCAGGCTGTTGGGAGGGACTGCAGCATGGGAGGGTGTGAGGGAGGGCATGCCTGGGAGTGGGAAGCTTTGATAGACCTCCCAGCTCTCCACCCCTGGTCTCCACAAGATGCTACATGGAGCAGGCAGAGTTCCAATTCCAAGTGTTCTGTGCTCCTAGCAGGTCTAATCCCTCCCTGAGCCTGACCTCACTTCCTGGACTAAGAGGTAAAGGTCAACTGGGATGGACTGTGTGAGTCATCATGCATTTATGCAGTTCACTGAAATCCTCATTCAGGTCACAATGCCATTTGTCTTTGTCTCAAGTAGCCCTGTCAATCTACCTGACAAGTGCATTTCTGTCCTGTGGCTGCCCCCTAGTGGCCAGAGGTGGTAGCAAAGAGGGAATAGATTTTTAATAAATCTTCCCCAAACCTGTGTGTTTTGTTTTCAGATGACGGGCCGACTTGAGATGTATGCCCAGGAGCTTGCTGAAGCTGTCAAACCCAACTACAGTCTCAACATTGTGAAGGAAGCCCTGGATCCAGCCCCTACCTCGGGTTAGGTTTGAGGACATCTCCCAGTGGATAAGTTTTAAAATGTATCAAGAGATTTTCAATGCCCAGGCAGGAGGAGGATAGAATGGGCAATTGGGGGGAGGGGGCGGGAAATAATTACTAAGGATGAATATGAGATTTTCTTCTGGGGACTTGGAAATGTTTTGGGATTCAAAAGATGGTTCAACAACACTGAAACTTCATTAAATGTAACTCAGTTGCATACTTTAAGAGAGTTTCATTTCATTTTGTGTAGTGCACATTCTACCTCAGTCTAAGAAACTCCTAGATGCTATAAGGTCACATCCATGCCTTTGAAAGGAGCTGTACCAGAGGAGGATGGGATGAAGGAGTGCCTGGGAGTAGGCAGCTTTGATAGACTTTCCAGCTTTCCACCCTGGTCTCCATCTGCATCTATAATGAGAAGCCACAGGGACTGGGTAGGCCTCAGGCTGAGTTCCAGTTCTGCTCCTCCCTGGTGTCGTGCCCCCCCCCCATCCCTATCCCATCTCAAGTTTCCATCAGCTCCTTGAGGGTCAATTTGGACAACTGTGTACTAGTAGGAAGAGGGTGAGATCGGAGGAGGGTCACAGAGACCATGGAATGACTGTGAGCAGGTGGCTGTTCTTCGGATGAGCTGAGTCAACCTAGCTATAGCCCAATTATCCAGGCAGGCACAAAGCTAGGTTATGCAAAGGATTTGAGGTGGGAGGCATGGTCCCATTGTGTTTCCCAAACTGGCCCTGAACTCAGGTTCCAACCATCACCCTGTCATGGCCTTCTGAGTAGCTAGGGCTACAGGTATGTGCCACCATGCCCAGCACTGTACAAAGATATCTCACAAATTCGATTAAAGTTTATAGCCTGTGGACTGAGTGAGATCATGCCATATAACCAAGGTGGGCCTCACTCGATCTGTTTACAGTGCCAAAGAGCATCCTTGAGACTTCTGTGGGGAGGAAGCAATTGTGTATAGACAGGTGAGAGGTTCATCCTGCCTCCCAGACAGCCCTCCCTGGAACTATTAATGACTTACCTAGCCAGCCTCACCCAACTCCCTTCACATCCTCATAACATCTCCTAATATACAGCCCACTCATTCTGCCTCTGGCTGGCTCTAACTGATACAGACTTTTGATGCCAAAAGCGATCGATCCCAAAGGAACAGAATCTTAAGGATGAGTTTTCCCCTTTGGTTTTAAGTTTCTGTAATTCTTTCCATTTGATTTGGTTTAAAGACACTAAGGAGTCTGTTTCCTATGGTAAAAATAGAAATGGTTGCCCGTGGTATGACGGATGCCACCATAAACATCTGTGTGTGGGGGAGATCACCAGCCGGTGCCAAGAGTCCCAGCCTGCCCTTCCTGATGGCCTTCCCTGTGGGTCTCAGGCTTGTGTAACCAGGCTTCCCATCATCCCGTCAGGAAGTTGCTTGAACTAAAACTCTTTTCCATCTGTCCATATTCTCATGGTTCCCACCTTGGTGGCTGACCCCTGACTTACACATTAGGTCGCTCTGTTCTCTGCCTATGCATTTGTGTAATGGAGCTCACATGCCCATCCTGCTTTAGGTTTCAGGATGGCAGTGTGAGAGAGAGAGAGAGAGAGAGAGAGAGACTAGATGTCCCATGAAGCCCTTTGGCAGTTATCAGTGCAGGGCCTGGGCAGGATGTGTCCCCTGTCCCAACCACGTGGACAGAGGGGTGGGTCTGGGGTAGAGTTCTGAGCCTCAGGCTGTAGTTGAACAGATGTAGTTCTACCCTTCCTGTTCCTTAATTAGGAATGTAGCCTCATAGCCCAGCAGCTAAATTACATGAACAATCCCATCTTGGGGAGGGGTGTCCCTAGGTAGCCCCTCAGATGACAAAGTCCAGTGGAACTCCCTGACCACGTTTACAGTGTCATCCTTAACCATTTTGTGCTGTAGAAACAGTGGCCCTCAGACTCCAGTATGTGTTAGATCTGTCTCTGTAGCCATGGTGAACTTTCTGGAATAGCCCTTCAGCATCAAAGCCTACCTAGTACAGGAGTGTAGAGTTCAGACAGCAGGCACTATCTGATTATGCACTCTGGAAAAGAATAGTCAGGTCAGGGGGACAGATCCTGCAGAGGAGGCACTTCAGGGATGGTCTCGTGCCTTGGAACATGTAGATACTCAGTAAGCATTTCTTGAATGAGCCTGA
This sequence comes from Lophiomys imhausi, assembly GCA_907164525.1. Lineage (NCBI taxonomy): Eukaryota > Metazoa > Chordata > Mammalia > Rodentia > Muridae > Lophiomys > Lophiomys imhausi. Next base: position 1,836 of record CAJQZJ010034192.1, on the reverse strand, counting down.
GGGTGGAGATTTTATATGGCCATTTCTGATGTCATGGGGCAGACTCTCTGGCAAGTACTACCTTGGTCCAGTTGTCCATCACCTGTAGCCTGCAGGTGGCTGTGTCACTTTGGATGAAGTTTTCTGACCTCTCCATTTTTCCACCCTCACCATCATAGGCAGCGGAGACTCTGGAGAACAGCTTTTCTCCCAGACTGCAGATTTTTTTTTTTTAATTTCAATGCTGGGGAGTCAGACCCACAGTGCCTGTTCCTGTTAAACACATGCCGTGCCCCTGAGGCAAAACTCTTGTCCACCAACTTAATTGTTGGCATCTGTAGTAGAATTAGGTTGCCCAAATTATACTGTACGAACAACAAAACAGCATTCCCCAGGGTAGATGGTGTTGCTACAAGAAGCCTTTATGGTGCCGGGATTGAACTAGGGGCTTCCTCTGTTGCAGGTAGGCAGTCTGCCAACTGAGTTACAGCTCCCCAAACAAGTCTTAATAAACCAAAAAGAAACCAACAGCGAAAGTAAATGCAGCCTCGTAGATGAGAGACAAATGCTCTGCCACTGAGATATGCCTCAACACAGCAACACACACTCCCGAGACCGACCAAAAGATCAGAAAGGAGGTTAGTCCTGTTTCCATAAAACAAACACCTTTCCGCATTGTTAGAATCACTTAGGAAATCCTTCGAGTGTCCCTCCTGAAATTTATTTATCCTGTAAATGAGTGAAGATACAGAAGGGTGGGGTAATTCAACTCCCCATTTGATGGTCGGTCATTCTTCCCTGGCATCCTAACTGCCTTGTACAAGGTACTGTCAGTCAGACTGCCAACTGTACTCCCCATATTCTGGTGGAGAAGCCTTGAGGGAACTGTTAAGTAGTTGCAGCTGCTTACTGCTGAAGCACAACTCAGCTCCTGAAGCTAAAGCCCCAGCCTTGACTGTTCCCACTTATACTGTACCTTTTGCCATCTCAAGCCTCAGTGAACCCTAAATGTCCCTGAAACCTCAATGGAAGAAGTTCATTTCCCCTGGCGGCCTAGCAGGACTGTTGTGATTGGTACAGAAGGGACGAATACCTTGATTGGCATAAACGCAGCATTTTGCGCGAAAGCCTACTGCGATTGGTGTGGACACCCCCTTTCTGGCTATGAGTAGGCAGGGAGCTAACTGGAACACATCCTTTGTCTGCCTCTTCCCTACCTCCTGGTTTCAGGCTTTTTATTTTGAGTGTTGCTTGTCATGGCTGATGTTGAAGCTGCCACTGTCTCCCTGTTTCAGTTCTATGGCCCCTTTTCTTGTGGCTTCACCTCTCCCTCTGACCTGGCTGCCAGCAGCTCCCACAGTTCTGCAGCTCCTTGGTTCTACCTCTTCTGTGGCTCTGGGCTACTTGATTCACGTTAATATCTTTTCCATCTGAGGGGCAACCCTGGTGGGCACTTGATGAGACATGTCACCCCATGAGGTGAGAAATCAGAAAGCTACAGCCGTGATGTCAAGAGGTCTAGGTGTTAGTTCTCTGCTGCCATTAACTGGTCAGATGACTCTGGCTTTAAGAGGAGCGTTCCTTCCTTGCATGATGAAGCATTCCTTCCTTATGAATGAGAGGTTGACTCAGCTCTAGGACTGGCTAAGGAAATAGTAAAGGGGCTATGAGAAGCCCTGGGAAAGGGAGAGGGAGACAAGGGAGCTAAGAGCTCAGAGGAAGGAAGGACATGCTGGGCTAATGGGATAATTGGATAATCCTCAGAGCTAGGGGCTGCCAGGCTGGGGCCAGCTGCTAGAAGCAGACACAGATAGCATGGGCAAAGCAGGGTGCTGCTGTAGGAAGCAGCTTGCTGAG